>CM073579.1:119443543-120007928 GCA_037074715.1 Magnolia kwangsiensis
AGGCTTCGAATATTTGCCTTAATGATCCCCAAATAGTACCATAAATTCCAGAGGGTGGGCGATTCAAGGTCCACCATAGCATCCTTAATGATTTTTGAGGCAGTTTCAATAATAATATTCACAAGACCCAGATTTGAGCAAATGTTAATCCCATCTAGCATGGCTCGAGCTTCAACACTATTATTGGTGGAAGAGCCATAATATCTGTGAAAGCCAAAAACAAGCCGGCCAAAATGATCGCGACAGACTGCACCATCGCCACTGTCTCCTGGGTTGCCTCTCAAGGATCCATCAGTGTTAAGTTTCAGCCATTGTTAAGGAGGTGGAGCCCATCTCACAATCCGCGGTCTAGAGGCTGGGATGTCGAGGACGGGCTGAAGCCTTAGAATTTGGGAAGTTATGTCCTCTAACATTGAATTTTTGTCCTCCACTTGAAGAAGATTGCCAGTCTCACGCAACCATCAACTGACTTTGAAGATGATGGTTGTCGTGGACATACTCTGGCCCTCATGACGCACTGCATTACGACTCAACCATAATTCCCAGATAAGAAAATAGGGTAAGAACCCAGTGAGCATTTTGATTCTGGATTTGTCGCTGGTTGCTGCAGTCCAGTGCTTAATCCATTGAAAAATGGAGGGGTTGCTGATTACTGGGTGTTGAGGGTCAGATATTGCATATTAGACCCCAGTTATTGCCTGGATTTATGAACATGATACTGTTTAATAGCCTGTTTTAATCGTGTTTATGTTGCAAGGTGGATTTATAAGCATGGACTGAAAAGGATGGTTAAAGCATAGATTTAATGCTCTGATGACACCAAAGGCAAAGGAAGGACTTCAGGGGACCAAAATTGACGGAATTATACGCCAAAGATCTAAAAAAATTGGGAAACTGAAGCTTAAGTGGCCCAAAAATCGTCCAGAATGTAAGATCATGAGGTTCCCACCATCCGTTCGACTTGAAACTACATACATGGCTTGAAGACTATAAATTAACTATACATGTCGAATTTCGGCCGTTGGATCCTGTGAAAGTGGCCCAACAGACATATTAGCCCATAGATATGTGAATTGGGGCCCACCTGATATCTGGATATGCTCCAGTTTTGGTCTCAACCATTTAAATGAGCTGACAAAACGGATAGACGGAGAGGATTTCTTGAAAACATCATAGTGGACCCCACGTGAGCATGAGTGTGCATAGTTGTTGAGGGTCAAATATTGCATATCAGACCTAGTTATTGCTTGGATTTATGAACATGATACCATTTAATGGCCCAATTTAATCGTATTTGTAATGCAGACTATATTTACAAGCTTGGATCGAAATAAGGTGCTTAAAGCAAGGATTTAACACTTTGATAACACTAAAGGTAAGGGATGGACTCTAGGGGGCCAAGATCGATGAAATTACATGCCAAGGATCTAAGAAAACCGAGAAAGTGAAGCTTAAGTAGCCCGAAAGACGTCCAGAGTGCAAGATCACAGGATTTCCACCATCAGTTCGGTTCGAAACTTTATACATAGCCTGAGGGCCATAAATTAACCGTACATGTCAAATTTGAACCATTGGATCATTGTAGTAGTGGCCCAATGGACAGATCAGCCCATAAAATCTCGAATTGGGGCTTGCCTGAGATCTGGATATTCTTCAATTTTGGTCTCAACCATTTAATCTATAGGAGGAAAGGAATGAGCGGAACGGATTAATCATATACATCAATGTGGAACCTCCCTGTGCATTGAATGTGTACAGGCGGTGAACTCCCGCACCGCACCGGACAGACCGCTCAGTCAACACGGGCGCTGACCGATTCTTTTCGCGAAAAGGCCAGCGGACGAACCTGCATCCGCTAGGATGCATCAGTGGGCCACCATCATCATGCATTTGGAAGATCCACACCGTTCAGTGAATTTACAAGGTCAAACCGACCGTACCCTAAGCTGGTTTTTAGTTTTCTTGGATGGTGCATGAATATGAAGGCTTCAATGCAGGTTGGATGGTACTAAACAAACGTCTGGGAGACACTACGTTTTGAATCCAAAACCGTCCATATCTGAACGGTTTTTCGAGAGGAAACTAATGAACGGACTAGATTTTTCATCTGACACTGATCCGGGGCCCACCGACGTCAACGACGAACCAATCTTCGCATGCCCTGTTTCAGTGCCCGGACGCTGTTTGTGATTTGCAGGCAGTTGTGGGCCATCATCATAGGCCATCTCAGAAATCCAAACCGTCCATCATGTAGGGCGTTTAGAAAAGCCCTAGGAGATGTTTTTTCTTTAGATATAAAATTAAGGGAGAAGGAGTTCTCGTCACTGATTTTCGGCTGCGAAACGTGCTATGCACATTGTTGCGGAAGCTCGTCCGTTCTTTTGCGTAAAAACTCCAACCGATAATTGCTCACCGACTCCAACAGCGTCGGTTCTTCAAACCGACCTCTCCTTTGTTGGTTATAAAAGGAGAAGAAAGGGAGAGAGAAAGGGGGAGGAAAAATCTTGGCTTGGATATGCCTGCATGAGAGAGAGAGAGTAGTTGGAGTGTTTTTATTTGTTTATTTATTTTCTTATTTACTTCATTTAAGAGTTAGCCACATCATGGTTGGCTAAGGTGAAGCTTGTAGCATGATGGGAGACCCTATTTTGTGCCGTTGAATTAATTCTAATTTATGAACGACCTTGATTATAGTTTCACTTATGGGAATGTTCTTAGTTTTTAATGGTCTGTTGTGACTGAAATTACAATGGGTCTGCAATGGCTTTGAGCATGTTCTTTTCATTTTAATGTTTATGATGTCAGGAAGCCCTGTTGCTCACCATCGTCTCCTGGGCATGGTCGGATGAGGGTGCTCTTCCTAACCTTCATACATCAATAATTGGTTATCAATTAGTTTAATTCTATTGTTTGCTTTGTCTCCTGGGCATGGTTAATTTGGTGATGGAATCCATTCTAATTCATATACCTTTTATCCCTTGAGAACTATATCAATGGCAGTTCAGTTAATTTTCATGATTCTTGAAGCAAGCATAAGATCTCCTTGATCTCTACAAGTGGATCCTCTGAATCCCTAGTTTCCTACTTCTGATTTCTCCAAAGTTTTAGATAAATAGTCTATCATTATTCCATAAATCCTATTCAATTTAGATTTCATCTTAGTCTCGTTCTAGTTCTATTTAGTTTTAGATTACTTACAGGTATCAGTCCCTTGGGATTTGACCTCGGTCTTACCGAGTTTATTACTACATCACAACCCTACACTTGGGGAGTGAACAATAGTGCACAAGTGCACTAGCCGTACACAACAACGAAGAGTCGGTCGAACCGACTCTTGACCTACGCATCTTCATCTCCTTCTTGTTGAGGCTCAAATAGTGCATATTAGACCCCAAATATTATCCGGATTTACGAGCATAATAGTGTTTAACGGCTGATTTAATTGTGTTGATGTTGCAGGTTGATTTTACAAGCTTGGATCGAAATAGGATACTAAATGCATGGATTTAAGGCTCCAAATTCACCAAAGCATGGGACGCACTCCAGGGGACCAAGATTGACTGAAATTACACGCCAGAAATTCGAGAAAACTAAGAAACTGAAGTTCAAGTGGCTTAAAACTCATCCAGAATGCAAGATCATGGGGTTCTCACCATCTGTTCGCCTCGAAACTTCATACATGGCTTGGAGGCTATAAATTAACCGTACATATTAAATTTCAACCATTGAAGATCTCGGAAAGTGGGCCAACAGACAGATCAGCCTATAAATCGCCGATTTCAGGCCCGCCAGATAACTGAATGTACCTCAATTTTGGTCTTAACCGTTAAAATCGTATGAGAAAAGGGATGGACGGATTGGATGTCTCAAGAATAGTGCAGTGGACCCTATCCAAATAGTGTGTGCATAATACACAATTGCACCGGCTATGCACTGAACTTCCACCAGGGTCAAACCGACCTTTGACCGACCGGACTCGAAGAAGGAAATCTCCTTCTTCAGCGTCCGCAAACCGACCGTTGGTTCTGCTTAGTGGGCCCCATGCATGGTTCAAAAGAGTAATCAGGATCGTTCATTCGGTCCACGAGACGGCTAACACTAACGCCTAGCTGTCCGTTTGGTTCCATGCAGGCTATTGCAAGATCCTAGCCGTTGAACACAGGATGGACGGTGAACATGTTTTCTATGATGGGCTGCACTAAAATCAAGAGAAAATATACAATTCCAAGTGATTTTTCGTCACGAGTCGAATGAACGGTATGGATTTCTCCATAAACATCAAGGTGAGGCCCACCGATCATCACAGCGGAAGAAGCTTCCGCTTACGCACGGCGTAATGCACGGCCGCTGGCCGTTTTTGCGATCGACTGTGGGCCCCACACGTGACCCATAAGCTCAATCCAAACCGTCCACCGTGTAGACAGCCGTGAGCACTACAAAACTATGTTGTCACTTTTCACCCATGCGTGCACACGTGTGAGATACAGAGGCCACAAAAGGGCTGCCCTGCAACGTTCAAAACTGATTCTTTTGTGATTTCTTCTCTGGGCCACGTCAATGGACGTTCAAAACCACCCATTCTTGACTGAAATTTCGTTTTGAATCCAATGGATGGGGTGAATTTTTTAGAAAATACTTCTGTGGGGCCCACCGATCACAACAACGAAATGGTGCGAAAGGTTTCGCACATCCGCAAAAACTGATTTTTTCAGGCGGTTTTGGCCCACCATCTTTGATCATATGGCAGATCTGAACTGTCTATCATGTAGAGAACCCAAGAAAGTACTAAGGAATGGTGTTTTCTTAGAATTTGAGCGAGAAAAGTGGCGTGTTTCGTGGCACCGAACTTGGCTGCGAAAATTGCACTCCGTGTCCTGCTACAACTCTGTCACTGACTCCAGCCTTCCAGCAGCTATAAAAGGAGATTTTTGGACGTGGGGAGCATTAATTCAGGTCTTGGAAGGAAGAAAAAGAGAGACGTGGAGGCTCGGGCAGGGACTTGAAGGAGACGTGAGGGAGAGAGTATTTTCTTTTCTTTTATTTTATTATGAGATTTAACCCGTTCATGGCGGGCTGAACCTCTTAGCTAGGGCTAAGAGGTGAAGCTTGTAGTGAGATGAGAGATTTGATTTTATTTTAATTTTAATGCATGAATTGACGTTGATTTTAGTTAATTATTATGGGAATGTTTTAGGTTTTTAATGGTCTGTTGTGACTGAAATTACAATGGGTCTGTAATGGCTTTGAATATTTTCGTTCTCTTTAATGTTTATGATGTCAGGAAGCCCTGTTGTTCACCATAGTCTCCTAGGCATGGTTGGATGTCGGTACCCTTCCTAACTTGCATACATGTGATTAGGTGGTAATTAGTTTGATTCTGTTGTTTGCCATAGTCTTTGGGCATGGTTTGGTGATGGAATCCATTCTAATTCATCTTCCTTTCATCTCTTTGAAAACTAGATCAACGGCAGTTCAGTAATTTTCATAATTTTTGATGCAAGCATAAGTTCTCCCTGATCTCTACAAGTGGATCCTCTGAATCCCTAGTTTCCTTACCTCTGATTTCTCCTTTAAGTTTTAGATTAATAGTTTACAATTATTCCTCAATTTATAATTCAATTCAGATTTCATCTCATTCTAGTTCTATTTTTATAACGTACAAGTTTCAGTCCCTTGGGATTCGACCTCGGTCTTACCGAGTTATTACTATATCACAACCCTTCACTTGGGGAGTGAACACTTCTCTGTGTTGAGATTCAAATATTATATAATTTTTCTCATTTATCTCTTGGTTTTATGAACATAAATTATCTTAATATTTTATTTTACTCATGCATGTATTGCAAGGTGAATTTAAGTGCTTGGATTGAAAAAGGGTGCTAAAAAGTATGAATTTGATGCTCAAGATTTACTAAGGAAAAATATGAATCTTAGGAGACAAAGATTGAAGAATTCACATGCCAAAGATCCAAGAAAACCAAGTGACAAATGAAGAGAATCGAAGATTTGAAGTAAAGAATCATAAAATCATCTTTAAAAAGTGTATTTTGAAGCTGTGAAGTTTATTTTGAGAAACTGCACAGTAGAAAGTTTGTTTTAAATGAACAAAGCAACGAGAAGTCTATTTTAGAAAAATAGATATATTTGATGCGATTTCTAGGGTTTTCAACTTTATACGAAAATTAGAGTTCCCTACTTGTAAATAGGGCATCTTAGGGCATTCCAAAACATCATTCAAGGCATCTCAAAGTAAAATTTAGGGTTTTAAAGAGTTTTTAGTTTTATTAAAACTTTATAAGTTTTTTTTTTTATATAGATATTTTCTATTTACATTTTTTTTTCTTGTTGCATTTTATTTTTATAATTTAATTATGTCTTTCTAAGTTCCTTCTAGCCCAAGTTAGAAGGAAAGCACATGGGTTTAATATTTCTTTAAGATTATGATGATTGATTGTTTTAATGATGAGAAGAATGGTGTATGCATGTTGTCTATTGTTTACATTTTATTTTTTATTCTCTTGTGAGATCCATATGTTTCCATCATATGAGATCCACATTGATGGATAGACTTAGCCTAGATCAATCAGATTTCCTAGATAGGAGAGGTTCTCAACCTATTATATTTCTTTGATATTCATTATCCTATAGATATTGAATACTTAGAATCACTAGTGCTTGAGAATATATGTCAATGATGCAGATCCATTATTTTCTAATATTTTATATCATTTATTAAGGTATTTAAACTGTTTTATTTTCTGATTAGGCTGACCATAATGCTCAGATCCTAGTTGTGTTATCCAAGTCATAATGATTTTGGAATATTAACCTATATGTAGAACTTTGAAGCTTGGGTGTTATTTTAATTCATTGAATTACATTCATTCAAAAATTTCAAAATTAATTCATTGGTTTAGTTTTTATTACTTACTTTGTTTTGCATTTGATTTTTTTTCTTCTCACAATTCATCTCCCTGTGGGATCGACCCCGTATTCACGGGATACTACTTACGAACCTCTGCACTTGGAGGCAAGCAATCAAGTTTTTGGCGCCGTTGCTGGGGAGAGATTAAGATAGATCAGATCTGTGCAAGATAGCTAAGGTAAGTTTTTTCTAAGGTAAGTTCTCTTCTAAACCTTCCAAATTTTCTGTAGATTTTTTTTCTTCTTTTTCTTTGAAAATAAATTTAGTTGAGTCTTTCAAGCACTAACAATGACATAAGGTTGCCCTGCTTGGGATTTTATCACCCGAGTGCTACGGTTGTTCTATAGTTGCTGTTTGATCACAAAGATCATCCGCTGAATCTATTTTCCAGATTAACATAGTTTAATTTCTGTATTACTTTTACTTTTGTTGATTTATTTATTTATTTATTTATTTTTTGGTGGACCGAACCCTCATGGTCAGCCCTGCCGACTGGGTTATTGATTTATTTTCCCTCATGGTCGGTCCTGCCGCCTGAGTTGTTGTTTAAGTTTTTATTTTTATTTTAAGTATCATACTTGCCATTTAATTTAGTAGTATTTATTGTGTGGTGTGGATGGTTTATGTCCCATTGGAGTAGGGATCAAAACAATTGACTCTCCCCCGAAGGCGGACTAGTTTCAGGCCTTGATCATTCACTTAGAAGAGGCACTCAACATCACTTAGATACAATGACAGACCCAGTTGATAATCCAAATCCAAATATGCAAGATCTAAATATAAATCAAAATAGAGAAAATCAACCCAATCCTCCTCTTGAGGATGAAAATGAAGTTCATAGGAATGTGTTAAACCAACCACGGACTTTACGTGAACATCTACACCCTGAGAGATCAACTTTACCATCTTGCATAGTGTTCCCTGCTCACATAGGGAATATTGATTTTAAATCAGGTGTGATTCAATTAATTCCTAAATTTTATGACTTGGATTTTGAAAGCCCCTACTTGCACCTCAAGGATTTTGAGGAAGTAATTGCAACGTTACAAGTAAATAATGGCAATAGGGATGTACTTAAGCTTAAGTTATTCTCATTTTCTCTAAAGGATCGGGCCAAAGCATGGCTTAACTCTTTAAGACCAAATACCATCACTTCATGGCAAGCCTTAAGTAGAGAGTTTTTGAAAAAGTTTTTTCCCGAGCACAAAACAAATGCATTAAAATAAGAAATCATATCATTCTCTCAAAAGGGGAATGAACTATTTTTTCAAGCTTGGAAGCGCTTCAAAAACCTTCTAATTACTTGTCCACATCATGGTTATGAACTATAGCACGTGATTGATGCTTTCCGAAAGGGCTCACCATAATGAGGCTTGGAATTTTCTAGATATGTTAGCAGAGAATACATAGACATGGGATGTCTTTGCTAAATCAGACCAAACTAGACCCAGTCCTAGAGAGAAAGCGGGGATGTATGTCCTAAGAGAGGAAGATGACCTTAATGCAAAATTCGCTGCATTGGCTAGAAAGGTCGAAGCTTTAGAAATTAGGAATGTTGATATGGTTAAAGCAAACACTTCCTTAGATAATTTTTGTAGCATTTGTGGTGGTACAAACTATGACACAAAGGATTGTCCAATAATCTCAGTTATACAAAATATCACGCAAGAGCATGATCAAGCAAATGTTATAAATAACTACTAAAGGTCAGTTATGAAACCAATGGAAAACACGTATAATCCAAATTGGCGTAACCATCCTAATCTTAGTTGGAGGAATGAACCACAAATTAATGCGCCCAATGCACCTCATATGCCTCCACAAAATAACTTTTTTGGGCACCTAATAATGCACCATATGTGCCCCCACTAAAGCGATCATCCGTAGAGGATGCATTGACCGCATTCATAAACTCTCAATCTCAAATGAATCAGTCTCTAATCCAATCAAATCAGGAATTAAAGACAGTTGTGGCTAGGATTGAGACTCAACTAAATACTAGGAAAAAAGACACCCTTCCTTTTTAACCTATGCTAAACCTTAGAAATACACATTTCATTGGTGACTCAAATCCAAATGAGCTACATCATGAACAATCTAAGACCATCATTACCTTGAGAAGTGGAAAAAAGGTTGATAACAAGATAATACAACCGGTAGAAATACTGGAGGATGAGTCACTGTCTTAAGAAAATGATGAACCAGCTATGGTTCAAGAGCCGCAACAGCAAAAGGATAAAGTGACTAAGTCATATGAGCCTCCGGTTCTATTTTCATCTAGACTTCGGAATCCGACCGTCCCCATAAAAAATCAAGAGGTGTTGGATGTGCTTCAAAAGGTTACTGTTAATATTCATCTACTTAATGCCATTAGACGAATTTCATCATATGTTAAATATCTCAAGGACTTTTGCACTGTAAAGAGAAAATTAAATGTGCACAAAAAGACTTTCCTTACTGAGAAAGTGAGCGCTATCATTCAACAAAGGGTTGTACCCAAATACAAAGTCTCGGGAAGTCCCACTATTCCTTGTATTATTGGAAATTTCTAAATTGAGCATGCTTTACTAGATTTGGGTGCAAGTGTCAACTTAGTACCTTATTCAGTTTACAAACAAATGGGGTTAGGTGAGCTTAAACCAACTACGATTACACTCCAATTCACTGACCGCTCCATTAAGGTACCAAGGGGAATTTTAGAGGACGTACTAGTCCAAGTGGAGAAATTCTACTTCCTCGTAGATTTTATTGTATTAGACACTGAACCATGTATAAATGCTAGAGCTTAAGTTCCCATTATTTTAGGCTGCCCATTTCTAGCAACTTCAAATGCAATCATAAATTATAGGAATGGAATGATGAAGTTGTCTTTTGGTAACATGACTCTAGAGCTAAATATTTTCAATCTATGTAAGCAGCCTATTGATAATAATAAAATCCATGAGTTGAATTTCATGGACTGCTTGATAGAAGAAGAGGAATTGGAACCTAGTTTGACTGAGGAATTGATTCAAGTCATTCGGGACTTAAAAAATTTTGATTTAGAAAAAGTACTTGCTGAAATTTGTAATGATAATGAGAGCACTACCACCCATGACATTGGTATGTACCAATGGAGACCACGCACTCAAATCCTATCTATTGAGGACTCGCAACCTCTGCCATCACCAACTAATGTTCCAAAGCTTGATTTAAAACCACTACTAAATGAGCTTAAGTATGTATACTTAGGTGAAAATAAAACTTATCCTGTGGTGATCTCTTCATTTTTAGACAATGATCAAGAGATTAAATTGTTGAAAGTTCTAAGGGACCACAAAGGAACCTTGGGCTGGACCATTTCTGACATCAAGGGTATAAGCCCTTCCATATACACTGATCGGATCCACCTCGATGAGGATGCCAAACCAATTAAACAACCTCAAAAGCGTCTCAATCCAAACATGATGAAAGTTGTAAAAAATGAGGTGATCAAATTGTTAGATGTGGGAATCATCTACCCAATATCCGATAGTATTTGGGTGAGTCCAACTCAAGTAGTCCCAAAGAAATTCGGAATAACTATTGTGCAGAATTCTTATAATGAACTCATACCAACACGTGTCATCACAGGTTCGCATGTTTGCATTGACTATAGAAAATTAAACCAGCTCACAAAGAAGGACCATTTCCTTCTACCATTCATTGATCAAGTTTTAGAGAGGGTAGCAGGTCACTCCTTCTATAGCTTTCTTGATGGATATTCTGGATATAACCAAATAGAGATAGCCTTGGAAGACTAAGAGAAAGCCATGTTCACTTGTCCATTTGGCACGTTTGCTTTCAAACGGATGCCGTTTGGATTGTGTAACATTCCAACAACTTTCCAACGGAGTATGTTAAGTATTTTTTCAAATATGGTTGAGAAGTTTCTTGAGGTTTTCATGGACGACTTCTCTATATTTGGGAATAGTTTTGAGGAATGCCTCAACAATTTATCTCTTGTCTTGTCTAGGTGTGAAGAGAAACGCCTTGTCTTAAATTGGAAGAAATGTCATTTCATGGTTCACAAGGAAATTCTTTTAGGCCATGTTATCTCCAAAAATGGAATCGAGGTAGATCACTCAAAACTCGACATTATAGCTAATCTACCTATCTCTCGAACTGTTAGAGATATTAGATCACTTATAGGGCATGCTGGTTTCTATAGAAGATTCATCAAGGATTTTAGTGCCATTACTGGACCCTTGACTAATCTTCTTTAAAAGGATGTTCCATTTAAGTGGACAGATGAGTGTGCAAGTGCTTTTAATAAAATTAAATCATCCCTTACCACTGCACCT
Organism: Magnolia kwangsiensis; assembly: GCA_037074715.1. NCBI lineage: Eukaryota > Viridiplantae > Streptophyta > Magnoliopsida > Magnoliales > Magnoliaceae > Magnolia > Magnolia kwangsiensis. The sequence goes on from CM073579.1 coordinate 119,454,791, forward strand.
ATCATGCGTCTACTAGATTGGACACTTCCTTTTGAACTAATGTGTGATGCAAGTGATTATGCTATAGGGGTTGTTTTGGGCTAAAGGAAAGATAAATGGTCCTACGTTATTCACTATGCGAGTATAACTCTAAACTCGGCCCAAGCGAACTACTCAACAACTGAAAAAGAGTTACTTGTAGTAGTTTTTGCTTTAGATAAGTTTAGGTCCTACTTGCTGGGATCTAAAGTGGTCATTTTTACAGACCACTTTGCTTTGAAATATTTGTTATCTAAGAAGGATGCAAAGCTAAGATTTTTGAGATGGATCCTCCTACTCCAAGAATTTAACTTAGAGATAAAAGCTAAGAAGGGAGTAGAAAACATAGTGGCCGATCACTTTCTCAGATTGGTGTTAGATGATTCCACTGAAGAGATGCATATTCAGGATACTTTTCCTGATGAATAATTATTTGCGATCTCCAAATTACCTTGGTATGCGGATATCGTGAACTATTTTGCAACCGAAAAAATGCCATATCATTGGAAGTCGCAAGATAGGAAGCGTTTTGAAACCGAGGTTAGGAACTTCTTTTGAGATGACCCATATTTATATAAATATGGGACTGATCAAATTTTTAGACATTGGGTCCCAGAGGATGAAGTTTAGAGTGTTATTTCTTTTTGTTACATGGAAGCATGTGGTGGCCATTTTTTTACCAAGAAAACCACTGTAAAAATCCTACAGTGTGGTTTTTACTGGCCTACCATGTTTAAAGACACCCATGCTTTCTGTGTTGCTTGTGATAGATGTCAAAGGTTGGGAAGAGTGTCCCGACGCAACATGATGCCTTTATCCCCAATTTTACCATTGGAGATATTTGATTGTTGGGGTATTGATTTTATGAGACCATTTCCATCTTCTTTTGGATTTCTTTATATATTGGTTGGTGTGGACTATATTTCAAAGTGGATTGAGGCAGTTCCAAGTAGGAGCAATGACAACAAAGTGGTCATACGATTCCTCAAGGAAAATATTTTTTCTAGATTTGGAACTCCAAAGGCCATCATTAGTGATGGTGGATCTTACTTTTACAGTAGGACATTTGAGGCTTTGATGAAGAAATATGGCATCAAGCATAAAGTAAGCACCCCATACCACCTACAAATGAGTGGGCAAGCTGAGATTTCTAATCGGAAAATCAAACACATTTCAGAGAAAACTATAAGGCCAGATAAGAAGGATTGGTCCCTCAGACTATCTGACACTTTATGGGCTTATAGGACTGCTTATAAGACCCCGATTGAAATGTCTCCATACAGATTGGTGTATGGGAAGGCTTGCCACTTGCCTGTGGAATTGGAACATAGAGCCTACTGGGCAATAAAGAAATTAAACTTTGATATGGACCAAGCAAGTGAACAAAGGAAATTAGAGTTGAATGAGTTAGAGGAGCTGAGGGGAGACTCCTATGAAAATTCTAAAATCTATAAAGAGATGACCAAAGCTTTTCATGACAAAAACATCCTGAGGAAGAATTTTGAACCTCAGCAAAAGGTCCTATTGTACAATTCTTGTCTCCAATTCTTTCCAAAAAAATTAAGATCAAGATGGACAGGCCCCTTCATTGTGAAAAATGTTTATACTCATGGGGCTGTTGAAATTGAAAATTCATGTAATGGTAATGTGTACAAGGTTAATGGTCAGAGATTGAAGTCTTATGTGGAAAACTTTCATTCGGGAGAGGAGTTCGTCCTTCTTCATAAGCTAGAATATTCAGAATAATACTCTTAGTCTGACGGAACATTTCTGGATCTGTATCATATTCAATTATTTTTAGTATCACATAGCAGGTGAGTTTTTTATGGTAGATACTATCCACCATTTCTTTTATTATTATTATTCTCTTCATTACATTAGGGACAATGTAGATTTTAGGTTGGGGGGTGTGGATAGTTATCCATGTGATTTTATTTTTTTTGGGTTTCAATTTACTTTATTATTATTTTTATTATTTTTAGGTTTTAGTTTTTATTTTCTTTAGGTTTATGAAATTTTTTTCAACATTTTCAAAATAATACTTTTATATACAAGAATGTGAACATGATATTATGCGAATTTCAAAGGCAAAATTACTATTTATTCTCGGTCGATACTAATCAGAATTCTGACAACTGAAAATTATATACTTGAGTTCAATTATCTAATCACTAGTTTAAAGTGAGTTGTAATTTGATATACTGAATTCACAATACACCCTAACTAATTAAGCGAGGAATATGATATGTGAACTAGAATAACAACTTTTGATTCAAATAAGGTTGAATGAACTAGTACCATTGATATATGCTTAAAAGAGAGAATATTGAAGGAAAAAAAAAGAGTGGTGGAAAAAGAAAATTTTATTATAGAGCATGAATGCAATGACCATAACAATCGTGTCAGTAATCTGGATTAAGGATACCTAAGTATCCATTACTGTTACCATTACAAGTACGATGCCTTAGATTATGAAGCAAACCTAATGAGAATCTTCATCTAAGGGTGGTCTATAAAAATGAGGATATAGTGATAAAAGAAGAAATGACATGAAGAAAATGAGATAACTAGAGATTTCATATTCGTGGAATGATTGAAAGGAGTTAGGATAGAAAACATGCATATTTCTTAAAGTTAAATTAGTGTCATGGAGCACCTAAGGATATTGGATCATAACGATTCTAAATTTTGATTAGGTCTCTGAACTTAAGGATGTAATGGATTACAAAATTAAGATTTTAACTAACTTCAGACTTAGGGTAAGTATTGTTTTGTTTTAGAATTCATATGATGAATGGAGACATAATTGTATAAATTTCTGAGTGTTGAACTATTTTTCATGTTGTCAATGTTTGTGGCTAACATTTCTGAAAATCCTCACGAGACTATAACTCGTCTACTAGGGCAAACATAGAGATTTAAAAGCTTGTTGCATATGCTAAATGCAATCGAGATTACCTGCGAAAGTGGTGTAGTTGGAACTTTATTTTCATTTTAATTTTGTTTCTAGAATTACTTTTTATTCTTATTTGTATTTTTCTTCGCTTATTTTGCTCGGGACTAACAAAATGCTGGTTGGGGAGTGTTTTGAGATTCAAATATTGTATAATTTTTTCCTTTTATCTCTTGATTTTATGAACATAAATCATCTTAATATAATATTTTACTCATGCATGTGTTGCAAGGTGAATTTATGTACTTGGATTGAAAAAGAGTATTAAAAAGCATGAATTTAATGCTCAAATTTACTAAGAAAAATGATGGATCTTAGGAGACCAAGATTGAAGAATTCACATGTCAAAGATCCAAGAAAACCAAGTGACGAATGAAGAGAATCGAAGATTTCAAGTGAAGAATCCTAAAATCATCCTGAAAAAGTGTATTTTGAAGCTGTGAAGTTTATTTTGAGAAACTGCGCAGTAGAAAGTCTATTTTAAACGAACTAAGCAGCGAGAAGTCTATTTTGAAAAAATAAGTATATTTGATAGGTCTAGGGTTTTCAACTTTATATGAAAATTGGAGTTCCCTACTTATAAATAGGGCCTCCTAAGGCATTCCAAAACATCATTCAAGGTATCCCAAAGCAAAATTTAGGGTTTTAAAGAGTTTTTAGTTTTATTAAAGCTTTATAAGTTGTTTTTTTTTTTTAGATCTTTTCTATTTGCATTTTTTCTTTCTTGTTGCCTTTTATTTCTGCAATTTAATTATATTTTTTTAAGTTCTTTCTAACCCAAGTTAGAAGGGAAGTACATGGGTTTAATATTTCTTTAAGATTCTGATGATTGATTGTTTTAATGATGAGAAGAATGGTGTATGCATGTTATCTATTATTTAGGTTTTATTTTTTATCCTCTTGTGAGATCCATACGTTTTCATCATATGAAATCGCATTAATGGATAGACTTAGCCTAGATCAATCAGATTTCCTAGATAGGAGAGGTTCTCAACCTGTTATATTTCTTTGATATTCATTATCCTATAGATATTGAATACTTAGAATCACTGGCGCTTGAGAATATATGTCAATGATGCACATCCATTATTTTTTAATATTTTATATCATTTATTAAGATATTTAAACTGTTTTATTTTTCGATTAGGCTGACCATAATGCTCAGATCCTAGTTGTATTATCCAAGTCATAATTATTTTGAAACATTAACCTATTTGTGAAACTTTGAATCTTAGGTGTTATTTTAATTCATTGAATTACATCCATTCAAAAATTCCAAAATCAAATCATTGGTTTAGTTTTTATTACTTAGTTTGTTTTGCATTTGATTTTTTTTTTTCTTCTCACAATTTATCTCCCTATGGGATCGATCCCGTATTCACGGGATACTACTTACGAACCTCTGCACTTGGAGGCGAGCAATCACTCTGTTTCAAACAGCGGACGCACCGCGTCCGCCGGTTCGTGCTTGTGGGCCCCACTCATCATCCATTTGTATAATCTGGACCGTCCATTGTGTCAAGAGGGGGGGAATGACCCTCGCCTAGGTGGACTTTTGGCCCCATACACTTGTATGCACATGAATCGTCGAAAAACTCAAGATTAACAGTGAGTTGGTTTGATACAGTGGACTACACCAAAACCTGAAAAAAAACTACTCCTTCCTTACTAGTTTTTCGCTAGGAATCCAATGAACGGGTCAGATTTTTCCAAAAACACCAATGTGGGGACCACTGAGCATCTCAGCGTACGAATTCCCCTGCTTTCGCATGTCATAAGATTCGGGATTTTCGGGCAGTTTTATGATCATGATCTTGGTCGGGTCCACAATCTGGACCGTCCAAGTAGAGCTCAGGACATCCATAACTGTCCCAGAGAAGAGTTTTTGAAAAAATATCAAAAAAAGACCACTCACCGTTCTCCAAAACGTGAGTAGTTTCACTTGGTTCTTGCGCACGTTGCTAAAGTGCCTAAGATCCTTATGCACGGTTTTTTTTTCTGTGAAAACTCTCCACGCAGCCACGTCCTCCCTTGCCTATATAAAGGAGAGAGAGAGAGAGAGAGAGAGAGAGAGAGGGGGGGGGGGGGGGGTGGAATTGAAGGGTGTGGACGTGAAGTATAGGCAGCCGGCTGGGAGCTATTTTTTTTCTTTATTTTTTTTATTTTTTATTTTTTATTCTTCTTTAATACTTTTGAGAGACATTTAGCCTCATCATGTTTATGATAGGCTAAACCTCTTACCTAGGGCTAAGAGGTGAATCTTGTAACGTGATAGGAGACCTTTTTGCTATGCTTTTTATTTATACTGAACTGATGTTAATTATGGTTTGATTATTGGGAATATTTTTAGTTTTTAATGGTCTGTTGTGACTGAAATTAAAATGGGCCTGCAATGGCTTTGAGCATGTTCCTTTCCTTTTCATGTTTATGACGTTAGGAAGCCCTGTTGTTCACCATCGTCTCTTGGGCATGGTCGGATGACGGTACCCTTCCTAACCTTCATACATATGATTGGTTGGTAATTAGTTTAATTCTATTGTTTGCTTTATCTCCTGGGCACGGTTTGGTAATGGAATCCATTCTAATTCATATACCTTTCATCTCTTGAAAACTACATCAACGGCAGTTCAGTTAAATTCCATGATTCTTGAAGCTGGCATAAGATCTCCCTGATCTCTACAAGTGAATCCTCTGAATCCCTAGTTTCCTATTTCTGAATTCCCTAAGTTTTAGATTAATATTTCACAATTATTCCCTAAATTTCATTCAGTTAGAATTCATCTCATTCTAGTTCTAGTTCTAGTTAGTTTTAGATTACGTACAGGTATCAGTCCCTTGAGATTCGACTTTGGTCTTACCGAGTTTATTACTACATCACAACCCCTGCACTTGGGGAGTGAACACTGGGATGTCAAAAATTGAGCTGATATAGTCCCAAACCTGGGTAGCGGTCCTGCCAGTGCTAAAGAGATGGTCTAACGTCTCAATCGCCCACTGTGGGTGGGGTAAGTGGGCGCTGCCTAGTTGCAGCCCACTGTTTAGCTAGCCTGATGCAGGACGCCTGCCATGCCTAATGCAAGAAGAATTCGAGGTGGTTCGTAATCTACTGTCGGGTGACACTGTAGCTTGGTTCTGAGTCTTGCAGCACTCACATGCCGAGGCCAGAGGAATGCTGGAATGTTGCAGCACTGAGTTATTAGGAACTGCAGCTTGAGTAGTTCTCCAACAAAATACTACCAACTTTGTGGGCATGTATTTGTTCCAAATCCACTTGTATCAGGGATGCTTCGGACCATGATCTCTGATGATGTTCCAAGAGGATCTCAGGGAGAAGGACCCTTTGGACGTTAAGTCCCAGATGAATCGATCCTTTCTGTTGGACAACCCCACTCCTGAAGCTAAAATAAATTGCATGGCAGTTGGCGTGATGATTTCTTAAATTTCTTCGAGCTTCCATCTTCCTGTTAGGGGGTTGAAATCACATACCGTTGCATTCTTGAAATGCTCAGGTATCGGTTTGACCAGAGCTCCTGAAAGGATTCCTCCACCGGACCAGTTTTGGAACCAGAAGCTAATCTTGCCCTCCCCAACAAGCCATCTGGAGTGCTTAAAGACTTGCGGCAGTGCTCTGAGAAGGTCCTTCCAGCTGGGGGAGGCAACCGAACCAATTTTTCCCTGATTCGAGAGCAGCGTCAAAAGGTGTTTTGCCGTTGTAAAGCGGGCCCAAAGAATTACCTTTCATCAGATTCCATCCCATCTTGACTCTGAAGGCTTGCATGACATCATCGATGCTTCTTATTCCTAAACCTCCCTCCTAAAGTGGAGCACAAATCTTAGCCCATTTGACCCAGTGTCTTTTATGCCCGGCTTTTGAGGATCCCCATAAGAAATTGGCGAAAGCTCTCTCCAAGGATCTACACACCATTTTTGGAATTTTAATGGCCAATAAAAGATGGACTGGAATGCTTGTTAGGACATGCTTGATGAGAACTTGTTTCGCAGCTTGGTTGAGCAGCTTCGCTTTCCATCCCTCTATCTTATTAGTTATCTTGCTGACCAACGACTGCAAAAGCATACTTGATATCCTTCCTTTAGTGATAGGAATTCTCAGATACACAATAGGAAGGAAGGCTTGGCGATAACTCGTTAGTTGACAAAGCTTCCGCACCTTACTTGTAGTCGCGCCCTTGGGCAAGATGAAGGATGTTTTCTCAGCGTTTACCCTTTGGCCTGATGCACTTTCATAGGCACGAATCAGATCAAGGAGAGAGCGGACATTAGAGATCCTTCCATTCAAGAAGAGGATCGCATCATCAGTAAAAAAATAGGTGAGTAATAGGGAAGCAGTTATAGGGGAGCTTAAAGGCTTGACATCTCCCAGCCGTGAATAGCTGGAAGACAGCCCTACTAAAAACGTCTGCAGTAAGGATGAACAAGGAAGGAGACAACGGGTCTCCCTATCTAAGACCTCTCCTTGTTTGAAAGAATCCGAAGCTTTTGCCATTAATAAGAACAGAGAACCACACATCCATCCAGCATCGCTGTAGTTGGGTTATCCATAGGGAGTGAAACCCAAATTTCTGCAAAACTTGGGTGAGGAAGTCCCACTCGAGCCGATCATAAGCCTTTTCTATATCAAGCTTCATAATGATGTTGCCCCTAAAAACTTTCCTATTAATCTCATGAGCCATCTCCCTAGCAATAGACATGTTTTTCGTGGTCGATCTGTCTCTAACAAAAGCTGCTTGCTCCTCAAAAATCAGAGCTAGAAGGATATGATCTAATGTAGATGCCAAAAATTTTGAAAAGACCTTCATGATGCAGTTGCATAGACTGATGGGTCTATAGTCTTTGATATTGTCAGGGTTTTTTTATTTATTTATTTATTTATTTTTTATTTATTTTTTATTTTTTATTTAAGGGATAAGACAAATCTGAGTGCATTGAAATGCTCTAGGGATCAGACCTCCTAGGAGGAAATCTTTCACTGCCTCAAAGAGATCTGTGCCAATAACTTCCCAGCAGGAAGAGAAAAATGCTCCGCCAAACCCATATGGACCAGGAGCGCTATCCAGAGGAATGGAGTTGATACCGTTCTTCACTTCGTCTAGTGATAGAGGATTCAAGAGGGCCATATTCATCTAATGTGTTACCAACTTCGGGATGCATTCAAGGATGTTGCCGTTGGAGTTTACACCCTCCGCTAAAAATAAATTTTGGTAATATCGGACTGCTACATCACCTATATCTTCTGTCTTCTTTAAGACCTCCCCTGATGGTAACTTGAGTCTTTTAATGGTCTGATTTCTGCGTTTGTCAAGGAATATTGAATTGTGAAAAATGAGGGTGTTTCTATCTCCTTCAGCCAGCCAGGCTATACGGGATTTCTGTTTCTAGAAAATCTCTTATTGGAGGTGGGCATGGTTCAGCTTTTCCTGAGCTTGTTGCAATAAAATGGAGTCGGCTTCCGTCTTTGTGTCAATGAAAGAGAGCTTAACCCTATTGACCTCAGCCTCCGCTAGGTGAACGTTTCTAAAAACGTCGCCAAACACCTCCTTGTTTCAATTTTTTAGGTTGGTCTTTAGAATTTTCAGCTTGATGTAGAATTTGTACATAGGAGTGGCATAGATTTCTATTTGCCAACTTCTCTCCACTATGTTTCTAAAATCTTCATGAGTCGTCCACATCCATTGGAATCTAAAGGGTCTCGGGAAATCTGCATCCCTGTCCAGAAAATTGAGCAAGAGATGCAAGTGGTCCGAGAATTTGTGTTGTAAATGATGAACATTAAAGGTAGGGAGAGCCTCCAACCAATCATTATTTGTGAACATTCTGTCCAGACGGGCCCATCTAAGGCTAGAACCTGCTTTATTGTTGCACCAGGTAAAGGGAGGGTCGTGAAAGCTAGCATCAATTAGACCAGTGTCATTGATTACTTCCTGAAAGTCCAGCATTGCTCCTGTCAGGAAACGGGTGCTGCCAATGCGGTCTTCCGGGCTGATAGTAGTGTTGAAATCTCCACACACAAGCCATGGGCTTGATGTTGCTCTGAAAGAGGTCCTCAGCTCCTCACAAGGATGTTTTCTTGTATCCCTGAAGCAGCTTGCATAGAATGTCGTGATGGTGATAGGAGAGGGAAAGGATGACGAGGTTGCTGAGAGGGTGATTGTTTGACTGCTGGAACGGATTATTTGCATTTGAATGTCATCTCTTCCCAAAATCCAAATCTTACTACCCCCATTGTCATCAGCAATGTGATTAGAAAGGCCCAATCTTGAAGCCACCAAGGGTCGCCTGGAGGCTCTAAGCATTGGCTCTTGCAGCAAAAGAATCGCCACATTGTGTTTCTTTACGAGTTTCTTCAAGAAGCGGGTAGTCTGAGCATTACCTACCCCACGCACTTTCTATGATAGGATGTTACTCATCAGTAACCCATCCCTTGTTCTCAGCTCGTTGTTTCTTGCTTCTTAATTTGTGGCTGTTCCTATTCATCAGGCTGGTTTTAGATAGGCTCTTCCTTTTTTTCTTCTTCTTTCCCTTATCTATGGAATCTTTTTCATTTTCAATGCTGAAGTTGGATGAAATTGCCTCCCCATTGTCTGTTTCACCCTAGATGTCCACCCATAATGTTAGTTCCTTCATGGCCTTTGTACTTGTTAGACTCCCTGTCTCATCCAGAGTCTGACTGTGTCTCCCACTGGCACCTGCTTGGTTCGATACAATCAGCCCTTCGACGGTTATTCCATTGTCTGTGGCTTGGATCTGCTGCACATTATGTGTAGAAATGGTTACTGGTGTTCCCTGATGCGGAAATTGACAGTCCACTTCCTGCAGGAATGGATAGTACGGGAGGAGGGTGGGTGGAGAGCAATCTCCCTGGACTGTCATTGAATAAATTTTTAATGCCAGAGAGCCAATTGTCCCAAGCAACTATAACTTCCTTGCTGGGCTGAGTCCAGGGGGGTGGGTTGAGGAATCTGAATTGTTTTTGGGGATCTTGGCCTGATTACAACTCTGTTTGTATCTATGGATGAGAGGGAGTGTCTGCCCACAGGGCTGAAGTGCTGAGACTCGACTTGCACCGCAGTGGCAGTTTGGATGTCATCACCGATTCTCCTTGGTTGGTCCTTCCCACTGAGAGTTTCCTAAGGAGGGGGAACATCAAGAATCTGGTGGTTGAGGCTTGAAATGGTCGAGTGTCTTTGCATATCTTGGGAGTTGCTGTTAGTGATTAATTCATCTGTCAGCTGGATAGTAGTTGAAGCATTCTGTCGAGCAGGTGGAGGTGGTGCCATGTGACTGTTTTGGTTATGTACAGTACTCCCAGATTGCTGCGCTGATTCTATCAGCGTGGGAAATTGGTCGTTCAGCTTCTTAGTGTTGTGCCTTGTGGCCTGGTCAGGCATGGTCTGATTGGATCCGAAGGCCCGAAAGACCCATTCCCTGGTTCCTTCCCTCACAATGTTAGCATTCGGGTCTTTGTGGTTCCGATTGGTTTCCCTATTCCAATGACAACAACATTCAAGGATAGAAGATACCTGATAAGATCTCCCATCCACCAGAAGCTTAGAGATCTTAAAAGGCTGGTCCTCCTGGTGCGGAAAAATCTTGGCCCGAGCATACCATCTGTTAGAGCCCTCTAAAGATTCTCTGTCCAGATCTACAACAGTCCCCATTTGTTCTGCTATCAGTCCGATAGTGTGCTCGCTCCAAGCATGGATCGGGATGCCTACGATCCAAATCCAGGAACCCTTTTCCTGGAATCCGCATTGCTGAGCTCCACATTCTAGTGTTCTTGAGCTCCATTTTATGATGTAGACGCCGATCTCTAGAGAATGCTAGGAGCTCTTCTATGGACTTGAAGCTGAGGATATAGGCAGTTTCTGAGATTCCGTAGATCAGGGGTTGGGAGGTTTTAAAATGAGAAGATGAAATAGCAAGGGTCAGCCGACTAGAAGCATCCTCTATTCCTTGAACCTCACCCACCAACGCGTATTGCACATTAGCCTTGCCCTTATCGGATATCCATTTGGGGATGATGACGGCATTGGATGTTACCGGAGGGTTGGGGGGTTGGAGGATTGATGCATAGGTAGGGCCTATGTGTGTGAGTCGAGTGGGGTCTCCATTGGTCCTTGTAGGTTTACGGATCTTGGGTTGGATGTTGATGGGAGGTTGTTTGGGAGGGAGAGGTTTGTGGTGTTCGGGTAAAGGAGGAGGGTTTTTGGGGGTAGTTCTTTGAATATCAGCGTTTACAAACATTCTTCTTCCTCCCATAAATTGCTCATTGAGCATTTTCTTGATCTGTTTGGGCTTCTCCCTTATGTCGGAATCTAACAAAAGCGTAGCCCCTCTTCCTTCCGGATAGCGCAAAGGTTGGGATGTATATGTCACTGATTTCCTCAAATTGACTAAATCTCTTCCTTAGATCCTCTTCCTTTATGTCGAACGCAAGATTGGCAATGAACAGGCTCCATTCTCCTCCCTTAGATTTCCTCTTTTTTATTTTTTTTTTATTTTTTTATTTTTATTTATAAAAATAAAAAAGAAAAAAAAAAGGGCTATTTCATTGATACGTGGACAAAAGTGGCTAAACAGCCAACAAGACGCTGCAGTGCCTTTGGGCAGCCCCAGCAACAAAATAAGCCGGGGGCCTATCATTTGTCTGAACCGAATGCCATTCATTTGTCAACGTTTCCCCTACTTCCTCTCTCCTCTTTCCCTGGTTCATTAAAACTCCCCAATTCTCCTCACATCTTTCCTTGGGGTGGTTGATGGGGCCGACTTGCATTTACCGTTGAAATCGCCGTCAAGATCGCCCTAGCAGCAAGCTCGCCTTCGAGATCGCCCTAGTAGTGAGATCGACCTACTTTTGTTAAACTTAGGATGCAATGAAATTATCTTAAATTTGAATTTTTCACTGTAACGCATGTTGTAATCTCAAGCGGGCCTCAGATAATGAGTTCAATGGCTCAATACCTGACTTCATAGAGAATTGGACTAATCTTAAAGCTCTGTAAGTTAATATGATAATACGTTTAATTCATTAATCACACATTGATATATTATAAAAATACTTTGAGTAACTAGGCTGACAGACATTTATAAGAAGCTCCAGTACAACCCAGTTTATCTTTTAATTCTCCCTTTTTAGGTAGGTACTATTTTAATGGGTAGTTCCTTGATGCATTTTCCGAGTGTGGCATTTGATATGAAGGCACTTAGGAAATGTACATTTGACCTTTAACTCAAGTTGAACCATGAATCCGAAGATAGGTCGTCATATGAAATTTAGTTTAATTGAAATTAATATGAGCTTACACTAATGGTCATCCTTATGTTGAATTAGAATTCATACCTGTTTTTAATTCAACTGTCAATCAAATGTCCACAGATAAGAAGTTTAGGAAGTCAAATATATATATATATATATATATATATATATATATATATATATATATATATATATATATATATATATATATATATATATATATATATATATATATATATATATATAGGGTTCACAAGCCATCTTAGATAAGACCCACATTTGTCTGGCCTCAGTAAAATTTTTACCTTTTTTTCCTTTTATGGGTGGTTTTTACCAACGGTAAATGTCATTTTTCTTATAGCATAGGGAGTAGTCACTTGATGAAGGATTTATAAAACAGAGAGGAATACTCGAAAACAAGTGTTATTATAATGGGGGTGGTGTAAGCATGACTCCCAATGGTCAAAGGAGTGGGAAGGAAAGGAAAACAAATAATCCTAAATTGTGAAATCTCATCTTTATGTTATAGGCTGTCAATGCTTACTTTTGATGATGCGGGGGCAGCAGGCTATAGGGATACATGAGTCCTCTGATTTGGAAGTCTCAACGACCCACCCCAAAGATGGGATTCTAAGCAGTTATTGAGATTGGAAAATCCAAGAAAAAAAAAAGTAGCATAAGAAAATGTTATTGTTGCCTTTAAAATGCTCATTACATAAGCATAAACAGACAGATGACATTGAATTATTCTTAATTTATTCGTGTTTATCTTAAAAGAGGGGTTGATGCTTCTTCCTATCCTTTTGGTGATGTCTACTGTTATTATGATCGCTATTTACAATGACGGAATGTAATTTCAGGCAATTTCGGATCAAAACTTTGATTGTAGACTAAATCACGTCGAAAGACCCAGCTGCACTCTGAAGAGCATCGGTTCAAGTCAGTTTTGTTGTTGTAGGTCATCAGCACACAAGGTCTCCTCAACCCTTTAAACCAGTACTCGCAAAAATCATTTGGTATCTCCTTCCTCCAAGGGGCAAACCCGTAATCAAATACTTCGTATGTAGCTCCTAGCGGAAGCGTAAACCATTCCTTTGATCTCAATGCCTGCTTCGAAGGCGCGCAACGGATATGGAGCTGTTCATCCAAAAAATAGGTTACTATCATTACAGTCGCAGTGTCGTACCACGCCGATTCTGATTCCGATATAGCAACCAGCAGCATGACTGCCACCACCGCATTACTCCATGCATTCCTCATTTCTTGTTTTGTTCTTGGGATGAGAAGGTAGCTGATGGAGTTGCTGCTCTACTACTCTCAAATACCTTATATCTCTTACTGTTATATAGCCCATACACTATTAGCTTGTGCAATAAACGCCTGGGCCTATTACACCTGACTATTACTGTCATTTATTTTTTATATTATGGTGCCTCGTCTGCTATGCATCTGCATGTGGGGGACGTACGTTTCTTTGAATTTGAGCCGTTGAAATTGTGATTCTTCTTGTGGATCAACACCGGCCCAGATGATTTTAATCTTTTCATTTTGGTCATTGAGTTCCAACTGCTGGATGTTATATTTTACCGTTGGTTCGAACGCGCTGACAGTGGGTGATGATCTGAATCGCCTGATTGTTATGATTTTGTGTATGCATTCTCGACGTCATAATCTACTGTCTGGATTAATTATACGCATTTTTTCATTGCGGATGCAATGGATGAGACACCACAGCTTAGACGAAGATGGTGTACTTTTAACTTGGTCTTCTCTCAAGGGTAGTTTTTTTTTTATGCAACATCAAAAACTGAAATGGAATAATATACATTGTTATGAATTAATTGTGCGCGCGTTATGGTATTGGGAATTTTAACCCCCCGACCCCCCCCCCCCCCCCCCCCCCAAAAAAAAAAATCATTTCCAGACATTTCTCAAAATAGTTTTTAAAACACTGCCTCTTAATAGATATAATTATTATTTGTTACATCTCTTTAATCCCGGTTGAATAGGCTTGCCAGTAAAATGGATGAGATGCTTGGTGGACCCCAAAATGTTGTTTATGTAAAATTCACCCCGACCATCAGGTGCACCAGTGGACAAGAATCACACTCCAAACTGTTTCACTTGGTTTGGCCCACCTAAATCATGGATGGGCTTGATGTTTATGCTTCAGTCCTAATTTTGTGTGGCATCTAATAGGTGGAGTGGATTTTGTATAAACATTATGGTAGGCCCTGTAAAAATCAAGGATATACATCTCTCTTTCAACTATTTTCTTTTGCGTGGCTCACCTGATTTACAAGTCAGCTTAATGTTTTAGCTATGTGCCTAAAGTAGGATTACATGTCTAATGGTTGGAGTTGATTTCATATATACATTATGTTTGGCCCCGCTAAAAATAAAGTCCCTTGTATAGAGATTATTTAAAAGGGGATTGAATGGCCCCACCATTCCATATTTAGTCCATATTAACACGAAAGACAAACAATTAAGTTGACTTGTGATTTAAGTGGACCACAACAATGGAAACATTTGGAAGAGAGACATCTACCTTTGATTTTTCTGAGGTGGACGTATGATGTAGGGAAGACGTGAGGTTGAGCACCATCTTCCTAGGGGGGGCAATAACTATTTAAAATACCCGGAACTTATTTGAACTCCTCACATAGATGCCTTGAATCCACGAGGAAAAATATTAAAATAGAAAAATTCTAAAAAATTCATAATAAATTGATTGATGATGAAAACCGAGCTTATAACCTCTTGAATTAATAATAACATAAACCCTGGGAATAAGTTTTGGACTCATACTAGAACTAAATCTCTTAGAAATCGTGAGTAGTGATTTCCACTAGATCTTGTGGTTTTTGGCCAAAAATGGTCAGCATCCTATTTGGCTCAACCATGCTATTCTCCTAATTATTGTAAGCACTTTTCATGTTGTACGCAACTCCTAAAGTCCAACGGATGAAGAGTTAAACTAAAGTTTACTATGAATAGTAAAAACGAAATTAAAATTGGAATTCCTCTGTCGATCCAATGGTATTCCGCAAATTTGGCATGCACCAGGTTGGGTAGATGAAGTAGCTTGTCCTACCCAAAAATCATATATGGTATGTCCATTGCTCATTCCGATTTGCGAGATACATCCATTTTAAGTTTTGACGGTCTGGATCATCTCGGTCTCCGAGCTTTTTTTTTATCCATGTTAGCCACGAAAGCATCCATGACCTGCTATACATCAACATCCCTGCCCAGAGGCCTGATGTGTTCTTCGTCGGACATCCACTCTGTCCATCAGTTGAGGTACTTGTTTTTTTTTTTTGGTAAATCGTATATAAGAAAAGCAATCTCGAACCAATACTCAAGTGGCCTGCACCACTCAGAAACAATGTAAATCACAACTAAAAAAAACTTCTAACTTCATTGTGCAACCTCTCAGTGCTAGATGACTCGCAATGTTGGAACTTACCTATTGACTAGTCTGGATGGAATAAGGCCAAAGGACTGGCCCACCTACTTTTTAAATCAAAATGAATTTTGGGTGACTCATGACCGTGGCTGTCCTCATTATTATATTTTGCCCCCTGTGGTGGGAATATTGAACTCAGGTCCCAATATGAATCACCTCACGTAATGAATAGAGTGGATGGCACACAAACACTAAAAACATTTTGGTGGCCCAAGAGCTTGGGTGGTGGGGATTTACATCATATTGCAAAGATTCCAACTTTTCTCTTGCTTAGTAAAACCAACAATACAATGCAAAATAAGAAAAATAACGAAAATAAGGCAGGCCTAGGTTTGGTTTGGCTTTCATAGCCTCTTTAATGTTTTTTGTTTTTCCCTTGTTACGATAGGTCAGTCCATCTTCATTGGGGCCTATCCGAATGTGAATGTGTTTGCTTTGCTAGGGCCTCAGGGCATTTTTTTTGTCAGCCTGCGCACCTGGCCTAATTTGTAAAGTCAAATTCTTCTAATGAAAAGTTTCTGATTCTGAAAAAAAAAAAAAGGTTGATAGACATTTATAAGAAGCTCCAGTGTACAACTCAGTTTATCTTTTAATTCTCCCTTTTTAGGTAGGCAATATTTAATGGGTAATTCATTGATGCATTTTTAGAGTGTGGCATTTGATATGAAGGCACTCATGAAATGTACATTTGACCTTTAATTCAAGTTGAACCATGAACCTGAAGATAGGTCATCATAAGAAATTTAGGTTAATTGAAATTAATATAAGCTCACACTAATAGTCATCCTTATATTGAATTAGAATTCATACCTATTTTTAATTCGACCGTCAATCAAATGTCCACGGATAAGAAATTTAGGAAGTCAAATTATTGATTTTTATTGATTTTTATTTTTTACTTTTTTAGGTTCACAAGCCATCTTAGATAAGACCCACGTTTGTCTGGCCTCAGTAAAATTTTTACCTTTTATCCTTTTATGGGTGGTTTTGACCGCCGGTAAATGTCATTTCTCTTATAGCATTGGGAGTAGTCAATTGATGAACGATTTATAAAACAAAGAGGAATACTTGAAAACAAATTATTATAATGGGGTGGTGTAAGCATGACTCCCAAAGGTCAAAGGAGTTGGAAGGAAAGGAAACCAAATAATCCTAAATTGTGAAATCTCATCTTTACGTTATAGGCTGCAATGCTTACTTTTGATGATGTGGGGGCAGCAGGCTATAGGGATACATGAATCCTCTGATTTGCAAGTCTCAACGACCCACCCTAAAGATGGGATTCTAAGCAGTTATTGAGATTGGAAAATCTAAGAAAAGAAAAGAATTTTAAAAAAAGTAGCATAAGAAAATGTTATTGTTGCCTTTAAAATGCTCATTACATAAGCATAAACAGACATAGATGACATTGAATTATTCTTAATATATTTATGTTTATCTTAAAAGAGGGGTTGATGCTTCTTTCTATCTTTTTTGGGATGTCTACTGTTATTATGATTGCTATTTACAATGACGGAATGTAATTTCAGGCAATTTCGGATCATTACTTTGGTTGTAGACTAAATCACGTCGAAAGACCCAGCTGCACTCTGAATAGCATCGGTCCAAGTCAGTTTTGTTGTTGTAGGTCATCAGCGCACACGGTCTCCTCAACCCTTTAAACCAGTACTCGCAAAAATCATTTGGTATCTCCTTCCTCCAAGGGGCAAACCCATAATCAAATACGAAGTATTGAGCTCCTAGCGGAAGCGTAAACCATTCCTTTGATCTCAATGCCTGCTTCGAAGGCGCGCAACGGATATGGAGCTGTTCATCCAAAAAATAGGTTACTATCTTTACTCTCGCAGTGTCGTACCACGCCGATTCTGATTCCGATACAGCAACCAGCAGCATGACTGCCACCACCGCATTACTCCATGCATTCCTCATTTCTTGTTTGTTCTTGGGATGAGAAGGTAGCTGATGGAGTTGCTGCTCTACTACTCTCAAATACCTTATCTCTCTTACTATTATATAGCCCATACACTATAAGCTTGTGCAATAAACGCCTGGTCCTATTACACCTGACTATTACTGTCATTTATTATTTATATTATGGTGCCTCGTCTGCCATGTATCTGCATGTGGGGATGTTCTTTTAATTCGAGCCGTTGAAATTGTGATTCTTCTTGTGGATCAACACCGGCCCAGATGATCTTAATCTTTTCATTTTGGACATTGAGTTCCAACTACTGGATGTTACATTGTACCGTTGGTTTGATGGCGCTGACAGTGGGTGATGATCTGAATCGCCTGATTGGTATGATTTTGTGTATGCATTCTCGACGTCATAGTCTACGGTCTGGATTTATAAGCATTTTTTACACTCACTACAAGAATAACAGCCATAGCCGACCGATGGGGCTAACGTTTGCCCGCAGTCAGTTTTAAGGGCCGCTGGAAAAGGGACCTTATAAAAACAATATTCCGCAGCCCTAATTTCATTTCCGCCTCTCGATCTCTCTCTCTGCCTTTCCCTCTCCCTCGCCACTCCCTCAAGTTCTCCCTCTCTCTCTCTCTCTCTCAAAACCTACTAATTGCTAGGACAAGAGACATCACAGACATCGGTTGTATCAGCAGTGGCACATGGATTAGATGGTAATTAGCCACCTAAAATTGCTGTCGAGATGCTGATGGATTCAAGGTATGAAGCCCAAACATCGAAAGATTTTTCTTCATCATCATCTTCTTCTTCTTCTACATTGGGTGAGTCTTTGAGAAGAAGGTTGAGTAGGAGTAGATCAGAATGCAGAGTGTTTCCTTGAGTCCATGTAAATGAGAGTCATGGAATTGTATGAGTTTGTATCCATTTGTGTATATGTGAGTGAGAGGCTGTAATTTACAAGTTAGAATGTCTATTTCATCAAGGGCTGTGATGCAGTGAGAGTGTATTGGTAGGGTGCAAGTGGCCCACCTTGGGACTGGATTTGGACTGTAAAATTGATTTGAATGTACTAATAGCCCAGAATCCCTCATGGATTTCCAGCCCTTGGTGAACTCTGTTTCTCGTCCCATGCCTCTTTTTTTTTTTTTTTAATGTATCTTTGAATATCTTCTTGGTGCTCACTAGTGTTGATGCTTGATTTCTTCAAGATCCTTTGCTAGGAGATTGGCGCAAGAATTTCCTATGTGGTAGGTACTTGCATAGAACTTCTGTTTAGTATACATTTGATACATTGAACATTGGTCTTGTGATCAACTTCCTTTTCTTAATTGTCGTAGGTTTTACTTCTGTTTTTCCTTCAAATGTTATTGAACTTGATTGATTTAATTGGAATGGTTTGCGGATACATTGGAAAGTTTGAGTAGATTAAGTTTTTGTAAGTGGCACTGAACACTCTTAACTATATGTATAAGCTGTTGGACAGAAATAATCTCGGTTTGATGAACAGTCTGGACACAAACACGTCCTGTTGGACAGAACTACGCTCTGATTGATGAACAGTCTGGACACTTGACTGTTAGAAGTTCTGATATTCAACGCCTATACTTCAGATTTTTAATCATTTTCCCTTTTCTTTTTTTAACCGCCTAAAATGTAGGCCATTAATTAAAGGGCTGCCCCACATCCACCTTTACTAAGTTGGCCCATCAGGACACTACTCATTCTTATTCTCATTACCTAAATTTCCTCAATAAACAGATGTGACAAATTCACAAATGAGGATTACAAGAAACTTAAAATCTGGCACAAAGGAACATTACCCCATCAAAGGGATTGATACTGCTTACAAATGTTCTGGTAGGGTTTCTATCTTATGTCAAAATGGATACGGAAATTTCCTTGAAGACATTAAGATGGATATTTTGGACTCATTCACAGGAATAGGTTCACCAACAAGAGCTACAAATTTGATATTATCACATTCACTACTAGCCACATTGAAACTACCAGTGAATATTAAGTGAAAGTAAATGGCTGTTAGAAAGAACTGACATTGTGTATTTTCAGAACATGACGTGAAATGTTTAGTGTCATGAAGAGTTAATTTTTAATTTTTATTTTTTTACTTTCAATCACTATTTTTTTTTTTTTCTTTAAAAACCCTTCTGGAGGCCATTTTCTTAAGGCAATTGACTCTATCATGGCTTTATTATTATTTTATTTTATTTTTAACACAGTTAATTTACACCATGTCTTTCAAATCACATTTTCTTTTATTAGTTTCATTTAAGAGGATAGGCTGTATTACAAGGTTGGGCATGAGACCCACCATTTGTGTGGCATCTAATTAACCTATCCAATAGGATTGCTCTATCATGAAATTAAACATTTTTGTAACATCTATGTAGTCTCTGCTTTCTATATAAACTGTAACAGAATCTGAACCAAAGCAAGAAAACAACCTTCTCTCTCTCTCTCTCTCTTACATCTTTTACATACTTTACACTCTTGTACAACGAGAGTATCAAACAGTTTACATGTTTGAGGGAGGTCGTTTAAATCCTGAGGAGTTTTTTTGCTATGGTCCCTTCCTATGAACACTGCTGATATTCAAAGCAAGCTAAAGAGATTGGAGCAGTTCTATGGAACAAATTTTTATAGTGGCAACAAAATGAGGTGTGTTTGCTGGCATAGTTAAAATTGGCTCTCAAAATCCGCATTGTGTGTTTTAAGGGCCTGTTTGGTTTATCCATGGCTTTATACATTTTCTTAGACTTTGTATTCCAGTTTCTAAGGGCCTGTTTGGTTGCCATGTAAAGATGTGTTTCATTAAATACTGTGTTATAAGATAATTAAGATATGGAGCAAGAAACAGTTGGAGGCCAGAAAAGATGGAAGTTTACTGCCAATTGCCATTGCTGTTGCAAAACCAATGATATGGCCGTACATAATAACTAAAAGATGCAAAGGGAATATATTTGCCAATTTGTAAGTTTTGTAGTCCGCTTTTGATTTCAGTTTAGATGTGGAAAGCTCCAATTTTAACTTTTTTGGTATTCCACGCATTGACTTGTTCAACTTTTACTCACACAAATTGCAAGTCAAGATTCAACCAAATGGTTACTGACATTGATCTCTCTTTTTGCAGAAGAGATGAATAACCGTGGGATGATGTTCTCAATCTACCTTCATTTTTGGGCGATCAATCGCATAACCTTCACATCTTACCAATGCCATCTTTGCATGATCTCATGTATTTAGAGGTCAAATATGAGATGATTTCAACAAGAACAATCCTCAATGACTCGAAGAAAGATTCTAATAGACCTTCAATGAATGCTTCTACAGAAGCAATTTTGTGAGAATTTTAGTATACCAGTAGAATGGGATCTTTTTATTAAAATTTTGACCAACAGGAGAAAAAATGTCAAATTATTTGGCTAAATGGTAAGTGATCATCCTTATGTTAATCACAGTGAATTTATCTGTGTTTTATTCTTTCTGATGCTATTGCTAAATTAAGTTCTGTTTGACAAAATGTTGTAGCCATTAATTAGTTGATTCTCAGAATCATGGAATATGCGACTTTGCAAGTGCCTACTTACTTTCTCCGTCAAAACTTTCTTCTTGTGAATTGGCAGGATGGACCTCCACCATTTTCTTTGAAAGCATTCCTCAACAGCAAAATGATGATGGTGTTTGAACTTACTGCCAACAGGCAGTTCCAGGTTGTTCCATTCTCCCGGTCTCCTTGGGATTTATGTTGGCATTATCCATAAAATTTGTTAGCTAGAACTTTATTTTACCAAATAGTTTCATTTTTATGGATATTTCTTCATCTAAGATTCTTATTACTAGGAAATTTGCACTAATCTAAAATCATATTTTAGTACTATTTATAGATTATTGTTGCTTCAAGACCTCCCATTGAAATGCATTATTGTTTTATGATGAGCCTCTTGGTTAGGAGACTTGATGTGATCTTCCAATGCAAATGTCCAATATGACCCAAACTCGGATTGGGTAAGTCGGGTTCAGTTTTATGAGATCTACTTTGGTTCATGAAGTATGGATTCTTTGCAAAATGTTTCATTGTTTTTGTAGAACACTTTCTGACAAATCATTCTTTATGTATGCAATGCGTGGGCCAAATAAAATTCTCTTTTAAATTGAATGTGAATTTAAGAAGGTTACAAAACATCTCATACTATAAAATTATGAGTTTGACCCTTGACTCATGACTTTTTTTCCTTTTTAAACAGTTGCCCACATAGTTGAGCTGGGTTCCTACTGAGTTGGCCTATTTTAGTGGATGGTTCCAGTCAATAATTGGCTTGACTGTCTGGTTCTTACGGGTTTTAAAAGAATGATTACTGAATATCTCAAAGTTATTTCATATTGGAATGTGGTATAGTTTTCTCCGGTTAGGGAATCAATTTGAACTATCTGACTTGGATTTGGCTTTGTTTTAGCACAATGGATGTGTTGCTCACCAAACTAATTCTTATGTTTGATTGGACCAGAGTTTTTTCAAAGTTCAACTACCTTTAGTTCGTATGTACTGTAGCTTCAAAGTTCACAGCGGAAAGTTATGATTGGTTCTTCTTCAATTCGTTAATGAAAACATGAGGGGACCCCAAATCGAACAATCCAATCTGGAAACCACACCTCTGGCTCAAACTTCCCTCCCGCAACAACCAATTCAACCAGCAGCTAACAAAGAGCTAATAAACAAAAACAACATCTGTTTCTTAGCCTGGAAATTATGACTTCTTATATGCAGAAGTCATTAGTCTAATTTAGTTTACTTTTTCTCTGCTATTTACATCAAATATGAAGAGATGCTTCATTTTCGTTTACTTCACCGAATTTCATATCTACACATAATGAATGCTCTCAATTGGGCACTTATAGCTAACACTGTTTAACCACTGTCAACTAAACTTCATAATGAATCTCCTGCTGGGTGCTTGAAATCGACAGAATGCCAAGATTAGTGTCCTCCATACAGTCCTGTCTTTTGAAGCCCCCAAATTATTTAAATCTTGTGATGTGCAGAATGACATAAACCCATTGTAATCTCCCTTTGTGCAGGTTCTAGACCATTCAAATTGACTTTTGTTGGCTGGCTTTAATTATTATCTTTTGAATCATAGACTAATGTCTATCAGTTGTGTGGCCCATTGTCTAATAATCTTCAGCAAATGAATTAGTTGTGATCATCTGCAGTACATGAGCCCACTAGATAAACATGTCCTCAATGTACAGTGGGAGACTACAACTTTGGGTAGTTTGATGAACTAATAAACTTGCATCCTTGTAATTATCAATTTATCACTGCAGATTTCAACATCAAAAGCATTCCAATTCAGTCTTTCTTCATTTGAATCTCTTTCCTGCAGAAAATGAGAGATGGGTCTTGATTACATTTGCATTTCATGGGCTTTTCAGGAGTGAAGCGATTCTACATCGCAGATTTCTTTGTAGCAGATGTTGGTGACTAAATTTTATTCTTCTTTTAACTATCATCTCTTTACAAAATATAGATTCTATCTTACTGGTTGCTTGAAATGCTTTTCAGTCATGGGTTCCACACTTGAGTATCATGCTATCGACAGCTTACCATGTTATGTTGAATGAACAACAGCTTACCATGTTCTAGCTCTTTGCTTTTGGATAACCCTCAATGTTGGCTTTCCATTAAACCATCATCAAGATTCAGGCACCATTTTCAAAAGTTCTACTTTGATAATGTCACGCCCCAAACTCGGAAACCGAGCTCACAAAATTTTCGATCGCCGAATCCGGCGCCGACAGCCTCCGTAAAACCCCATTCTCGGCTCCTAGCTCCCATTCGCCAGGTTCCGATCCTGAGATGCTACGAGGAGGATTTTAAATATCAGTTTGATTCGTAATAATCATAACCAAAGGCATAACCCACAAACAACAACCAAGCACTCCATTACATTTTCACTATGATCAAAAAATTTACAAGTACAATGAGCATAAAGGGAAATACAATGGTAAATAACAAAAACTCCAAATGATCAGCAACGTGCTCCTGCCTCAGCGCTGCTGCGATCCAACGTCACCTGCACGCAACGGTCGTGCATAAGCTTACAGAAAGCTTAGAGGGTGGTGAAAGTGTGTGCGCAAGGTAGAAATATGAACATGCAATGTCAGAGTAAAGCGGAATATGCAGATAGAACATAATACCATGAGCTGTACCAAGGCTATGCAATACGGGACATGAATGGTATCGGTCATCCCAAGGCCATGCGATGTGCAATGCAATTCAAGCATACAGATCCTCATCTATATCCACACATCAATACAACTCAAAATATGGAATATCACCAGGGTCTAGTACACTTTAAACCAGATTGCCGCCACATCGCGCGCAATAAGGTAAGTGGAAAAGATCTCACTATCCGTCTGCCAATATCGGGCGCGACTCGTCGAAGCGGACCCATTCCTCGAGCTGGTCAAACTCAGCCTAGCATTGCCCCCTACTCTCGGGTGGATAAGGCCGCACCCCCTTCCAACCGACCACGACACAGTGGAGAGCGTAACCGTCTGGTAATCGGCACTCAACGCTCATCTACCCACTCGGTCTAGACGTTGGAGCAACCTCTTGGTACCATAAGGGTTTAGGAACTTTCACCCAGGGATATCTATAGTACCCCATGTAGAACAAGATTTCTGGTATCCAATCCTGCCAACCACGATGCGTCTGTGGAGGCTACGGCCCTGATGTCGCTAGGGCTTACAATAACCATGTCACACAAATGCGAAATGCATGATTCACGCTATCCAGTCATGCAACAAATCCTGCGCATATCGTGCGCTCATGTAGGGTAACACCGCCTAACCGGGAGCCCATAAACAACCTGCCCGAAGGCAAATGCTATGATCAGACAATTCCCACATCAAGCATACATATGATGCGTATGATCATGAGTCATGGAACTGCATTAAACATGTTATAATAAAATGAACTATCTCACGATGCAGATGGGCCTGGACGGCCTATACACAATAAGTACGGCTCAGTAATGGGCCCCAAGGAGAGTCGTAATGTGGACATCCAACCAGCATTACACTCGCAATGTGGACGTCAAACCAACATTGCTTCTCAGGCACGATCTTTGTAAACAGCGCTAGATAGACTGTATGAGAATTACACATTGCAATGGACCGTAGGCTCATCCCATTGGGCTTTACATATATATATCAAATGGGCCATATCTTATGGGCCTTTTATTCATCAGATGGGCCATATAATGGGCCACACCAATGGGTCTGATGTGCATTGCAATGGGTCAAAACCCGTGGGCCTAGGATTGCATCAAATGAGCTTAGTCTCATGAGTCTAATATGTGACCAATGGGTCACACCAATTGGGCCCCACATGTCGATCAAGTGGGCCTCAACCCATAGACCTAACATGAGTCAAATGGGCCTAAACCCCTAGGCCTTAATCAAATAAAATGGGCCTAACTCATGGGTCTCAAATAAATCCAATGGGCCTAATCCCATGGGCCCTTTTTATAATCAAATGGGTTTAGTCCCTTGGGCCTTACAATATATCAAATGGGTTCACTTTTATGGGCCTTGAGTACATCAAATGGCCTAGTCACATGGCCTTAGATCATATCCATTGGGCCTAAACCCATAGGCCTTAAATATCAAGTTAAGCCCATAGGCTTTACATATCAAGTGGGCCCAAGTTCTTGGGCCTTAAATGAATCAAATGGGCCTAGCCCATAAGCATTTCATAATTTAAATGGGACTAGCCCATAGGCCTTTTGTAATACAAATGGACCTAGCCCATAGGCCTATTGCAAACCAAATGGGCCTAACCCATATGATATAAAATGTAATATTATATTATATATTAATATAACAAGATATACTATATTAATATAATTAAATTTAAAGAAAATGAAACGTCCAGGCCCTGGACGGCCTGGACATGCGCCTGCACCAAGGGAGGGCCCCACCGTCCGCTGGACGGTGGAGAAAATTTACATCAAGGTGGGCGCCACCGTCCACTGGACGGTGGCCTAAAAAAATATATAAATATCATGGTGGCCCCCATGTGGGGCCCACCAGAAATGTTCATTCGAAATCCAACCGTTCACAAGGTCCTTTGGACCTGGATGAAGGGAAAACATAAATTTCAGCTCAATCCAACACCCCAGTGGGCCCCAAACAGATTTTAATGGTAATATTCAATCCACACTGTTTCACGTGGTGTGGGCCACCTGAGTTTTGGATCTGTGTCATTTTTGGAGGGGGGCCCACCACTGGGGTGGCCCACCTAATGAACCGGCTGGATGGCAAACAAACATAAGGTGGGGCCCACGGCTGGAGCCGTGGGTCCCTCACTGGACGCCCGCCGTCCCACGACTGCACGCAGCAGCGTGCAGCGCTGCTGGCTGCGTCAGAGGCAGAGGCATTTCATTTAAAAAAAAAAGAAAATCGGTCTTCCCGGGGATTTTTGCATGTGGGGCCCGCAAAAGAGAAATCTGCCCCGGCCATTGCGATCAGCGGCTCGAGGCCGTCCAAATGAGTCCAGAGTTTGAATTTTTTTGATGCTTGGAATGGCGCAACATTTGACGCTATGGCCCACCAGGTGATTGGATCAGTTCCAAACTTCTACCCAATGGCTAAAATGCCGTGGGTAAGAGGATGGACGGCTTGGATCGGACATAAACATCAGGGTGGGGCCTATGCAAGGAAACCACCCGAGTCCCTTCCTTTTTCTTCCTTCCTTTTTCCTCCTTATGTTGAAATGTCCAGCGTGCCAGACGCTGGACGGTCTTATATATTTTTTTTATTTTTGAGTGTGGGCCCTGATGGAGTGGGCCACCACTAATGGGTGCCATGGGCTCAGCGTCCAAGGTGGGCCCCACTTGAATAAAAATTACATTAAGGTGGGATTCATTCAAGTGGGCCACACAATCCTAAGAAAATAAAATAAAATAAAATACAAGAAATAAAAGAGAGAGAGAGAGACATGGAGAGTGGGACACGGCTTGTGATGGAGGGACCCCGTCATTATGGGCCCTCCCTTACATGAAATCATACATCAAGTGGGTCATTTTACACATGTGACCATCAAAACTGAAGATCAACGGTGGGGATCCTTTCCCCACCAATATGGATGGTCTAGATGACCTTTCTAAAGAAAAATAAACATCATGATGGGGTCCATGGAGAATGGCCCTATCATGGAATGATCATGATGATCCAAGTGGTCCATCGGCCACATTTTAGGGTCCCAAGTGAGATCCACACCATTGATCGGTGGGCCTCACTTGGTCCACCATAAAAATAAGTAAATCTACCCTATAGAGGCACCCACCGTCCGATCTTCTCGCTCCTAGGGGTTCCTTGGCACCTTAGCTTCAACCTCAATGGTTAAGATGAAGAATGGAGGGTTGAGATGGAAGATTTTGGGGTAGGAAGGTGGGCCACTTGGAGCTTGGGAATTTGGAGAAATTCCATACGTATGGACCCTTGTTGCTTTGGAATTTTTAAAATGAGAAAGAGAGAAAGAGAGAGAGTGATGTAAAGGGAGAGAGAGAGAGTGATGGATGGATGGGTGAGTGATGGTTGTGTAAGAAAAGCTTGACTTTTGAGGCTTTTGTGTAAGAGAAGTATGAGAGATGAAGACTTTTGTAGCTTTTTGTGTAAGAGAGGTATGGTTTGGGGAGACTTTTGTGGTTGCTTGGGAAAATGGAATAAAGTGATGTGTACTTGACATGTGATGGATTGATGGGTGATTGATTGATGGGATTGATGTGATTGATGTGACACATCGTAGAGATTTCATTGGTTTTCGCAACGCGCGGCGTTTTCTCGCATTGAACGTTGGCCCACATCTCTTGATCAGGGTATCGCCTCGGCGCGCGAGTCGCGGCGTCGGAACCGCGGAGACGGCGCGGTCGCTATGGTATTGGTCTCGGGTTGAGTTGACTCGAGTTGTCGGCACATGAATCAGGGTCGCGCGTCGATATCGTTTAAGGGTCGAAGGTTGCCGGAATTCAACCGGTAAGACCGCGGAAGTGTACGGAAAGGTACGGACCAAGATACGGGTCTTACAGATAACATTCTCTTTGCCTTCATTATCTTGATTGTTGATTGCCAGATTGAGCTTGCAAAAATGTTGTTGGCGGAGGGATGAAGTCATCTGTTTGTACATTGGCCTGAACAAGGTGTTGATGATGAAGAAAAGAAAAGTTTCTTTGATCAAGTTCATTTTCATGGCACTTTTTTTTTGTTGTTATTATTATTTTGGTTCTTACGAGTACAAGAACCTTGTATTCCATGCATTCTCAGTATATTTTTACAACTCAGCTGCTGTATCCTGGAAATATTAAATGGTCTCTGTTGATTTCCAAGTCCAGGCAGCAAAAGTTTAACATCGGTTTCAACTTTTAAACTTCCATTTTCCTCACTCAAACATTTATTTTTCTTATTATTATGATTATTTTGAAATTTATCTTTGGAAGCCTTGCTGACCACAAATTTCTGGTAGAACAAACTAATTTTGATGGGTTTCTAGAAACCTACATTGCTTTGTACCTGTCAGCAAGATTGTTAATACTCTTCACATATTTGCTATTGATGTCAAGTAGCTCTTTTCTATAGGTAACTCGGCTTAATTCTAGCTATCTAGGTGGTTTGGCATCATATATTCGAAATGCTGGGAATCTATTAGCAGATTCAAAAGCAGGGAAAAATCCATTTAATGGCTTTACTCCTTCGGTAAGTGAATCCATTAAATTTGTTTTGCAATATGTGTTTCTTGTACATTTCTGCCAGAAATTTGTCTTCAATTTCAATATATTTTTTTTTCTTAATGAGAAAGATTTGCTCTATGGCTACAGTCATACTGTGGGTAATCATATTTAGCTACGGATTTTATCCGTAGCTTTTGACCACTTTTCTGGTCGTGTAGCAAAAGCTGACGATTTAGCGGCATCCAACACAACTGTCAGTAAAGGTCCTGGCCCTCGGTAAATCCTTTACCGACTGAGGCTTTACCAGCTATTAGCTAACCACAGGCAAAGAATTTGCCGGCAGTTTTCTCGGTCTTTGCCGACGGTTTTGACAGCCGGTAAAGGCCAATTTTCTTGTAGTGACTGTGGATGCAATGAATGGGACACCACAGCTTAAACAAAGATGGTGTACTTTCAACATGGTCTTCTCCCGAGGGCAGTTATTTTTCCTGCAACATCAAAAACCAGAACAGGTAATATTTGTTTTCTCAGTTCATCCCTGTAGTAGTGACGTTACGAAAGGTATGGATCGCATTTAAACATCACTGTCGACCCATGGAGGTTTCAACGGTAGTAATTTTTCTACCCACCTTTACTGCGGCCCACTTGAGTCTTGGATCATGCTCACTTTTGCTCCCAACTCCTAAAATGAGCTAAAAAAAATGGATGAATGGGATAGATTTCTCACAAACATCACGGTGGGCCCCACCTAGGTTTCTTGCGCAGTAACTTCCTGCCAAAGGCCGCAGGAAATCCGCGTAACTATACTTTGTTCTGAATTAATTGTGTGTGCGTTATGGTACATGAAATTCCTGGATAAAATTGGGCTTGAGACAGTGAGATCTAACCCGTCGAACTCTTAGGCAGTTTTTCGTTTTCAGTTTTTGCTATGGCTTCGTAGATTTGTGGCCAAGTTGTGACCCCTTACGATAGGTTCCCACAACTTTTTTGCAACTGGGGCTGCCCGAATGGTCTTGTCAGTCATACATCCTTTTGCTGATATCAATATATCGAACTTTCCTTCAAAATAAAAATAAAAAATAAAAAATAATGGTACATGGAATTTTACCCAAAAAAAAAAAAAAGAATTTACATTTCCAGACCTTTGTCAAAATAGTTTTTAAAACACCACCTCATAGTAGATATAATTATTATTCTTTACGTCTCTTTAACCCCAGTTGGATGGGCATGCGAGTAAAATGGATGGGCTGCTTCGGTGGACCCCACAATATTGTTTATGCAAAATCCACCCTGACCAGTAGATAAGTAACCTCATGGTAGAAGAAGTACCTAAAAAGCAGTTTCATCCGTGATTAAGGTGGGCCACAAGAACAATAATCTCCCTCCAAACTGTTTCACCAAAGCCCTCCTAATATTTATGCTTAGGGCCTAATTTTGTGTGTGGCATCTAATGGGTGGAGTGGATTTTATATAATTATGAAGGTAGGCCCTGTAAAAATCAAGGGTATACATCTCTCTTCCAACTGTTTTCTTTTGTGTGGCCCACCTGATTCACAAGTAAGCCTAGTGTTCTGGTTATGTGCCTAAAGTAGGATTACATGTCTAATGGTTGGAGTCGATTTTGGTTACGTGCTTAAAATAGGATTAATGGTTGGAGTCGATTTCTGATATAAATTACGGTTGGTCGTGCTAAAAATAAAGTCTCTTGTAATTTTTTATTAAGCATCCCAAACATGCTAAAATTTAATAAAATCGTGATTTGAGGAAGTCTGTCCCAATATGCAATAAAATATATTTTTTAAAAGTGGATAAAATCTTGATTCAATGAGAATCTATTATTTTTCAATTATATAAAATTGTATTTAGAAAGTATTGCATGCCAAATGAACCTTAAAAGTTTCATTATTCAAGGAGATTGGAAGAGTATGTGTAATTCGCAATGAGTACTGTTGATGTCTAAATCTGGTCGGCCTCTCCTCCTCGTCTTCTCAACGTACCGCCTCCCGAACCTGCACCAAGAGAACAGGCAAAGGTGACTCTGGCTAAGCCGGGGGACCCTCCGATGCCTAAGTCAGGACAAGGGAATCGGGGTCTAATTAGAGAGTAGAGGAGAGAGCTCGCTATTACGTACCTGTAGAGATGGTGTCGTGTGCTATTTATACTTGCCTGTAGAATGGCCTGGATCTGATAATCTCGACACAATCAATGAGATTCTCGAATCATGGAGATACTACCCGCAATCTGCTAATCATGCAGTGTATCGGGCGTATAGTGCGTATTTGCGAGCGAGGTTATCGGCCACGTTCAGTTATGACAGTTTCCATGTTCGTCAAATAGGATATACGCCTCGGAGTATATGCTTGGCTCGGCTCATCCGACTGCTTGCCTCTGCCCTTCTTCGGTTGGACAAGGGCGGCTCCTAGATCCGAGCGACCTTCATATCCGAGCCGATCTTGTTGGTCCGAACCGAAGCGAGAGGCTCTATTCTCCAAGGTTTTCATTGCCTCGGACCTTACGCGTGCTTAGTCATTCACAGAATGCTCGTATCAGAACGGGCGGATTGTGCCTCGGCTCGAACTGACGCTTGGAGTGGGGTTTATCATGGGCTCGGATCTCCCATAACAGAAGCCCCCTACTCTTTGAGTCTGCTCGCAGAGTTGGAGAGTACTCATGTGAGAGATCTCCAGCCCATACTGCAATAATGACGGATTTCAAATTATGCGCGTGCGAGTTGCTTCGGTCGACGCGTGGCGACAGTTGCGATTCTGAATTTCCTTCGGCCTATGAGGGGTTGCCACACAGGTCTGAGGAGGCGTGTACGTGACGGCTCCCACTGCTAGGGCATCCCTTCACATACCGAAGCACGCTGTCCGATGTCAGAACCATACTGTCGGTTGAGTACTCCCCCAACGAGGCGCTGCCACGTGTGCTTGAGGATCGACTCGTGCCGATTCAGTTGCGGCCATTATTGCTTATCATTAATGTAGAAATCCTTCGTAGCCTATATAAGGGATCCCCGAATTTTTATTGTTACTTTGCATTGCGAATCTTGAGAGCACACCGGAGGAGGCGATTTTCGACGAGGCGATTCCATTCGAATTTGAAGTTTTCAGTAGGCGATTTCTACCGATCACATCTTTCTGGTAGAAGGCGATTTCCAGCAGTCGTCCGGTGAGTCCCTTCCGTCGATCCTCACTCTTTTTTTTTTTCATAATGTCTTCCGACCTCAAAATAGTGTGCGAGTACACTGAGGACTCTGAGCAGGGGAGTTCTGAAGACAGAAGTGGGGCTTCTGAAGGTCCCTTCGAAGCCGTACCACTATACCCACCGCCTCGGAGACAAAAGGGGGTGGGTGCTAAGACCAAGCAGCCCAGCAAGAAGAAGGCCACCCGAGCCCGTCAAGTCAGCGCTGCTGAGGCCACCGAAATGCCCACGAGTGGACGTACTTCGGAAGTAGTTCCGGGAGGTTCCGTACTGTTGGAATCTTAGATTGAATGGATTCGTTCGGAGTTTCAAATTCCGAGCTCCGTTCAGATAAGGGCCCCTGGGCCTATGGACACAACTGATGCTAAGTCCAATCTTCCTCTGCGCATTGCAGTGTGAGCTTCGGCTCCCACTTCACCCCTTCGTTAGGAAGGTTGCGGCTTACCTCGGACTGGCTCCACGCCAATTCACTCCCAACACCTGGAGGGTGCTGATCTCCGCCTTCATCATCTGGCGACAAGTTTGGAACCCTGAGCTGACCCTAGAAGAGCTGATGAGTCTATACCTAGTTAAGCATGATAGCAACGACCCATGGTACTACTTCACGACCCGAGGCAGCAAGGGGTCGGGGCTGGTGATGAACCTACCGTCCTCCAATAAGGACTAGAAGAACAAATGGTTCTGGGCAGCATGCGAATAGGAGACGCCAGCAGCGGAGCTCGGAACCTTGACTACACGGGTTCCGACCCACTTCACAAAACCAGGTCGGACTTTAGTCAGTATCTTTATTGCTGCCTTTGGTTTCATTTTTCTTTTCAATTGAAGTAAAGCTCTCTGTTTCCTTTTGTAGCTTTTCAGAAGGGACTGCCACTCCTTGACCTTGCTCAGAAAAATCGCATCGCGAAGGCTAGGGCGCGATCGAAGGGGCTTAGCTCTTGGACGGACCTGATTACAGCGAACAATCTTCTTTGGTCCGGGCTCTGCAAATCACAGCCCTTGCCCACGTCCTTCAGTAAGTTGTCCCAATCTCCCTGATGAGCCTAGTTTCGGCTATTTAGTCGCTGACGCTGTCGTTTCTCTCGCAGGCATGACCGAGGCTTCCGGCGCTCGGAAGAGGAAGGTGGCTCCGACAGCGGTGGAGTTGCTGAAGGAAGCCCCCAGGGTGAAGATTACCCGGAAGAAGCATATTCCTGCTGCTGCCGCGCCAAGCTCTGCAGCCCCCTCTCCGAGGCTCGTCGGCTCGGCTCTCAGGACACCTGCTTGCCCGCAGACGTCAGGTGTGGCACCGACCCCGGTGCTCCCTGACATGACTATGGCCCCTCTGGTAGCTTCGCTTCCTGTGCTTTCTGGTTCGACCAGGGGCCCGGTGGTAGCTCCTCTCTCGGTGCTTGGCCCTGTGACCATGGCCAGCGCCCCAGCAGTTGTAAGCACTGTTGCTTCCACGGCCGTTCCCCCCACTACGGAGGCCCATATCGCAGCCCCCCAGCTCCCCATTGTTATCCCCTCTTCCTCCGAGCGGGAAGAGGCCATTAGGGTGGATGACAACATGCTTCCCCTCCCGAGGTTGGGGGAGGTGTCTGTGCTGAGGATCAAAACTCGACCGATAATGGGTAGGGGCGGAGGAGGCTGTGGCCTCGCCCCAGGTGGGGATGAGTGGTGGGAGGTTCGAGCCGGGCAACCATATGGCCTGCTTGGCTTCGTAGGCCGCCAAGCATGCCCTCGAGGAGGATATAGCTCGGAACCTTGACAGGTCCGACAGCTCTTTCCTAAATGATTGTCTTCGTGTGTTACATGGTACGTCTCCGAGAAGACTCTCTCTTTCCTTCGTATTGCCGTTGTATTTATTTTCTTGAGTACTGATTTTCGTTCCCTATTCAGGCTGTTCCGAAGTTGCTTCGGATTCGGGAGAGAGCACGGGAGCATCAGAAGAGGGAGGTCGAGCTTGAGACCCTCAAGGCTAAGGTGGCGGCCTTGCAGGATGAATCTGCCCTCCTGAGGTCCGAGCAGAGTGAGCTGCGCCAGCAGCTTTCTGACGAGAGGGCTAAAGGGGGTCAGCTGCAGGGGGTAGTGGTTGATCTAGAGGCCAGGGAGCTGCTATTGCAGGAGATGGCGGATAAACTCAAGGCCAACAGTGATTCAGCGACCGCCGAGCTGACCCTCGCCAGAGCTCACACGGATTCCTTGGCTATGGAGACCACTTGGCTGGGTGAGGCCTTGGAATGCTCCAAGGCTGAGGCGGCTGAAGAGCAGACCCGAGCCGTAACTCAGGCTGTGGAAGCTCAGCGAGCCGAAGATGAAGTTTCTAAAGCAACGACAGTTGCTGCTGCGATTGAGGACGCCGAGGCTGCTACGTTTTACAACCGCGGTTTCGATGCTTGTATCGAGGCTGTCCTGGGTTTATACCCAGACCTCTATCTTGATTCTCTTCTACTTGAGGACCCTGAAGACGCCCCTGCCGAAGTCGCTCGCTCGGATCAAGCCCCCGACGCCCAAGCACCTCCTCCCTCGTGAAGACTGTTTTTCTTTTTTATTTTCTATTGATGTATTTTTTACCCCTCCGAGGGGGATTTATTGAATGAGAAACACTTTTTTTTTTATTATTCAAGGGTTTTCTAAAGCAACGGCAGTTGCTGCTGCGATTGAGGACGCTGAGGCTGCTACGTTTTACAACCGCGGCTTCGATGTTTGTATCGAGGCTGTCCTGGGTTTATACCCAGACCTCTATCTTGATTCTCTTCTACTTGAGGACCCTGAAGACGCCCCTACCGAAGTCGCTCGCTCGGATCAAGCCCCCGACGCCCAAGCGCCTCCTCCCTCGTGAAGACTGTTTTTCTTTTTTATTTTCTATTGATGTATTTTTTACCCCTCCGAGGGGGATTTATTGAATGAGAAACACTCTTTTTTATTATTCAAGGCTTTATCATTGGACTGACTTGTTCTGCGATGTTACCGAGCTGACCTCTTTATAGGTCTGGCCCTTCTATTATCGTTTTGTTGGCTCTCCGAGTCCAATCGGCCCAAGCCTTAGTTGGGTCCGATCTTTTAGGGTACTTGGCTCGTCGCTTATCTAGCGAGGACCTTTCCTTCTGTCATGTGATGAGTTGAGTACTCCATTGGAGAGTCGGGTCACTATTAGGCTTTTTCCCTCAAGGGGATGCCTTGTCGAACCTTTGTAGGACTAAGTTCCGACCCCTTAAAGGATCGAACCGTTAAGTTCGTGCTCGTATCGATAAGGCAATTGAGTAGATATTCGAAGTAGAATTGAAACTTTTATTAAGTGCCTTAAAGGCTAGTCGCTCGTAGGCGTACACTTTATTGGGAGCCTTAAAGGATAGTTCATCATGAGTAATAGATCTTCAAGTGCTCAGAGTTCCAAGGATGAGGGAGCTGACAGCCTTCGAGGTCTTCCAAGTGATACGAGCCTGGTTTGACAGATTTGACCACGCGATATGGTCCTTCCCAGTCGGGTTCGATTGCCCCTGCTCCTGGTTCGGCTGTGTTCTGGAAGACTCGACGGAGGACTAAGTCCTCAGGGTAGAAACGCCTGATCTTGACCTTCGAGTTGTAGAAACGCGCTACTTGCTGATGTCGAGCCACTGCTCGGAGCTTGAAAATATCTATGACTTCTTCAAGCAAATCCAGATTAGCGATGATTTGCTCGGAGTTCCGGTTCCCTTCGAAGTTCCTCACTCGCGCCGTAGGGAGTCCAATTTCTACTGTCACCATTGCTTCTGAGCCGTAGGATAACAAAAACAGGGTCTCACTCGTTGAAGTCTGGGCCGTGGTCCTGTATGTCCAGAGGACAAAGGGGAGCTCCTCGGCCCAGTTACCCTTTTTCTTTTTCAGTTTTGTTTTGAGACGGTGCTTGATGATCTTGTTGACCGCTTCCACCTGTTCATTTAACTGCGAGTGCCGAGGTGTTGAGTAAGCATTCATGATACCAAGTCCCTGACACATACCACGAAACTTGTCATTATCGAACTGTCAGCAGTTATCAGATACGATGGTTCGTGGGATTCCAAATCGACAGATGGTATTTTTTCACACAAAATCGATCACTTTTTGCTCGGTGATCTTCGCGACGGGCTCGGCCTCGGCCCACTTGGTGAAGTAGTTGACCGCAACTGTGGCAAACTTGACTTGTCCCTTCTCTGTAGGCAAAAGACTGATGATGTCGATCCCCCATTGGGCGAACGGCCACGGCCCGCTCATGGGAGTCATCTCTTCCGCCGGTTGCCTTGACACGGCCACAAAACGTTGACATTTATAGCACTTTCGAACAAAATCCTTCGAGTCATGTTTAAGAGTTGGCTAGAAATACCTCTGACGAAGTATCTTCATAGCTAGGGCTCGACTGCCTAAATGGTTTTCGCAGATTCCTTCATGAATCTTCCGAATCGCATAGTCGGCCTCATCCGGTTGGAGGCATCTAAGGTAAGGCTGAGAATGCCCCTTCTTATACAACACTCCGTCCAATATGATGTACCAGGCCGTTCTGACCTTAAGTCATCCAATTGACCTCCTCCGATTGGCCAATGCTCGGATGCTCAATGAATTCGACAGGAACGAAACGCAGGATCTTTCCTTTAGAGGCCGAGGTAAGTCTTGCTAAGGCATCGACCCATGAGTTCTCGGCTCTGGGGATCTGCCAGATTGTGCAACTCTAGAATTTCTCGATCAGTTTCCTCGCCTCTTCGAGGTAGGCGATCATTCTGACTTCTTTGGCTTCATACTCCGAAGAGATGTGGTTTACTACGAGTTGTGAATCGCAGCGGACTTGTAGAGTCTGAACACCCAGGCTTGCTGCTAGCCTGAGTCCAGTTAACAGTACTTCATATTCCGCCTCGTTGTTAGAAGCTTTGAACCCAAGTCTGATTGCATATTGGATTGTCGCTGAATCAGGTGCAACCAGGACGACGCCGGCTCCTGCCCCTTTAACGTTAGATGACCCATCAACATAAAGGACCCATCCCGGGTCCGACACTGCCTCTTGGTCACCCAACGGGACGGGCATCGTCATCTCGACTTCCTTACCGATTTGTTCCTTACTTGGAGTTATGAACTCGACGATGAAGTCGGCTACAGCTTGACCCTTGATTGTCATCCTGGTGTGGAATTGAATGTCAAATTTTCTGAGCTCAATAGCCCATTTGGTCATCTGACCTGAAACTTCGGGTATCTGGAGGACTTGCCTCAGAGGAGAGTCGGTCAACACAACTATGGAATGGGCCTAGAAGTACGGCTGTAATCTTCTGGCCAGGACGACGAAGCAGAGTGCCAGTTTTTCCAAGGATTGGTATCTTGTCTCCACTGGCACCATAGCTTTGCTCACATAGTATACGGGGTATTGCTTGCTTTCGACTTCTCTGATCAGAGCCGAGCTGACTGCTGAAGTCGAAACTGCGTGGTGGAGGAACAAGGGCTCCCCTTCTTCAGGCTTAGACAAGAGAGGCGGCGAACCCAAGTAGTGCTTCAATTGCTGGAAGGCTCGCTTGCACTCCGGTGTCCACTCAGCCCTCTTGTGGCCCTTAAGCTGCTGGAAGAAGGGAAGGCATTTATCTGTAGCCCTGTATATGAAGTGTCTGAGTGCTGCAACTCTTCCCGTAAGACACTGTATTTCTTTAATGGTCTGAGGTGAGTTCATGTCGAAGAGAGCCTTGATCTTATCCGAGTTGGCCTTGATACCTCGCTGACTAACTTGAAAGTTGAGAAATTTCCCTGATTTCACTCCGAACGCACACTTAGCAGGATTGAGCTTCATCTGGTATTCTCGAAGGATGTTGAATGTTTCTCCGAAGTTGGCAAGGTGGTCGAAGGCTCTAGTACTCTTCACTAGCATATCGTCGACGTATACTTCCATGGTGCGCCCAATCTGTTTGGCGAACATCTGATTTACCAGCCTCTGATATGTTGCCCCAGCATTTTTCAGGCCGAATGACATGACCTGGTAACAGTAGAGTCCTCTGTCCATGACAAAGGTAGTCTTCTGCCTGTCTGGGGGATACATGGCGATTTGGTTGTACCCGGAGTAGGCGTCCAAAAATGAGAGTAGCTCATGTTCGGCCGTGCT
This sequence comes from Magnolia kwangsiensis, assembly GCA_037074715.1. Lineage (NCBI taxonomy): Eukaryota > Viridiplantae > Streptophyta > Magnoliopsida > Magnoliales > Magnoliaceae > Magnolia > Magnolia kwangsiensis. The sequence goes on from CM073579.1 coordinate 119,492,457, forward strand.
GTCCACCAGTTGGTCGATCCGAGGTAACGGAAAGCTGTCTTTAGGACACGCCTTATTCAGATTGGAGTAGTCTACACAGACCTGCCACTTTCCATTGGATTTCCTGATGAGCACAACATTCGCTATCCAGTAAGGATAATATACTTCTTCTATGAAACCCGCATCGATAAGGACGGAGACCTCCTCGGCAATGACTTCATATTGTTCGGCATCGAATGACCTTCTTTTTTACTTAACTGGCTTATGATCTGGGTCCACATTCAACCTATGAACCAACACGTCAGGAGAGATTCCTGACATATCTGCATGTGACCATGCGAAGAAGTCTCGGTGCTGCTTCAAGAAGGCCAATAACGAATCCCTCTACTCAGAATTCAACGATGACCCGAGTTGAACAGTTTTGTTCGGGTCTGATTCATTGAGGGGGACCTTTTCCAGATCTTCGACTGATGAGTTTCTTATCGGCCCTAGGGGGTCCAAGGCGTCCATGACGAAAGCCTGTTTGGCGGCTCCTTTTCTAACTGCTACCGCATAACACCTTCGGCCCTCGCGTTGGTCACCTCGGAGATAACCGATCTCACCTTCAGCTGGAAACTTCATCATCAAGTGATAAGTTGAGACGACCGTTCTCATCGCGTTGAGGGAGGGTCGGCCCAGGATTACATTGTGGACAGACGGAACATTGACAACCAAAAAGTCCACCAGAAGTGTGACTTGATGCTGCCTTTCTCCCGCTGTTACTGGGAGGGAGATGACTACTTCAGAGATTACTCTCTCTCCAGCAAAGCAGTGTAGGGGAGTCTTCACGGGTCAGAGTCGTGATCGTGGAATTTCCATCTTTTCAAATGCTTTGGAGTACATTACATCGGCCAAACTTCCAGTGTCGATCAGAATGCGATATACCTTATGATTTGTTATGGTCATTGTGACCACTAGCGCGTCATCGTGCGGATGCTGGATCCCGTGTGCATCCTCTTCTGTGAAGGTTAGGCTGCACGGAGTGACTTGGAGTTCCTTGCTGGGACGCTGCGTCAGGTGAACGTAGTGCTCCGGTTCAGATCTCCGGGAATGGGCTTTTCGGGTCCTGTTTGAATCCTCTCCCCCGGCTGATCTCCCAAAAATGGTACGAATTTTAGCAGGTTCTTCCGGGGGGTTGCTCGGAGGTTCTTGCAGTCGTTCCTCTCTCCGAACAGACTTCTCTTTTTTGGTGTACCGATGTAGATGTCCCTTGCAGATGAGGGATTCAATCTCATCTTTTAGGTCCACGCAATCGTCGGTGTTGTGACCATGATCCCGGTGAAAGCGGCAGAATTTTCGCTTGTCCCGATGCTACGGGTCAGCCCTCATGCAGACTGGCCAATTAAGTAACCTGTCTCCTCGGATATCTAGCAGAATCTGCTTGGCAGACGTATTAAGAGGGGTATAAGAATAGAATTTTCCTTCTGGCCTGCGGCTCGGTCGATGAACGCGAGAAACGCGGTCGTCTGCCCCTTCGCCGTTCGGCTGGGAGTCTTCATTCCTTGGCCTCTTCCCTTTGTTTGTTAGGTCAGTTACTTGTGTGCTTTTACAAGCATTGGTGAACTCTTAGACATTAGTATACTTCTGAGCTTTTGCCATGAAGTCTGCTAATGTCTTTGACTGATTCTTTCTGACGGAGAAAGAGAACTTCCCTTCCTTGAGTCCGCTTAGAATGGCAGCAAGCGCCATCTTGTCATCATAATCTTCAACCTGCAAAGCTTCCTCTTTGAAACGAGAAATGTAGTCTTTTAACGGTTCTTTCGGAGCTAATGTAGTCTTTTAACGGTTCTTTCGGAGCTTACTTGATGGTGAGCAGGTGAGTGTTGGGTTTCCGACTTCTCTTACCACTTATGAACTGCGTAAGGAATAGTCGGCTTAATTTTGTGAAGGAGCCCAAGGAGTTTGGTTTGAGCTGACGATACCAAATCCGAGCGGACCCTGTGAGGGCGATGGAAAATGCCCTGCCCATCATCGCGTCCATTGCAGTCTGGATTTGCATCCATGATCGGTAGGCTTCCAGATGTTCTGATGGGTCTCCAGATCCCGAATACTGGATGACAGGAGGCATCCCAAACCTCTGCGGCATCACCTCAGCCATGATGGCAGGGGTGAAGGGAGGTTCGGTCTCTTCCATCATCGCCTGGATAGTAGCCGAAACTGTCGATTGTTGTTGCTTTTTCTCCAATGTTAGGAACTGGTCCTTCAGTTTCACAAATCGTGCCTCCCAAGGGTCTTTATTCTCCGCGATGACCTCTGGGGCATCCTCCATCTCTGGAGTTCTTCTTTCTCTCCTCCATTCTAATTGATTATGGAGATCCGTGGGTGGCAAAGTGGATGTGGCTGAATGGACGGTAGTAGGCGCCCGAGTAGTGGCATTCAGAGCGGATCCTTCAACGTGCACCGCAGGAGGATTTTGATCTGAACGCTGCACCCCCGAATGCTGGGGAGCTCCAGGTCACACACTCTTAGGCACAAAGCGAGTCTCCATGAACAGTCCCACTGGCTCGAGAATAGGGTGTTCCTGAACCGGGCCCGACTCTGGCTCCCTCTGCTATTTCATTCTGTTTATCTCGTCGCGCAAGGCCTGAATTTCGTTCTACATGGCGCGATATTTACTCGACCGATTGCGAGAACGTTGGGAAGGCCCTGGTGTGGATTCGGCGTGAAATAATGATGATGACCAAGTCTGATCATTTGGTTCCGGTTCCACAACTGCAGCCTTCTTTTTCTTTGCCATTGCTTAAGTGAAGGAAAACGAAACCCTAACTTTTAGTCTCGTTTCCCACGGACGGCGCCAAAAAATGTTGATGTCTAAATCTGGTCGGCCTCTCCTCCTCGTCTTCTCAACGTGCCGCCTTCCGAACCTGCACCAAGAGAACAGGCAAAGGTGACCCTGGCTAAGCCGGGGGACCCTCCAATGCTTAAGTCAAGACAAGGGAATCGGGGTCTAAGTAGAGAGTAGAAGAGAGAGCTCATTATTGTGTACCTGTAGACATGGTGTCGTGTGCTATTTATACTTGCCTGTAGAATGGCCTGGATTCGATAATCTCGGCACGATCAATGGGATTCTCGGATCATGGAGATACTGCCCGCAATCTGCTAATCACGCAGCGTATTGGGCGTGTAGTGCGTATCTGCGAGCAAGGTTATCGGCCACGTTCAGTTATGGCAGTTTCCATATTTGTCAAATAGGATATATGCCTTGGAGTATATGCTCGGCTCGGCTCATCCAACTGCTTGCCTCTGCCGTTCTTCGGTTGGACAAGGGCGGCTCCCAGATCCGAGCGACCTTCATATCCGAGCCAATCTTGTTGGTTCGAACCGAAGCGGGAGGCTCTATTCTCCAAGGTTTTCATTGCCTCAGACCTAACGCGTGCTCAGTCATTCACAGAATGCTCGTATTAGATCGGGCGGATTGTGCCTCGGCTCGGACTGGCGCTCGGAGTGGGGTTTATCATGGGCTCGGATCTCCCATAACAAGTACAATCCTGTATTTGCCAACATGTGGACATTCTCAAACTATGGACATTTGAAGGCAAATCTGGCAACAAGCTTTGGACTCTCTTTAGCCTCTCGTTTAATGATGTAGAGCAGGTCATGGACAGTTTCACGGCCAAGATGGATCGAAAAAGGCACGATTGGAAGCGGAAGTGATCCAAACTGTCTAGACCTTAAAATGGATATATCTCCCAAATCAAAATGAGTTATTCAATGTATCATATATGATTTTGGTGTACGATGAGCTATTTAGCCACCCAACCCTACTATGCTGGGTTGCGCACATCGAATTTGCGAAATACCATCTCATCGAGAGTCAAATTCCTATTTTAATTTCGCTTTTACTATTTATGGTAAGTTTTAGTTTGAGTTAAAAAAAAAAGAAGTTTTAGTTTGAACATAACTCTTCATCTATTAGGCTTTAGGAGTTGCGCCTAACATGAAAAGTGCTCAGAATACTTAGAAGAATAGCATGGTGAAGCCAAATAGGACACTTACTATTTTTCCTTGAAAATCATGAGGTTTAATGGAAATCATGATCGTCTATAAATAGAAAGTTTACTATTCATAGTAAGTCGTGATTTCTAGGAGTTTTAGATGTAGTTTAATTCTGAAACTTATTTCATGGCTTAATATCCCTATTTAAAGGGTTATAATCTTGTTTATTTGGATCATCAATCAATTTATGAATTTTCTAAAATTTATTTATAATTTTTTTTTCTTTTTTTTTCTTTTTTTCTTCTCGTGGATTCGAGAAGTCTACGTGAGGAGTCTAGAGACGCTTCGTGGATTCGGAGTTGTTACCTTTGAGGAAGACAGTGATCAACCTCATCACGTTCATCCTTGTGTCATTTTTCCCCGATCATTAACAACCAACCCATTAGAGTCAAGGTCTAACAATGGCACATCTGAAGGAAAATGTCATCGATTTTTCTGTCATTGAGAGGCATTGTTCCATTTCTTATATTGTGTGAAATATGGACTGCAAGGAACAAAGATAAGTATGGAAATGGAATGATTAATCCTAGGCCAGACATCTCTATAATTATATGGCGAATGAGGGAGATTATCTTGCACCTCAAAGCTAATTTTGAGGGCACAACCTTGAAAATTATGTCATTGCCATTGACAGCATCTTTACTCTCTGGTTCAATCCAAAACCCCCAGCGGTAACTAAGTGGAAGCAGCCGCCAGATGATTGCCTGAAACTAAATGTTGATGGGCCAGCCAGGGCTGTATGGATCAGATGGGATGAGTAATATTTTCTTTTAGCAAGCACTGCGAGCCAGTTGGGTCCTTACTCTTGCTCGGGTGGTAGACTCTCAGGAGTTTCAACTCTTGGTCAAGGGTTCGAGTACCTTAGTGAAATTCCACTAGCGTGAGTGTGTGGGGGTGTGTGCGTGTTATAAAAAATAAAAATAATTTTTTTAAAAAAAATTTTAAAAAACCACTATGGGCTAGTTCCTAACAGGGTTGCTGAGATGAGAGCTCTCCTCCATTGAGTTTATAATTTGGAGAAACAGATTGCAACCCCATGATAGTGGCCCCTGTGGATGGATGGCTTCTATCATTTGGTGGAGGCCAAAATTAAGCTTTAGCACTTGTACTTGAAGCTATCTCACATCTTTCCATGAGAGCAACTTGATTGCAAACAATCTTCTGCTAAAAGGGGCAGCTCTAGGGACAGTTTTTTTTTTTTTTTTTTTTTTTTGTGGGGGGGGGGGGGGTGCTGACGAGTGACGATAAGACCGGAATCAGGAGCATTAGATGTAATGAATGTCTTTTACAAAATGTAATTAATATTATTATAGAGAGCATATGGTTGGTGTGCGGTGGGCGCCATCCACCTTCAAAAAATAAAATATATAATTATCTAAATTTCTCTAGGTAAACCTGTGGATCATCATGAATAGAGAGAAAGCCTAGCCATGAGTGCCCACCTCCCTTCCCTGCATGTGGATCATTATGATGCGTGACCCATAGACATTAAGAAGTTTGTACGTCGCCCAAATAAACCAAAATTAAACCACCCAAATTTTAGGGCTGCAGATGAGTCATCATCCCAAAATCAGATTGCTTAAACTTGACCACTTATTTTTTTCAAGGACCCCAAGTGCAGAATCGAGATTGTTTACTAATTTAATTATCATTTTAACCGTTAGGTAAAGGCCCTCCAATCAAATAGTTACAATTAACTAATTAAATTTTCGGGATAGATGGGTTTACAATCGGTCCATAGATGGGTTCCAGAGGACACCCTGGGTAGGGATGGTACATGGCTTCATTTATATGGGATCCCAGCCCATGCTTGGCTGGAATCCGTCACCCTTGATCTGGGGAACTACTACGGTAAGGTGATCTAGATCGACCCGATTACAAGTTATGGCATCTTTCAGGCATTCACCCGTATCAAGGTTGATCTGCGACCGGGCGCCGACCTCCAGAGGATTCTGAATCTTCAGGTCGCAGAAAATGAATTCCCAATCTATGCAGTTTTGGATCCTTCGGCTAGTGTACCGGCCCAGCAAACAATGTACACGACCACCAGCAAGGTTAATCCCAATCCTGAGAGCACAAAAGCGTGGGTGGTAAGGAGATTTCGTAACACCACTACTGGGACTCTTAGTACCCTAGATCAGAGGGAAGTAGGTTTGACTATGCAACCAGATCCAGCAAACAATCACCTTCTATGCCTATTTAATGGTGGAGCAGTTGATAATAGTGACAACAGGACAAGTGGGCGTGTGGAGTGCACAAACATTGTGGCGCCGTCCTCACTATGCCTAACAGCTGTTTGTGAGATTGATCCTATGGAAATCAAGGCGATGGACTTCAAGGCAAGCGGGCCTGAGGTGAGCACCAGGACAGTGGCGTCGACCCCGTTATGCCTTACAGGTGTTTGTGAGAATGATCCTATGGTTGACAGAGAAAGTGGGCCAGAGGAGTGCTCTAAAGTTGTGGTAACTAAGCCTCGGTGTTGGTCAGGTGTTAGTGACCTTGAGGCAATGGGAATTAGGGATAACAGGTCAGTGGTATGCACTCAGGCTGCAATGTCGATCCCACCCTGTCTGGTGGATGCTCGGGGTAATGAATCTTACGTGTACGCCAACCCAAATGTAGGTGATACAGTTGTTTTCTATCACGATTCCGCCCCAATGTTAGCTGCCCACAGCAGGCTATCGAGTCAAAGCCCGTCCATGCTTTAATTGCGACAGAAAGACTCTAACTGCATGGATACCGAACAAGCCCAATCGATCAGGATGGCTTTAAATGAGGTGCATTGTTCTCCGAAGCATCTTATACAAGGTAAGGAAGCTCAGGGGTAGACTCCAAGAAGATTAAGGTCGCTGGAAGGATCTTCGACAAGCAACAACTAGGAGCTTCAAGACCATCTTCTCCTCTGGCCCCCATTGGGGCCTGATCCCCCAGACCAGGTTCCTCCCAATGAGAATGTTCCCCCCTTGTTCCTGGCATCCAGGGAGTGTCTAACTCCTAGGGATATGCCTGGAAAAATCAGAACGGGTCTACACATTGACCTCTCCCCTTATTTTGACTCAGTCACACTAGTGGAGGACCACCAAGGGGCCTCTGTCTCTGCTATCCTGCCAGGGCTGAAGGCAGTATCTCCTCTTCAGAACAATTTTCATGCCGGCTCTCAATCCCTTTCCAATGGCGAAGCCAATGCAAATCATAGACTCATGGAAGAACAGGAGTTGGGTCAAACAACTAACCAAGTGTTCAGTCCCCCATCCGAGAAGCTATCAGCAACCACACTGAGACGGCCCAGGAGACAAGACACTAGGGGAGATTGGGAATCCATGCTACGTAGACTCAAGCGACGGATTGTAAACTTCGGATGTGTCACAGATGGATAAGATCCTCACATGGAATGCTCGTGGTATCGGTAACCAGCGCACCATCAAATCCTTAAGAAGAATCATCAGCGGTCAAAAACCAGGAATTGTTGCCATCCTGGAGCCAATGTTAAGAGATGAGAAACGTGTGGGTGTTGGCCTCTCAATTGGCTGTCACTCCTCCTGCTCGAACAACAGAGAAAATGGGAAGATTTGGGTCTTCTTTATCCATCACATCAATTACTCGGTGATCAAATCGTCCTCCCAACTTTTATCCATTGCCATCCAGGATCAACGTCTTCCCATTCCACTGCACCTAACATTCGTCTACGCCAGCTGTGATAGAAATACTAGAAGGGCCCTCTAGACTGAGTTGGCGGATCTTTCCAATCTGGTGTTAGGCCCTTGGGTTGTTTGCGGTGATTTCAACGCTATCACTTCCCGGTCAGAGAGAAGAAGCAGACGGGAGCCTAACGGACTCAGCTCCTTAGAATTCTTGGATGCCATCAATGGAGCTGGTTTGATGGACGCTGGTTTCTTGGGGAGCCGGTACACATGGTCCAACAACCAAGAGGGTGCGGCCAGAATGTGGGCAAGGCTTGAGAGGGTCCTCTTCAACATAAGCTGGTCTACTGCGTTCCCCCAATCGCAGGTGCGTCACCTACCCTGGAAAAATTCTGATCATGCCCCTTGTTGTTGCACTTTCCGTCTCATCCGTTTAACCACCCGAAGCCTTTCAAATTCCAGCGAATGTCGACCCGTCATGAATCTTTCCAGCAAATCGTCAAATCCGCTTAAAATCAGGTACAATCTCCTCACCCCATTCTCAATATTGCTGCTAAGCTTAAATCTGTAAAACAGGCCTTTAAATCTTGGAACAATGAGTGTTTTGGAGACATCTTTGCCCAGATCAGGTTGGCTGAGCAAGCCTTGGAAGCTATTGACCGTCAGATGCACGATTCTTCAGTCAGTGTCGATCAGGATGAGGGGCTCTAAACCCGTTTCGCCGAGGTGTCTGCTAATCTCCAGAAGCTCGAACTCCAACAGGAAATCTTCTGGAAGCAGAAGTCCTGCATCAGTTGGCTGGAAGAGGGCGATCACAACACTGGTTTTTTCCATGCGGTAGCAGCAGCTAGGCACAGATATGCAGGGATCACAAGCATTGAATTGGACTCGGGGCAGGTGCTGGAAGACCAGGATCTGATCCGACTGGAGGCGGTGGCACATTTTCATAGATAGTTCTCCGCTCAGTCTTGTGATGTCAATCATCATCTCCTTGAGGTCATCCCAAAGCTGATCTCGAATGTAGACAATGAACTCCTCATGGCACGTCCTTCTATTGATGAAGTCTACAAAGTGGTGATGTCCATTCCTCCGGACGGTGCTCCGGGGCTTGACGGTTTCTCCGGGGCCTTCTTCATAAGCTGTTGAGACACTGTCAAGGATGATATGCACAAGGTCGCCTTATTTCTCTTTCAGGGAGGAAAGCTGCCCAAAGCTGCCACTGCGACACTCATCTGCCTAATCCCCAAGACCAACTCCCCTAAGCGTTTCTCAGACTTTTGCCCCATCAGTCTGTGTAACTGCTTCTATAAAGTGCTTTCTAAGATCACAACAAATAGATTGAGTCAGGTGCTTCTGGCCATAATCTCAAAGGAGCAAGGGGCTTTCATCTAAGGTAGAGCGATCTCTGAAAATATTGCGCTATCTCAGGAACTCTTCAGGGAAATTAATAGGAAAGTTTGGGGCAGAAACATGGTGCTGAAACTTGACATGGAGAAGGCCTATGATCGAGTCGAGTGGAATTTCCTCCGGAGCATTTTACTGCGGTTCGGGTTCAGCGCTACGTGGGTGGGCTTAGTTGAGGAAGGCTAGAAAAATTGTTGGTTTTCAGTGTTAGTGAATGGGGTGTTGGCCAGTTTCTTCAAGTCGTCCCGTGGACTCCGCCAAGGTGACCCTTTGTCACCAAGTTTATTCATCATAGTTGCCGAAGCCTTAAGCAGAGGGCTTCATAACCTGGTGGAGCAGGTCTTGCCACTCCCTTCAAGCTCCGAAGAGGATGCCCTTTGGTGTCTCATCTGCTCTATACAGATGACACCCTGCTCTTCCTGAATGCAGGCAGGAAGTCTCTGAGAGTAACAAAGACCTTTTTGGACGATTATCAAAGAGTGTCGGGTAATGTATCAACCTTCGTGAAAGCTCTTTCTTTGTCTTCAACAAGCTCACTTCTCACAGAATCAGAGCCATTGAGGCTCACCTAGGCATCTCAAAATTGTCAGGTCCCCTATCATATTTAGGGGTCCCAATGACCACTGGAAGAGCGAGAGCTAGGGAGTTTCAACAGCTGTTGGAGAAAGTGGAGGGGCGAGTGGGTGGTTGGCAGGACAAGTGCCTCTCGCAAGCAGGAAGAACCGTCCTGATAAAGAACGTACTGTATAACATCCCTGTGCACACCCTGGCAGCCATCTTCCTGCGCAAGTCCGTAAGTCGTTGGAATCTTGTTTTGCTTCTTTCTTTTGGGGTTGGACAGCGGGGAAGAGGAAATTTCACTGGAAGAGCTGGAAGGCGATCACGCATCCCAAAGAAGAGGGCGGGCTGGGTATCCGAAAGCTTTCTGATGTGATGAAGGCTTTCCGTTTTAAGATGGCCTGGGATATTAAATTCAAAGAAGAGGTAAGCTTGTGGGGTTCTTATATGGCCGCCAAATATGCCCAGGACCTTCACCCTGTCAACCAGAGAAGATCGTCGCCTGTGGAAGAAAATTCTTCCCTTGCTGCACCAGTTGGAGGAGCTGGTGCAATGGATGGTTGGTGAAGGCTCTTGCAACATCTGGACTGACAACTGGACCGGGCTGGGCCCACTGCAGGACCTGGTCTCGTCCCCCATTCCTGTTTCTCTTCAAGATATGAAGGTTCATCAATTCCTAAGTCGCAGCGGTCCAGCCCCCCCATCTGCGGTTTTTGGAATGTTGCCCCAGGAGGTTCTGGATCTGATTTTTCATGAAGGTTTCTGTTTATCGAATGGTCCGGATGTTCCCTTCTAGCCCCCCTCTCCCTCGGGTGCCTTCTCAATCAGGTCAGCCTGGGATCGTTGCAGACAGTGCTTGCCCTGTCTCAGCTGGGCAAGGTGGGTCTAGCATGCCAAGATGCCCCCTCGCGTGTCGCTCTTCGTGTGGAAGCTTCTAAACAAGGCTATACTTATGGAAGGTGTGGTCCAACTCAAAGGAATTCACCTAGCCTCGAGATGTGTGTGCTGCAGCCTGAGCACAAATAAAGAATAGAGCCACTCGGTGGAGTCCGCTCCTCATCTTTTCCTAGACAGTGGCCTGGCTAGGCCGTGCTGGGCCCGGCTTGGAGTTCTTTTCAGCATCGCTGTCTTGCCGGCAGTTTCAGTCGAGGCTAGATTGACGCAGTGGTGGAGCTCTCTCTCTTCAGGCCCCATCCCGCCTCCCCTCCATAAATTGGTGCCTTGTTTGTTGCTGTGGGAAATATGGAAGGAGAGGAACGCCACTGTTTTTGAAGGAAAAAATTCGTCTCCAGCTGCGATTCTAGCCCGTGTGTTTTGGTGGATGTCCAACATATCAAGGTTTAAGATCTCCATCCAGAGAGAGTTTGTTGAACCCAGAATTCTAGGTTTGCATCGCACCCTGTCCCACTGTCAGCATGTTCATTTCTCACCTGTACTGGTGACTTGGAGAAAACCTGCCCCGGGTTAGGTCAAGGTTAATGTCTTCGGTTCCTTGAGAGGTAACCCGGGGAACGCTAGTGGTGGTGGTGTGTGTAGAGACTACAGGGGTGTCGTCATTTTTGCTTTTTCGGATGGATATGGTGTGGATTTAAATAGCTACGCTGAAATTCGTGCGGCCCATGATGGAATCAGCTTTTGTCTCTCTAGGGGCCTCACCAAAATTATAGTCGAGTTCGACTCCCAGCAGGTCGTGCATCTGTTGAGGGGAGAGTCCAAGCCCGGTTGGAAATGGGGTTACTGGGTGAATGGAATCAGCAGGCTTAAAGGGAGAGGGCAGCTGGAGTTCTCTCATATTTTCATGGAAAGAAACATCCCAGCGGATGCTTTGGCTAACTTGGGCAGCGCTAACCAATCCTCCATTCTGTATGAGGACCCTTCCGCACTCCCCCAGCAGGTCAGAGGCCTTATCTTCCTAGACAGGGTTGGTTTAGGGACTGTAAGGAATTCCAGTCGATTCGGGGGCTGCCCCTGATGTCTTGTCTTTGCTTTGTTAGGCTTTGGGCTCTTCATGATAGGTTTCCTGCATGTCCTTTTTCTCTTGCGAAAACCCGAATGTAATTAAACATGCTTGATATGAGGATTGACTGATCATGGCATATGCCTTCGGGCAGGTTGTTTATGGGCTCCCGGTTAGGCGGTGTTGCCCTACATGAGCGCACGGTATGCGCAGGATTGGTTGCATGACTGGATAGCGTGATTCATGCATTCCGCATTTGTGTGATATGGTTGTTGTACGCCCTAGCGACATCAGGGCCGTAGCCTCCACAGACGCATCGTGGTTGGCAGGATTGGATACCGGAAATCTTGTTCTACATGGGGTACTATAGATATCCCTGGGTGAAAGTCCCTAAACCCTTATGGTACCAAGAGGTTGCTCCAACGTCTAGACCGAGTGGGTAAATGAGCGTTGAGTGCCGATTACCAGACGGTTACGCTCTCCACTGTATCGTGGTCGGTTGGAAGGGGGTACGGCCTTACCCGCCCGAGTGTAGGGGGCAATGCTAGGCTGAGTTTGACCAGCTCGAGGAATGGGTCCGCTATCGACGAGTCGCGCCCGATATTGGCAGACGGATAGTGAGGTCTCTTCCACTTACCTTATTGCGCGTGATGTGGCGGCAATCTGGTTTAGAGTGTACTAGACCCCGGTGATATTCCATACTTTGAGCTGTATTGACGTGTGGACATTGATGAGTATCTGTATGCTTGAGTTGTATTGTACATTGCATGGCCTTGGGATGGCCGATACTATTCATGTCTTGCATTGCATAGCCTTGGTACGGCTCATGACGTTTTGGTTCCATCTGCATATTCCGCATTACTCTGACATTGCATTCATATTACTACCTTGCGCACACACTTTCACCACCCTCTAAGCTTTCTGTAAGCTTATGCACGACCGTTGCGTGCAGGTGACGTTGGATCGCAGCAGCGTTGAGGCAGGAGCGCGTTGCTGGTCATTTTAGAGTTTTCTGTTATTTACCCTTGTATTTCCCTTTATGCCCATTGTACTTGTAAAGTTTTTGATCATAGTGGAAATGTAATAGATTTCTTGGTTGTTGTTTGTGGGTTATGCCTTTGGTTATGCTTATTACGTATCAGACTGATGTTAAAAATCCTCCTCGTAGCATCCCAGGATCGGACCCTGGCAAATGGGAGCTAGGAGCCGAGAATGGGGTTCTACGGAGGCTGTCGGCGCCGGATTCGGCGATCGGAAATTTTGTGAGCCCGGTTTCCGAGTTTGGGGCGTGACAGAAGTTGGTATCAGAGCATAACTTGGGAATAACCGAGAACAACATTACATGTTTGCTATGAGTGAAGAATGGCTAAGTTCCGAAGTTCGGATAACTTCGCGACCTTCTGATTCAGACCGTTAACGTGCGTACATTCGAGAGTTTTGAAGTTGATAGGCGCTTTCACTCTTTCCTGTAGGGTATGGCGCCTGTTACTCGATCGACACCCGCACCACCACCTAAGGATTCTACCTCACCATCGGAGACTCCAGCTCTACCACCTGCGTCTCCCATTCCACCCTCAGAGATTCCTACTTCTTCCCATGAGGATGACATTCCTCCACCTGAGACCGATGAGGAGCCGACGGTGACTGTGAGTGCCTCTCAGTTACAGCAGATGTTACAGGCTGTGACCGCCGCACTCCAGGGACAGGATAGACACCCAGCTATTTCACAAGCTCAGGCGGAGCAGGAGCGCGCGAGCGGCGTACTTCGTGAGTTTAGACAGCATGATCTCCCACGTTTCCAGGGCGAGCCGGATCCGACTGCAGCCGAGAGATGGCGCTCCGATGTGGAGAAGATATTCGATACCATGTTGTGCACGACCGAGCAGCGCGTCCGGTTAGCAGTATTTCTCTTCCACGGTGAGGCCGAGCATTGGTGGACCTCTGTCGCCCGCGTCACTGGACCTGATTATGTCTGGACATGGGAGGACTTTGTGGACCGATTCGAGGAGCAGTACTTCCCTGACCACATCCGTCGTCAGCGAGCCTTAGAGTTCGAGACTCTGGTGCAGGGAGATATGACTGTGGCGCAGTACGCGGCCCGTTTCATGGCACTATCACGATTCGCACCATACATGGTTGATGACGAGGGGCGGAAGGCCCGCCGTTTCGAGCACGGCTTACGTTACGGCCTTCGAGGTCGTGTCATTGGGCATGAGCTTCCTACCTTCCAGGCAGTAGTGCGGAAGGCTCAGATATACGAGACTGAGTGGGCCGGTTCTCAGTCTGATCGTGGTCAGAGGGGAGACCGGAAGAGGCAGGCTTCTTCCAGTCATTCCCAGTAGGGTCGACCACAGCAGTAGAGGCGTACTGGTCGCCCAGCTTTCCGTGCACCATCAGCACCAGCAGCACCTCCACCACCACCTCAGAGACAGTTCACCGGCACTTGCTTCAGGTGCGGTGCGACGGGACACCGTTCATGGGAGTGTCCCAGTCCCCAGCAGCAGCAGAGAGGTCCACAGCAGCAGAGACCTCCACCGCAGCAGCAGAGGCCCCCACAGCAGCCTCTACCACTGAGGCCACCTCAGCAGCAGCATCAGCATCAGCACCAGCCTCAGAGGCCGCAGCAGCAGAGGCAACAGTTTCGATCGCCTCAGCGACCTCAGCAGCAGCAGCACGTTCAGAGGGGACAGACACCTCCCTAGCCAGCTCAGGCTAGGTTTTATGCGGCTCAGCAGGATCCGCAGTCATCTGGGGGAGTCATTGAGGTTATACTGCCAGTTTCTGCATGCATTGCACGTGTATTGTTTGATTCTGGTGCATCACATTCTTTTATGGCCGAGAGCTTCTGTCGATCGGCTGGCTTACCGTTGGAGTCTGCTGATGAGAGCCTATCAGTATCGACTCCCTTGGGGAGGACTGCAGCGTTGGGACGATTTTGCTCGTCATGCCCCGTTCTACTCGGGGATACCTTCCTGCCTGCTGATTTGTTTGTTTTGCCGATGTCCGAGTTTGACGTTATCTTGGGCATGGATTGGCTCGCCGAGTACTATGCCATTTTGGACTGCGCCGCGAGGACCGTCACGTTTTGTATACCCGGCGTGCCACAGTTCCAGTTCGTTGCAGAGGCCAGAGGGGAGCAGTTGTCTTGTTTGATGTTGTGCGCCATAGAGGAGCATGTCGCCTTTTGCATCGACCATTTGCCGATAGTTTGCGATTTTCCCGATGTGTTCCAGGAGATTCCGGGATTATCGCCTCGTCGACTCACCGAGTTCCAGATCGATCTCGTGCCTGGTACCGCGCCTATTTCAAAGGCCCCGTATCGTATGGCACCGTTGGAGTTACGGGAACTGCAGAAGCAGTTGGACGAGTTGCGTGAGCTGGGCTTTATCCGTCCGAGCAGTTCTCCGTGGGGAGCACCGGTACTCTTCGTGAAGAAGAAGGATGGTTCGTTGAGGCTCTGCGTTGACTATCGCGAGCTCAACAAAGTCACGATAAAGAACAAGTACCCGCTCCCTAGGATTGATGATTTGTTTGACCAGCTGCAGGGTGCACAGTTCTTTTCGAAGATTGACCTGCGTTCCGGTTATCATCAGATTCGGGTCCGAGATGAGGACATTCCGAAGACAGCATTCAGGACGCGTTACGGTCATTTTGAGTTTCAGGTCATGTCCTTCGGACTGACCAATGCACCCGCGGTCTTCATGCAGCTGATGAACGAGGTTTTTTGCCCATATCTAGATCAGTTTGTTGTAATCTTCATCGAAGACATTCTGATCTATTCGAGGACTCGTGAGGAGCATGAGCAGCACTTGGAGACTACCTTGCAGACCCTCCGCGCACACCAGCTGTATGCAAAGCTGGAGAAGTGCGAGTTCTGGCAGGAGGAGGTGAAGTTCCTCGGTCACGTGGTGACGAGGGAGGGCGTCGCAGTGGACCCCTCGAAGGTCGAGGCAGTGCGTCAGTGGGGCCAGCCCACTACTGCGACAGAGATCCGTAGTTTCCTTGGTTTGGCGGGCTACTACCGACATTTCATTGAGGGTTTCTCTCGTATTGCAGCCCCGCTGACCAGGTTGACTCGGAAGGGCGCAGAGTTTATTTGGAGTGACGCCTGCAAGTGAGCATTTACAGAGTTGAAGGACCGTCTGACGTCCGCTCCTGTCCTCACTCTTCCATCTGGGAGTGACGGCTTCATTGTATTCACTGATGCCTCGCACATCGGTTTAGGTGCTGTCCTGATGCAGCACGGGAGACCAGTGGCCTTCGCGTCTCGTCAGCTCAAGGTTCATGAGCTGAACTACCCTACACATGATCTGGAGCTGGCTGCAGTTGTCTTCGCACTGAAGGTGTGGAGGCACTACCTTTACGGGATTAGATTCGAGCTCTTCTCTGATCACAAGAGCTTGAAGTACCTCTTCTCGCAGTCTGAGTTGAATATGAGATAGAGGCGCTGGATGGAGCTCCTGAAGGACTATGATTTCGACCTTCAGTACCACCCGGGCAAGGCGAACGTGGTGGCAGATGCCCTCAGCCGTCAGCCACGAGGCCTAGTGGCGCACATGATGATTCAGGAGTGGCGGATGTTTGAGGATATTGCTGCGTATGACTTTGAGTTCGGCCTGCAGTCTTCCATTGTACAGTTATCGAGCTTGTCGATTCAACCCTCTCTTGTCGCTAGGGTGATCGAGGCTCAGCAGGCTGATGAGTCGTTGCAGGGTTATATGGCTGAGGCAGCATCTGAGGGTCAGGTCGATTGGCAGATCGGTACAGACGGTGGACTTCGCTTCAGAGGCCGATTATGTGTCCCGGGTATTCCAGAGTTACGCAGAGATCTTATGACCGAGGCACATCGATCGCGGTTTTCTATCCACCCGGGCTCGAAGAAGATGTACCGTGACATGAGACGACAGTATTTTTGGGTGGGGATGAAGCGCCAGATCGCCAGTTTTGTGGCCGAGTGTGACACGTGCCAGCGTGTCAAGGCCGATCATCAGAGACCTCCTGGTCTTTTGCAGCCGTTGAGCGTCCCGATGTGGAAGTGGGAGCACGTGTCGACTGATTTCATTATGGGTTTGCCGAGGACTCAGCGCGGTCATGACTCCATTTGGGTTGTTGTGGATCGTCTGACGAAGTCGGCACATTTCCTTGCGATGCGTGCGACTTGGTCTATGGACCGGCTTGCGAGACTATTCATCGAGGAGATTGTGAGACTGCATGGCGTTCCAGTCTCGATCGTTTCTGACCGAGACTCGAGGTTCACGTCTCAGTTTTGGAGGAGCTTCCAGCGTGCGATGGGGACTGAATTGCAGCTCAGCACCGCGTACCATCCGCAGACCGATGGCCAGACCGAGAGGTTCAATCAGATACTTGAGGACATGCTTCGGGCCTGCGCGATTGACTTCGGGGGTAGCTGGGATGAGCATCTGCGATTGGCTGAGTTTGCGTACAATAACAGCTATCAGGCGACCATCGGCATGGCTCCTTTTGAGGCACTATATGGCAGACCATGTAGATCACCGAGTTGTTGGACCGAGGTTGGAGAGCGTCGTCTCCTAGGTCCAGAGCTTGTGCAGGAGACTTCAAAGGCTATTGACATCATCAGGCAGAGGATGCGCACAGCTCAGAGCCGACAGAACAGTTCTGCTGATCGTCGGCGTCGTCCCTTGGAGTTTGATGTAGGGGACCATGTGTATCTCAAGGTCTCGCCCATGAAGGGCGTAGTTCGATTTGGAGCGAAGGGCAAGCTTGCCCCGAGATTCATAGGACCTTTTGAGATCACTGGGCGCGTTGGCGCCGTGGCCTATGGGCTTGCCTTACCATCACAGTTGTCTGGTGTCCACAGCGTGTTTCACGTCTCCATGTTGAGGAAGTGTGGGTCAGACATAGTTCCCGTTATTGATTGGCAGCCGTTGGAGGTTCGTGAGGACGCTTCTTACATTGAGCAGCCAGTCCGTATCCTTGATCGGAAGGAGCAGGTCCTCAGAACCAAGGTCATTCCGTTGGTGAAGGTGCAGTGGGGTCACCATTCTGTAGAGGAGGCTTCTTGGGAGCGTGAGGCTGAGATTCGAGAGCGATATCCTCATCTCTTTGATGGTTGATGATCGTGTATTGTATTTTGTACGTTGTCCCTGATTCTATATGATGACGTTATATTTATTATTTTTCGCGAGTTATGCTTAGTTGCGATGCTTGTGTAAATTTCGAGGACGAAATTTTTATAAGGAGGGAAGAGCTGTAAGACCCGTATCTTGGTCCGTACCTTTCCGTACACTTCCGCGGTCGTACCGGTCGAATTCCGGCAACTTTCGACCCTTAAACAATATCGACGCGCAACCCGGATTCATGTGCCGACAACCCGAGTCGACTCAACCCGAGACCAATACCTTAGCGACCGCACCGTCGCCGCGGTTCCGATACCGCGACTCGCGCGCCAAGGCGATACCCTGATCAAGAGATATGAGCCAACGTTCGGTGCAAGAAAACGCCGCGCGTTGCGAAAACCAAGGGAATCTCAACGATGTGTCACATCAATCACATCAATCCCATCAATCAATCACCCATCAACCCATCACATGTCAAGTACACATCACTCTCACCCATTTTCCCAAGCAACCACAAAAGTCTCCCAAACCCATACCTCTCTTACACAAAAGCCAACAAAGTCTTCTCAACCCATACCTTTCTTACACAAAAAGCCACAAAAGTCAAATTCCTCTTACACCACCATCACTCACCCATCCATCCATCACTCTCTCTCTCTCTCCCTTTACATCACTCACTCTTTCTCTCTTTCTCATTTCAAGATTTTCAAGCAACTCCAAGAGCCCCATACGTATGAGAATTCCAACCTTCCTTAAGCTCTAAGTGGCCCACCTTCCTACCCCAAAATCTCCCATCTCAACCCTCCATTCTCCATCCTAACCGTTGAAGTTGAAGCCAAGGTGCCAAGGAACCCCTAGGAGCGAGAAGATCGGACGGTGGGTGCATCTATAGGATAGTTTTCCTTATTTTTATGGTGGACCAAGTGAGGCCCACCGATCCATGGTGTGGATCTCACTTGGGACCCTTATTTGTGGCCGATGGACCACTTGGATCATCATGATTATTCCATGATGGGGCCATTCTCCATGGACCCCATCATGATGTTTATTTTCATTTGGAAAGGTCATCTAGACCATTCATATTGGTGGGGAAGGGATCCCCACCGTTGATCTTTAATTTTGAGGGTTACATGTACAAAATGACCCAATTGATGTATGATTTCATGCATGGGAGGGCCCATAGTGACGGGGTCCCTCCATCACTAGCCGTGTCCCACTCTCCATCTCTCTCTCTCTCTTTTATTTTATTTTATTTTATCTTATTTTATTGCAACAGGAGGGTGTGGCCCATTTGAATGGATCCCGCTTGAGGTATTTTATTTTATTCAAGTGGGGCCCACCTTGGCTATTACTCCCATGCCACCCATCAGTGGGGCCCACTTCATCAGGGCCCTCCATTTTTCAAAAAAAAAAAAAGGATTTAAAACCGTCCAGACGCTGGACGTTTTTAAGCAAAGAAGAAAAAGGAAGAAAAAGGAAGGGGCTTTGGTGGTTCCCTTGCATAGGCCCCACCCTGACGATTAAGTCCGATCCAAGCCGTCCATCCTCTTACCCACGGTGTTTTAGCCGTTGGGTAGAAGTTTGGAGCTGATCCAATCACCTGGTGGGCCATAACGCTTAATATTGCGCCCGCACCATCCAAACACTAGTTCCTTATTCTATTTCACCTACAAGCATCAAAAAAATTGGAACTCTAGACTCATTTGGACGGCGTCGAGCCACTGGACGTAATGGTCGGGACGGATCTTGGTGCAGCGGGCCCCACGCATGAAAAACCATGAGAAAACCATTTTTTTTAAAATTTTAAAATGAATGAGAAGAGGCTCTGCCTCCACTGACAACGCCCAGCGCCTGCACGCAGGCGCGTGCAGCCTGGCGACGGGCGGGCGGACGCCGTGGACCCACGGCTCTAGCCGTGGGCCCCACCTTGATGTTTATATGATATTCAAACCGTTCATCAGGTGGGCCACCCTCTAAAGTGGCCCCCCTCCAAAGATGAGATAGATCCGAAGCTCAGGTGGCCCACACCACGTGAAACAATGTGAATTAAATTCTACCGTTGGAGAGTTTTTGGGGCCCACAGAAGTGCTGGATCAAGCTGAAATTTATGTTTTTCCCCCCAACCAGGTTGTTTGACCTTATCAATGGGTCGGATGTCATATATATATTACAAGGTGGGCCCCACATGGGACCCACAATGATGTATGTGTAGGACCACCACCCAAATGGACGTTGGCACCCACCACGGCGGTACCAGCCTTCATGCATGCCCTGCCTTCACCGTCCAGTGGACGGTGGGGCCCTTGTGATGTATGTGCCCTACTCGCCCTGTCCACTGGACAGTGGGACCCACTATGATACATGTGATGCATCCGAACCGTCCATCCAGTTGAACTGTTTAAGGCCTTTGGGCTAAGCCCATTGGGACTGAAAAAGGGCTATGGGTTAGGCCTATTGATTTATAAAATGCTTGTGGGCTAGGCCCATTTGATTCATTTTAGGCCTAAGAACTTAGGCCCATTCGATGTATTACAAATCCATGGGATTAGGCCCACTTTGATGTGCATGCAAGGTCTATGGGTTAGGCCCATTTGGACTATTTAAGGCCTATGGGCTAGGCCCATTTGCCTTGAAAAAGGTTTATGGGTTTAGGCCCACTTGATATGTCTCAAGTCCATGGGACTAGGCTCATTTGATGTACTTCTAGGCCCAGGTAATTGGACCCCCTTTTTGTTAAAATTTAAAGCCCATGGAGGTAGGCCATTCGATACATGTAAGGCCTACGGGTTTAGGCCCATTTGAATTTATGATTAGGTCTATGGGTTGAGGCCCACTTGATCTACATATAGGGACCAATTGGTGTGGCCCATTGGTCTTACATAAGACCCATGAGACTAAGCATTTGATGTCATCCAAGGCTCTCGGATTTTGACCCATTGCAATGCACATAAGACCCATTGGTGTGGCCCATTTATATGGCCCATCTGATGAATAAAAGGCCCATAAGATATGACCCATTTGATACATGTGTAAGGCCAATGGGATGAACCTACGGTCCATTGCAATGTGTAATCCCAATACAGGTTATGTAGCGACGTTAAGAAGATTGTGCCTGGGAAGCAATGCTGGTTTGACGTCCACATTGCGAGTGTAATGTTGGTTGAATGTCCACATTACGACTCTCCTTAGGGCCCATTACTGGACCATGTTTATCGTATTTAGGCCGTTCAGGCTCATCTGCATTGTAAGATAATGCATTTTATTATAACATGTTTAGTATAGTTTCATGACCCATGATCATACGCATCATATACATGCTTGATATGAGGATTGACTGATCATGGCATATGCCTTCGGGCAGGTTGTTTATGGGCTCCCGGTTAGGCGATGTTGCCCTACATGAGCGCACGGTATGCGCAGGATTGGTTGCATGACTGGATAGCGTGATTCATACATTCCGCATTTGTGTGATATGGTTGTTGTACGCCCTAGCGACATCAGGGCCGTAGCCTCCACAGACGCATTGTAGTTGGCAGGATTGGATACCGAAAATCTTGTTCTATATGGAGTACTATAGATATCCCTGGGTGAAAGTCCCTAAACCCTTATGGTACCAAGAGGTTGCTCCAACGTCTAGACCGAGTGGGTAGATGAGCGTTGAGTGCCGATTACCAGACGGTTACGCTCTCCACTGTGTCGTGGTCGGTTGGAAGGGGGTACGGCCTTACCCGCCCGAGTGTAGGGGGCAATGCTAGGCTGAGTTTGACCAGCTCGAGGAATGGGTCCGCTATCGACGAGTCGCGCCCGATATTGGCAGACGGATAGTGAGGTCTCTTCCACTTACCTTATTGCGCGCGATGTGGCGGCAATCTGGTTTAGAGTGTACTAGACCCCGGTGATATTCCATACTTTGAGCTGTATTGACGTGTGGACATTGATGAGTATCTGTATGCTTGAGTTGCATTGTACATTGCATGGCCTTGGGATGGCCGATACTATTCATGTCTTGCATTGCATAGCCTTGGTACGGCTCATGACGTTTTAGTTCCATCTGCATATTCCGCATTACTCTGACATTGCATTCATATTACTACCTTGCGCACACACTTTCACCACCCTCTAAGCTTTCTGTAAGCTTATGCACGACCGTTGCGTGCAGGTGACGTTGGATCGCAGCAGCGTTGAGGCAGGAGCGCGTTGCTGGTCATTTTGGAGTTTTCTGTTATTTACCCTTGTATTTCCCTTTATGCCCATTGTACTTGTAAAGTTTTTGATCATAGTGGAAATGTAATGGATTTCTTGGTTGTTGTTTGTGGGTTATGCCTTTGGTTATGCTTATTACGTATCAGACTGATGTTAAAAATCCTCCTCGTAGCATCCCAGGATCGGACCCTGGCGAATGGGAGCTAGGAGCCGAGAATGAGGTTCTACGGAGGCTGTCGGCGCCGGATTCGGTGATCGGGAATTTTGTGAGCCCGGTTTCCGAGTTTGGGGCGTGACACTACATCTCATATGACCTTCTTTATTCTACAATAAAGGAGCTTTTGGATGGCACTACAGAGTTACAAATCTTGGGAGTAGTCAATTAATCAAAGATAGATTTATAAAACAATGAGGAATACTTGGAAACAAAAAGTGTAGCTGGATAACACCAATGCTCTCAGACAGGAGACCAGCTCCAGTTGCAGCCCCCACCACGAGCGATTGGCAAACCGTTCTACCCAGGCGCTCGAAGGCGAGTGAATGGAGTTTATTTGTCGGCAATCTTGCTTTTGATGTTAAGGACGAAGATCTGGCAAAGTGATTTGGCCAGTTTGGGGAAGTCAACAACATCTACATACCCTCTTTCGTCCGGTCTGACAGGAAGAAGGGCTGTGCATTTGTTACATTTAGGAACAGGGGTGATGCCCAAATGGCCAAGGATATGCTCAATGATTGATTCTTGAGTAGATGCTGTATGGTGGTTAATGATGCTTCCCATTGTCCGCCCTCCAAAAACCTGCCCTCTTCCCCCCCCAACCCTCAAGGCACCCCCAACCCTGAAACCCACCTCTACCAATCTGCCCCACTCCTCCACCAACGTAATCACGGATCCTCTCCTGATTTCCAACACGAATCCTAATTCATTCCAATCGTCCTATGCCAACGTGCTCCAACCCCCAAAACCCCCCCTCCCTCCTCCACATCCATCATTGTCCCAAAATGGATTTCGGACAAGGGCAAGGTGGAAATGTCCAATGTGATTGTGGGAGAGATTCCAGGCCCGCTAGACGCGACTGAGCGCATTCAATCTATTCTACAGGCCTCCCCTTTCAAATCCTCCCAAGCTCAGATCCACAGAATCTCAAAAATAGGCTATGTTATTAGCTTTAAGTCCAGGGAAGACGTTTTGGCTTTCTCTAGGGACCGCACTCTCCAGCAGAAAATCAATTTAAATTACTCAAGAATGTGGGGTCCAGCAATGTCGATCCCAAGTAGAGGTGTTTGGATTCGGATTGAGGGCATCCCCATGCATGTGTGTAATGAACACACCATCGGCCAGATAGCAGAATAGATGGGCACGATCATCGATCCCTGGTTGGAAATAATCATTGGTATGTGAGAGCAAAGATTGTTCCGCAGCGAGAGGGACATCTATCCAAGACTTCTACCCTCCTTGTCGAAGGTAGAATTTTTTCGATTTTTTCTCACATTGAATGCTGCTGCCTCATGAAGGATATGAATCTCTCTTGCCAGACCTAGGCTCCTGCCCCTACTACTAGAGAAGGAACCAGGGCATGGGTTGCTCGTGCGTTCAGTCATAACTCAAACAGGGCTTCGAATGTGGACACCCAGCAACCTCCTTCCGTTGCTGCAGGGTTGTGATGTAGTAATAAACTCGGTAAGACCGAGGTCGAATCCCAAGGGACTGATACCTGTATGTTATCTGAAACTAAGTAAAACTAGAACCAGACTAAGATGAATTCTAAATCAATTAGCAATTGTGGAATAATTAATCTAAAACTTAAGAAAAATCAGAAATAAGAAACTAGGGATTCAGATGATCCACTTGTAGAGATCAGGGAGATCTTATGCCTACTTCACAAATCATGAAAATTAAACTGAACTGCCTTTGATATAGTTTTCGAGAGATGAAAGGTATATGAATTAGAATGGATTCCATCACCAAATCATGCCCAGGAGACAAAGCAAACAACATAATTAATCGAATTACCAACCAATCAACATGCAATGAAGGTTAGGAAGGGTACCGCCATCCGACCATGCCCAGGAGACTATGGTGAACAACAGGGCTTCCTGACGTCATAACACAAAGAAGAAGAAAGAATGCTCAAAGCCATTGCAGACCCATTGTAATTTCAGTCACAACAGACCATTAAAGACTAAAAATATTCCCTTTAATAACCAAGTTCAACATCGGTTCAATCTAAACAAAAGGCAAGCAAAGAGTTCCCATCACGCTACAAGCTTCACCTCTTAGCCCTAGCGAAGAGGTTTAGCCAAACATGATTAGGCTAAACACATAAGAATAAGAATAAAAATAAAATAAAATAAAATAAACTCTAGACAAACTACTCTGCACGGCTCCAAGCTCTCCTCAATTAGATGTGTCACGCCCCAAACTCGGAAACCGGGCTCATAGAATTCCCGATCGTCGAATCCGGCGCCGACAGCCTCCGTAGAACCCCATTCTCGGCTCCTAGCTCACATTCGCCAGGTTCCGATCCTGGGATGCTACGAGGAGGATTTTGTATGTCAGTCTGATTCGTAATAAGCATAACCAAAGGCATAACCCACAAACAACAACCAAGAAATCCATTACATTTCCACTATGATCAAAAACTTTACAAGTACAATGAGCATAAAGGGAAATACAATGGTAAAGAACAAAACTCCAAAATGCTCTGCAACGTGCTCCTGTCTCAACGCTGCTGCGAACCAACGTCACCTGCACGCAACGGTCGTGCATAAGCTTACAGAAAGCTTAGAGGGTGGTGAAAGTGTGTGCACAAGGTAGAATATGATCATGCAATATCAGAGTAATGCGGAATATGCAGATGGAACTATAATATCATGAGCCGTACCAAGGCTTATGCGATGCAAGACATGAATGGTATTGGCCACCCCAAGGCCATGCAATGTGCAATGCAACTCAAGCATACAGATCCTCATCAATGTCCACATATCAGTACAGCTCAAAGTATGGAATATCACCGGGGTCTAGTACACTCTAAACCAGATTGCCGCCACATCACGCACAATAAGGTAAGTGGAAGAGACCTCACTATCCGTCTGCCAATATCGGGCGCGACTCGTCGATAGCGGACCCATTCCTCGAGCTGGTCAGACTCAGCCTAGCATTGCCCCCTACACTCGGGCGAGTAAGGCCGCACCCCCTTCCAACCGACCACGACACAGTGGAGAGCACAGCCAACTGGTATTCGGCACTCAGTACTCATCTACCCACTCGGTCTAGACGTTGGAGCAACCTCTTGGTACCATAAGGGTTTAGGGACTTTCACCCAGGGATATCTATAGTACCCCATGTAAGTCAAGATTTCCGGTATCCAATCCTGCCAACTACGATGCGTCTGTGGAGGCTACGGCCCTGATGTCGCTAAGGCGTACAATAACCATATCACACAAATGCGGAATGCATGAATCACGCTCTCCAGTCATGCAACCAATCCTGCGCATACCGTGCGCTCATGTAGGGCAACACCGCCTAACCGGAAGCCCATAAACAACCTGCCCGAAGGTAAATGCTATGATCAGTCAATCCTCATATCAAGCATACATATGATGCGTATGATCATGGGTCATGAAACTATACAAAACATGTTATAATAAAATGAATTATCTTACGATGCAGATGGGCCTGGACGGCCTATACAAGGCAAGTACGACTAGTAATGGGCCTTAAGGAGAGTCGTAATGTGGACATCCAACCAACATTACACTCGCAATGTGGACGTCAAACCATCATTGCATTCCAGGTACAATCTTCTTAAACACCGTTACATAATCGGTATTGGGTTTACACATTGCAATGGACCTTAGGTTCCTCCCATTGGGCCTTACATATATATCAAATGGGCCACATCTCATGGGCCCTTTATTCATCAGATGGGCCATATCTTATGGGCCTTTTATTCATCAGATGGGCCATATAAATGGGCCACACCAATGGGTCTTAAGTGCATTGCAATGGGTCAAAACCCGTGGGCCTTGGATTACATCAGTTGGACCTAGTCACATGAGTCTAATATGTATCAAATGAGCCACACAATTGGGCCCCCAGATGTATATCAACTGGGCCTCAACCCAGAGGCCTTATATGAGTTGAATGGGCCTAAATTCCTAGGCCTTAAACAATTCAAATGGGCCTAATCCATGAGCTTGTACGTATGTCAAAGTGGGCCTAAACCCCTGGGCCTTACATATAACAATTGGCCTACCTCCATGGGCTTTAAATTTCAACAAAAAGGGGTCCAATTACATGGGCCTTGAAGTACATCGAAGGGGCCTAGTCCCATGGACTTGCAACACATCATATGGGCCTAAATCCTTAGGCCTAGAATGAATTCAATGGGCCTAGCCCATAAGCATTTCACGAACCAAATGGGCCTAGCCCATAGCCCTTTTGAAATTCGAATGGGCCTAGCCCATAGACCCTTTTATAACTCAAATGGGTCTAGCCCATAGGCCTTTTGTAGACAAATGGGCTTAACCCCAAAGGCCTTAAACAATTTAATGGATCGACGGTTCGGATGCATCACATGCATCATAGTGGGTCCCACTGTCCAGTGGACAGTGCTAACAAAGCACATATGCCACAAGGGGGCCCCACCGTCCACTGGACGGTGGAGTACAACACATATATCATGGTGGGAGTCCACCGTCCACAGCCGGTGGACGGTGTGTTAAGACACATACATTAATGGTGGGGTCCATGGATGTGGCCCACCATGATACCCAAATGTCATCCGAGCCATTCATAAGGCCTCTCGGGCCTAGGTGGAGGGAAAATAAAAATTTCAGCTTGATTCAATACCTCTGTGGGCCCCAAAAGCCTTTCAACGGTAGGATTCAATTCACGTTGTTTCGCGTGGTGTGGGCCACCAGAGTTTTGGATCTGACTCATCTTTGGAGGGGGGCCACCTGAGATGGGGACCCGCCTAATGGACGGCTTGGATAGCATACAAACATCAAGGTGGGGCCTACGGCTGGAGCCGTGGGTCCCTGCTGAACCCCCGCTCGCCTGGGCGCTGCACGCTGCCGCGTGCAGCGTGCTGCGGCTGACAGTGGCAGGCACGCCACCCTCTCTCTCTCTCTTCTAAATTTTGTTTTCTGCCAAAAGTCATGTGTGGGGCCCGCTTCTTGAAAATCCATCCCATCCATAGTGTTCTACAGCTCGCAACAGACAAAAAGAATCCGGAGTTCGAATTTTTTTGAGGCCTAGAAACACCAGAAAAATTTTCAATGGTAACCGTCAATGTTTCCCATGCTATGGCCCACAAGATATTCGGATCAGTCCCATTCTTTTACTTGACGGTTAAATCGAAGTGAGTAAGGGGATGGACGGCTTGGATCAAACATATACATCAAGGTGGGGCCTACACTAAGGGACCACCCAAACCTTTCCTTTTCTTTCCTTTTTCTTCTTTCCGTAAAACGTCCAGCGTCTGGACGGTTTTAAGTTTATTTTTTTTTTTTGAAAAAGGAGGGCCCTGATGAAGTGGGCCCCACTGATGGGTGGCATGGGAGTAACAGCCAAGGTGGGCCCCACTTGAATAAAATAAAATACCTCAAGTGGGATCCATTCAAGTGGGCCACACCCCCCTGTTGCAATAAAATAAAATAAAATAAAATAAAAGAGAGAGAGAGAGAGATGGAGAGTGGGACACGGCTAGTGATGGAGGGACCCCGTCACTATGGGCCCTCCCATGCATGAAATCATACATCAATTGGGTCATTTTGTACATGTGACCCTCAAAATTAAAGATCAACGGTGGGGATCCCTTCCCCACCAATATGAATGGTCTAGATGACCTTTCCAAATGAAAATAAACATCATGATGGGGTCCATGGAGAATGGCCCCATCATGGAACGATCATGATGATCCAAGTGGTCCATCGGCCACAAATAAGGGTCCCAAGTGAGATCCACACCATGGATCGGTGGGTCTCACTTGGTCCACCATAAAATAATAAAAACTACCCTATGGAAGCACCCACCGTCCGATCTTCTCGCTCCTAGGGGTTTCTTGGCACCTTGTCTTCAACTTCAATGGCTAAGATGAAGAATGGAGGGTTGAGATGGGAGATTTTGGGGTAGGAAGGTGGGCCACTTGAAGCTTAGAGGGACTTGGGAAATTCCATACGTGGGAGCTCTTGGAATTTTTGTTGCTTGGACATTTTTGGAATGAGAAAGAGAGAAAGAGAGAGAGTGATGTAAAGGGAGAGAGAGAGAGTGATGGATGGATGGGTGAGTGATGGTGGTGTAAGAGAAATTTGACTTTTGTGGCTTTTGTGTAAGAGAAGTATGGGTTAAGAAGACTTTTGTGGCTTTTTGTGTAAGAGAGGTATGGGTTTGAGAGACTTTTGTGGTTGCTTGGGAAAATGGGTGAGAGTGATGTGTACTTGACATGTGATGGGTTGATGGGTGATTGATTGATGGGATTGATGTGATTGATGTGACACATCGTTGAGATTCCCTTAGTTTTCGCAACGCACGGCGTTTTCTCGCACCGAACGTTGGCTCATATCTCTTGATCAGGGTATCGCCTTGGCGCGCGAGTCGCGGTATCGGAACCGCGGCGACAGTGCGGTCGCTATGGTATTGGTCTCGGGTTGAGTCGACTCGGGTTGTCGGTACATGAATCAGGGTCGCGCGTCGATATCGATTAAGGGTCGAAAGTTGCCGGAATTCGACCGGTAAGACCGCGGAAGTGTACGGAAAGGTACGGACCAAGATACGGGTCTTACAAGATGCCTCCCTTTCTCTTCTTTCTCTCTCCTTCTTATAGGTTGTGAAGGTCGACTGGAGTGGAGAAACTTCATGCAGAAGCTTTCCTTACGCAGCAACAGGAAAACGTGCGTAACAAGCAAGAACAGGGACTCCCCTGCGTACGTTCTTTTACGCAGTCTAGAAGATGAGCCGCAGATGGCCCACTTTCCTTACTTCTTTTTCAAATAGATAACATCATTTGGGATGTTTTTCGACGACCTACACAATGGACAATTCAGATCGATCGTCCGATCAAAGATGGTGGGCCACAACCGCTCGAAAATCCCAGATTTTTTGGACGTGCGTACAGCCTACGCAGATTCGCTGCGATGCTCGGTGGGCCCCATGGTGATGTTTTTGATAAAATCCACTCTGTTCATTGAATTCCTGGTGAAAAACTGATCAGGAATAGATGGTTTTGGATTGTTGTTGACGTGGTCCATTGACATTTTGCTTCCGCTGTTCATCATATGTTTTCTGACTATTCACGTGCGTACACGTGCATGGGACCAAAAGGTCACCTAGAAGATGGTCTTGGCCGTCTCCTGAGACAAATGAACGGTTCAGATTGACAAGACGGATCATGAGTGGGGCCCACAATGATCAACCGGTGAAATCGCATAAAGACGCTGTTGCGTTTTAATTTTTTTTTAGAAATAGCGCTGACCGACCTTTGGAAAACTGGTGCGCGGCGGGTGAAAGTCTACTATGTACATGCATGTGTACATGTGGGGTCTACTGTGATCTTTTTGAGACATGCTCTCCATCCATCCGTTTTTCTATCTTATTTTAACCATGGGGACTAAAGTTGAAGCGTATCCAGATAGCAGGTGGGCCCCAAATCAGGGTATTAGGGGCTGATGTGTCCTTTGAGCCACTTTCACAAGGATTTAATAGTTCAAATTCGATGTGTACAGTTAATTTATGGTCCCCAGGCCATGTATGAAGTTTTGTATTAATCTAATGGTGGAAACCTTGTGATCTTGCATTCTGAACTAATTTCGGGCCTCTTTAACGTGAACGGATTGATTTTCTCAGATCCCTGATGTTTAAATCCATTGATCTTAGTCTCTAGAGTCCGTTCCTTTGCCTTGGTGACATCAGAGTATTATATCCACACTCTTAGCATCATTTTCAGTCACATGATCGTAAATTCACCCTGCAACACAAACAAGATTTAAATAGGCCTTTAAACATTTACATGGTCATAAATCCAGGTAATAACTAGGGTTTAATATGCAATATTTGACCCTCAACATAATCCCCAACCAACATTTTACTAGTTCCGAGCAAAATATGCGAAAAATAAGTTGAGAATTATAGAGCAATTTCTATGAAACCAAGTAATATTTTGTAAAACGATTCAGATAAAAGAAATCTAAGATTCATGAATGTTGGACATTATTCTCTCCTAGACTCAAGCACACGGTAAACTTCATAATCAATTCAAAGAATCAACCCATCAATTAGAACAATTCCAAACATTGAGTTCTATGGGTGTATAGCGTAATCTCGACTTATCAACATTATTCAATTCATTATTTCATGATATCATTGGTAACCAGCAAGAGCATTTAAGACACCCAAAACCTAAATGTGCCTCATAGATCATTCTTTTTCTTTCTTTTAGCCTTTGATTTTTCTACTAAGAGTAACGCCAAGGAGAGGAATCAAGTCCTTACTTATAGAGAGCAAACCTATGGTGAAGACTGTACACCTAACTCTCTTTTTTTTCATATCCTACATGGAGAATTAAATCCTCACCTATAGGGAGCAAACCTACGGTGAAGATTATTTGCCTAATCCTTTAGAAAGGTTTTTTTTCTTTAATGGATCATGACGGGAAAATTTTCAAGTTGGTTCCTTACATGCTTAGTGATTACCATGTTAACCTTTCAATATCAAACTAAATCCTTAATGTGAAAGCGAGATGTGACATGTGAAATCATGGCTCAATCAATGTTTACAATTTCTAATCATGGATTAATAACTCGATCTTAACTGCAAAATTAAACAGATACTGAATCCAAGAGTCATAAATTACCAACATCACTTATCTTGAAATTCTAAATGAAGAGTATATATTAAAATCACTTTGAATTCACAAGAATATTCAGAAATTTTTTTAAAAAAAAATTTCACAATTTTTTTTTGCTCAAGACCAAGAAAACACTGATTAGGTAACCTAATCCCCCACCCCCAATGTAAAATCTATATTGTCCTCAATGTAAAAGATATATGAGCATGCAATGCACATGGGACAACGAAAGTAAATGAGAAGTGATGGGAAGATAATACCTAGATAACGAATTGAGAGAGATTTTTCAAGAGATCGCTGGGAGAGAGCAAGTTAGTACGAGAGTGAAACCAACAAAAATAACAAAAATAAAATCCTACCTAAACCACTTTCGCAGGTGCTCTCGATTGCATTTAACGTATGTAACAAGCCTTTAAACCCCTAGGTTACCCCTAGTAGACGAGTTGTAGTCTCGTGAGGGTTGTAGTAATGTTACCCACAAACATTAAATCGATCATGCCGCAAAGTTCCTCTTTCGGCCAATATCTTGATAAGTTTCTCAATAAGTTCCTCAACAGGATCATCCAAAAGCCCTTTTTGCAATAGGCTTGGGTGCCCTAGAGCATGACTTTTCAGAGAGACTTATGTACCTCATACGAAATCTTCCATTAAATTACTTGAGGTATCTGTAATATATAAGATTCACCTATGACAGAAGAAGTTTCAACGTTAGCATCGCAAGGTAAATCAGAGACTACAAGTAAATAAAGTTTAAAAAACTTTCTAAGAAGTGATGTAGTCTCAACACATTACGAAGCTCCAAACTTCGGTTCAATTTTCAGCTCCTCTTCCTTCACTGGTAGACGTTTAGGATCAGGGGAAGAGAGGGTTTCAGAATACGGGTTCTCTCGGTCAGTGATGACTACCGATATGTTGTCTCGCAAGGCATCCACTTTGTCTTTTAACATGGGATTGTTTGAAACTGCATAGTGTGCCAAGCAATCCCAAGAGTTGGGAAGTTCAGTTGAGTGTGGCTTATTCTCCACATTGGAGCTCGTGATGATCTGCCCAAGGAATCCATCATCCTTGAAAGTAGATGGAGGTGTGTTCTCTTGCTCCCACCCTGCATAGACAAATTGAGGGTCGGTAGACGAAGTATTGATGGGCGAGCTCTGTTCATTGATACTACTTAAAAGAGGCATTGAATCATCAAAACTTGATAGTTTAGATGGTGGCCTCAACTGAGTGGTTTCAAATTCCAGAGTTGTATCAGGTGACTCGTTCATCTCCTGAATCACATCATCATTCGATTCAGAAAAGTGGTTCAAACATGTTTTAAAATAGTTAGAAGGGTCGGTTGTAAGGGGCTCATCCTCCACCTTTAAATCAGACATGTCAGGTGAGGAGAGTGACTCATTATGACCAAATACTTCGTGTACGTTTTGATCATTGACCTAGACCAAACTTGAGATGGATTCCAGGGGAACTGTGGCTGCACATTCAGGATTGCCGTCCCAAAATTCATCATATTCTAGTTCAATGCAGTGCACATTTGGGATGAGATCACTTTCCTCACATTTTACACCTAGAATGGGTTGAGGTTTGCATAAACTAACCTCTTCGTCATCATTGGAATCTAGTGTGTCTTGTGAGGGAAGCATGTCATCATCATTATATTTGAAAGACAACCATGTCTCTTTCCCATTCTTTTGAACAGTCATTGAGATCGACTCATCGGGGAATTGAACCACATGTTTGTTAATGTAATTCAACTCTTCATCCTAAACTCCAGAGTTCTTCAAAAGCGAGTGAGGATCACTTTCCTCACATTGTATTTTTGGATTGGGTTGTAGTTGGGATGAGTGAGCTTCCTCTATCCTTTCGAGGCACGAATTGAGTGTTTCTATTGCTTTTCTCATTTTCACAAGACAGGCCGAAAAAATATTACGCTGATATGAATCCTCTTGGATCGTTTCTGGTTGGATTTCAAAGGTAGGGGATCCAAGAGAATAATTATTATAACATGTTGCTAGTTCATTTTTTCAATTTTGATGTTTTCACTGGGTATAGTCATACTGATCATAAGTAGAAGAATCTGCTAGTTGGTAATACTTATTATCACTCATGATATAATCACACATTGTTTTATCGGATGGGTGATAATAATTCTCATAACTATAGTTATGATAACCCCAACACTCACGTACTGTTTTGTTAATCCGTGGGGTGTAATTGTTCTCCTGCATATAATCATATAAGGACTTCTTAGCCGGTGGATCTTTATATTATGATCGGTTCCCAATGATAGTTTTAGGAAATTTTTGAGATATAGGTTGATTCATATCATCATCATCCCAAAATAGGTTATTCTTCTCAGCATACTAGCGTTGTCACTCGTGCATATACATGATGAAACCCTTAATCTAAATTTAATCCTAAGAAAAATAGAAGAAAAGATCCTACAACAATATGGAAAGTAAGAGGAGGAGAAGTTAGAAAGAATGTACCAAATGAAAAGTTTCTATGTTAAGATCCTGAAAAAGAAAAACAAAAGAAATTAGTTTCTAAAAATAGAAAATCGAAAGTTAGAAAGTTCTAAATTAGAAATCCTAAAATAGAAAGTAATATTAGTTTCTAAAAAGGAAAAAAATTTAAATTTCTAAAACTAAAATCTTAACTCTAAAAATAGAAAAAGTAGAGAAATTAGAAAGGGATTACCAAATTAGAACTTATGTCAGGATCCTACAAAACAGGAAAACAGATTAGTTTCTAAAAACAGAAAAAGAATTCTAACATAAAATTAGAAAATCCTAATCTTAAACTAATCCTAAAACTAGTTAATCTCAGAAAAACGTAGCCATCAGTCCCTGACAACGGCGCCAAAAACTTGTTCACTCCCCAAGTGCAGGGTTGTGATGTAGTAATAAACTCGGTAAGACCGAGGTCGAATCCCAAGGGACTGATACCTGTACGTTATCTGAAACTAAGTAAAACTAGAACCAGACTAAGATGAATTCTAAATCAATTAGCAATTGTGGAATAATTAATCTAAAACTTAAGAAAAATCAGAAATAAGAAACTAGGGATTCAGATGATCCACTTGTAGAGATCAGGGAGATCTTATGCCTACTTCACAAATCATGAAAATTAAACTGAACTGCCTTTGATATAGTTTTCGAGAGATGAAAGGTATATGAATTAGAATGGATTCCATCACCAAATCATGCCCAGGAGACAAAGCAAACAACATAATTAATCGAATTACCAACCAATCAACATGCAATGAAGGTTAGGAAGGGTACCGCCATCCGACCATGCCCAGGAGACTATGGTGAACAACAGGGCTTCCTGACGTCATAACACAAAGAAGAAGAAAGAATGCTCAAAGCCATTGCAGACCCATTGTAATTTCAGTCACAACAGACCATTAAAGACTAAAAATATTCCCTTTAATAACCAAGTTCAACATCGGTTCAATCTAAACAAAAGGCAAGCAAAGAGTTCCCATCACGCTACAAGCTTCACCTCTTAGCCCTAGCGAAGAGGTTTAGCCAAACATGATTAGGCTAAACACATAAGAATAAAAATAAAAATAAAATAAAATAAAATAAACTCTAGACAAACTACTCTGCACGGCTCCAAGCTCTCCTCAATTAGATGCCTCCCTTTCTCTTCTTTCTCTCTCCTTCTTATAGGTTGTGAAGGTCGACTGGAGTGGAGAAACTTCATGCAGAAGCTTTCCTTATGCAGCAACAGGAAAACGTGCGTAACAAGCAAGAACAGGGACTCCCCTGCGTACGTTCTTTTACGCAGTCTAGAAGATGAGCCGCAGATGGCCCACTTTCCTTACTTCTTTTCCAAATAGATAACATCATTTGGGACGTTTTTCGACGACCTACACAATGGACAATTCAGATTGATCGTCCGATCAAAGATGGTGGGCCACAACCGCTCGAAAATCCCAGATTTTTTGGACGTGCGTACAGCCTACGCAGATTCGCTGCGATGCTCGGTGGGCCCCATGGTGATGTTTTTGGTAAAATCCACTCTGTTCATTGAATTCTTGGTGAAAAACCGGTCAGGAATAGATGGTTTTGGATTGTTGTTGACGTGGTCCATTGACATTTTGCTTCCGCTGTTCATCATATGTTTTCTGACTATTCACGTGCGTACACGTGCATGGGACCAAAAGGTCACCTAGAAGATGGTCTTGGCCGTCTCCTGAGACAAATGAACGGTTCAGATTGACAAGACGGATCATGAGTGGGGCCCACAATGATCAACCGGTGAAATCGCATAAAGACGCTGTTGCGTTTTGAATTTTTTTTAGAAACAGTCGGTCAGCACCCGCTGATCGACCTTTGGAAAACCGGTGCGCGGCGGGTGAAAGTCTACTATGTACATGCATGTGTACATGTGGGGTCCACTGTGATCTTTTTGAGACATCCTCTCCATCCATCCATTTTTCTATCTTATTTTAACCGTGGGGACCAGAGTTGAAGCGTATCCAAATAGCAGGTGGGCCCCAAATCAGGGTATTAGGGGATGTGTCCATTGGGCCACTTCCACAAGAATTTAATGGTTCAAATTCGACGTGTATGGTTAATTTATGGTCCCTAAGCCATGTATGAAGTTTTGTGTCAATCTGATGGTGGAAACCTTGTGATCTTGCATTCTGGACCAATTTCGGGACTCTTTAACATGAATGGCTTGATTTTCTCAGATCCCTGACGTGTAAATCCATTGATCTTAGTCTCTGGAGTCCGTCCCTTTGCCTTGGTGACATCAGAGTATTAAATCCACGCTCTTAGTATCCTTTTTAGTCACATGATCATAAATTCACCCTGCAGCACAAACACGATTTAAATAGGCCTTTAAACATTTACATGGTCATAAATCCAGGTAATAACCAGGGTCTAATATGCAATATTTGACCCTCAACAGTTGTTGATTCCCTTCCAGGTTAGACGGGGGCCACCCATTTAGGGGACCAGCTAATGCCACGCACATCTCATGCTGATCGACAAAATAACACTGAGAATTCTCAATCTGCTTGACAAAACGCCACTAAGAACTCTCAGCCCGCTAATACAACGCAGATCTGCGCCAGCACCCTTGGCCCTCAAAAGCAAGTTTCCCTCCAATTGGGACCATCCTTCAACCTCAACCATCAGACCGTAGATCTACCTCCTGATCCCTCAACATCTTACCTTCCTTCCATTAACCATGTTACTCAACCGTTAACCCCCCCTTTTACTGACTGATGGTCAGACTCCTATGTCCTCATCTGATATCAATCAACCCTCATTTCAATGCAACTTGCTTGCTACCATTTCCATTGTCCCGCAGCCTAACTCAGTCACCCCATGGACTACTCCTCCCCATGATGCTCTGAACGCCTTGGATAGATGGCTCTCTAGTGTAAAACCTGTTCAGGGATAGCCCAGACAGGCACATCTTCAGCCCTTCCCGCCTTGCCCTGAGACAACGCCCTAATTTCAACTCAGCTCCCCTGACCACCCCTTTGGGTGGGCCCTCGAGTAAAGATCTTCGTGGTCAAAATGATTCCATATCTCTGATAAATGAGTCCATGACTGAAACAGATCTCACAACCTTAGTTGTCCCTCAAGAACACTTCTGCAACAACCCAGGAACCCAATCTGCAACTAAACAGTTAAAGGATCTTCAACTCTAGGTGGACATACAGGGTCATACAGGTGCTGACGACCCTACAATCTCCAACTCAAGCAGTGAACTAGATCATGACAAGGCAATTAGGAAATAATATTCCAAGAAAAACAGGAAAAGTCTGTCCTTGTACAGCCTCACTCACAGGAAAAGCTAGCATCTGAAAAGCAAATTGCGTCGGGCTGAGACAAGAGGCTGTGTTACTGATGAATAGAATCCTTTCCTGGAATGTGCGAGGGGTAGATAATGTTCAAACTACTTGATTTCTAAAGCGGCTTATCAAGAAGCACAAAATTGCTATTCTGCTTTTGCAGGAAACCGATGTTGAGAAAATCTCGGCACTCTCTCCTGGACTCCAGGTTGAGCTTCTCTTCTCACTTTGTTGAAGACTCTGACCATAATAAGATATGGATCCTGGGTGCAGACCATATCCAAATTCAATCTGTCCAGACCTGCTCTCAATGCTTAACCATAAAAGCTTAATCTTCTTTTTTCCCTCAATCTATTACTATCTCTACTGTTTATGCTAGCTGCAGTAGGGAGAGCAAAAGGGCCCTCTCGGATGAGCTGCGCGTCATCTCTACTCAGATTTATGGCCCCTGGTTAGTCAGCGGGGATTTCAACACCACTATCATCCTTGAGGATCGTATTGGAGGTGCCCCTCAACTGACGGGAGCGATGCATGAATTTCAGGAGGTTATCAACGATATTGGCTTGCTTGACGCGGGGTTCTCGGGCCCGCCTTTCACTTGGTGCAAACAACCATGCAAGGAGAAGCCGCAGATGGGTCAGGTTGGACTAGATGTTTATTAATTTGGATTGGATGTCCTCGCTTTCCAGGTCAATCACTTGGAGCAAACTCATTCTGATCACTCGCCGCTCTTGCTCTCTTTCCACGATGATGTTGAGAACTTCCCTCGCCCATTTTTCTTTCAACGAATGTGGACGACTCATGATAGATTCTCAGAGGTGGTTTCCAGAAGCTAGAAGACAGAGATCGCGGCTATGCCCATGTACTGGTTCTCCATCAAGATGAAGATCTTGAAAAACACTCTGAAGAGGTGGAACAAAAAAATTTTTGGTGACGTTTTCAGGAATGTCCAAAAGGTTGAATCCGACTTTGCTAGAGCAGACCTAGCCTTCCTCAACTCTGGATTGGATGCCGATTCAGTCTTTCTGCAACAGGCCCAGGAAAATATGAAAACTGCTTATCTCTAAGAGGAAATTTACCAGAAGCAGAAATCGCGTATCACTTGACTAACGGAAAGAGATAGGAAAACCCAATTTTTCCACAACTCTGTTATTGATAAGCGCAGATGTCTGTCCATCAGAAGCATCAAGAATTCCTCTAGGGAGCTACTGCAAACGCTCGAGGATATTGGAAATGAGGCGGTCCGGTTCTTCCAACTCTTATTCACCTAGGAGGGGAGTAACCATCAAAACGACATCCTAAGATGCATCCCTAATTTAGTGACTGCCTAGATGAACCAGGCCCTCATGAGGCCCCTTACGTTCGAGGAAGTCAAGGCCACTGCCACCTCGATCCCTCCAGACAGCGCGCCGGGTCCAGATGGCTTTGGTGGTGCCTTCTTCTTGGTCTACTAGGATATCATTGGCATAGACCTTTTTGAAGTAGCCAAGGACTTTCTCTCCGGTGGTCCTATCCCAAAGGCCTTTCAGTGCACTCAGATCTATCTTATCCCCAAGAAAAAGAACCCAAAATTCATCACTGATTATAGGCCGATTAGTTTGTGCAATTGTATTATGAAGGTTTTCTCCAAAATTCAGGCATCTAGGATTGCTTTTATCCTCCCTGACCTGATTTTTCCGGAGCAAGGAGCGTTCGTTAAGGACAGATATCTATCGTCGATAACATTTCCATTGCTAAGGAAATGGTTCATGAGATCGACCGAAAGGTCTATGGAGGAAATTTGATTATCAAGATTGACATGGAAAAGGCGTATGATCAGCTGGAGTGGGATTTCATAGCTCGGGCCCTTCAAAAATTTGGTTTTAGTGCCCAATAGATTGCTCAAATTCAGAGATGTTGGAGAGATGTTCGGTTCTCTGTCCTCATTAATGGCCGAAATTTTGGTTTCTTTTAAGCGAGCAGGGGCCTCCATTAGGGGGATCTGCTATCCTCGTCCATTTTTATCATAGCTACCGACATCTTCAGCTGGGCCGTCTCCCAACTTTTCTCCTTAGGTCATTGCCAGCCGTACAAGCTCCCCAAGAATTGTATGTGTATTTCCCACCTTTTCTATGCTGATGATGCTATTCTCTTTCTCAATGGCAGGTTGTCCAATGTGCGTACCCTGCTAGCTTTAATTCGGGATTATGAGAGCGCTTCTAGTCAGCGGGTTAAGCCTTCCAAAACGTCTTTCCTCTCCCCTACGAGATCGTCCAGCAGCAGAGCCCACAAACTCAACAACATCAAGGGTTTTTGTCAAGCTTCTCTCCCTTTGCAGTATTTGGGTATTCCTCTCACCAAAGGCCATATCAATAGCGTGCTTCTTAAGCCAATTGTTCTTAAGATAACTAATAGGATCGAGGGGTGGAAGACGAAAATGCTCTACCCAGTGGCGAAGCAAGTCCTCATCAAACATGTCCTCTCTAGCATTCCCATCCACTTGCTTTCTGCTACCGACATTCCGAAACTGGTGTGTAATTCCCTGGAGAAAGCTTTTGCCAACTTTTTTTGGGGCAGCTCAGAAAAAGGAAATAACAGACATTGGGTTAAATGGGCCAAGATCTGTACTCCCCTTCGGGAGGGGGGCTTGGGCATCTGGCGGATTGATGAGGTAATGCAGGCTCTCCAAATCAAAACGGGGTGGAACCTTCTAAAAGGAAAATCTCTCTGGGCTCAGTTCATGTTCGCAAGATACCTTTGGAAGCTTCTTGCGAATTGTGGTAGGTCTAGTTCGGTCACGTCCTCTAGCTGGAAGGATATTTTACATGCCTTGCCTTTTTTTGTAGCCCATTCTCGCTGGCTGAATGGGGTTGGCAACGTCAGTTTCTGGTTTTAAAATTGGTCAGGCAGGGGTATCCTGGTGGGCACTGCAGTCAGGTTGATTCCCCGACATCTCCTTCAAGCGAAGGTTAGTGATTTCAACCACACATCGGGTTGTTGGGACCTTGCTGATATTCAGGAAATATTAACGCCGTAGGCCTTGCAAATCATTTCAACATTTGATATTAGTCTCTCTAACTGGGAAGACAGGTTTATTTGGGACCTCACTTTGAGGGGTTCCTTTTCAGTTAAGTCCTCTTACCACGGGATCAGGCTCCAATCTCCAAAACCGTTGTGGTCCAGGTGGCTTTGCAACAAACTGTTGCCTCCTAAGCTGACCATTTTTTGCTGGAAGATTGCTCACGCGGCTGTGCCTGTGGATGCTGCGATTCAGAAGTGTGGGATTCCTCTTGCCTCTCGCTACGAATGCTGCCATGATCCTCTACGTAGTAGCCCTTAGTTGGTAGGCCCTTTTGTATTTGCTCACCTTCGCCAAATCAGTGACCTTCACAGCAGCGCACTCATGTGCACATCAGGGACCAGCGCAGCCTCCTCCAGTCTCACCCTCATCAGGCCTCTGTCAAGACCCTCAACCATCTGTTCAGTCTGGGCAGGATTGCGCTGCAGGTGTGGACCCATTTTTCCTCCCTTTTTGACATCCCCCCCATCCACAAGGCTTCCATTCTGCTGTGAATTGATCAATGCTCTCTCTTGGCTAATGATCGATCCTGGATTCTCACCCTCATTGGATTCCTCCCCTATTTTATTTGGGAGCTGTGGATCGGGCGAAATGCAATCCGTTTAGAGGGCCACAACATGTCTGCGCAGATGATCATCTTCAAGGTTTTCCGTTGGCTCCGTAATATTGGTTCCCGGATATAGGCTCCAGTTATCTCCTCTCTGGTTGAAACCTCAATCTCACTACCAAAAAATCGGACAAAGGATACAGACTATTGCGGATTTTTCTACAGTTTAAATCTGTAGCTAATAGCTACGGATTTAATCTGTAGCTAAAAGTCATATAATCGTAGCTAAATCAGTGAAAAAGTCGTAGAAAAAGCTATGGACTATTGGAGAATTTTGCTACAGATATAAACCGTAACAATAATATTACTTATTTTATCAACATATAAAGATGGAAGGTCCCCTAAGACCCTCCATGGGGCCCACCGAAATGTATGTGTTTTATCTAATTCGTCCATCCATTTTTTAAGATAATGTTAGTACATATGCCCAAAACATGAGGTAGATCGAAGGCTCAAGTGGACCACACCATAGGAAATAGTGGATATCATGTTCCTATCGTTTATATTTGGTGTGGTCCACTTGGGCCTTCGATATTCCTCATTTTTTTTAAAAAAAGATGACTTGCTATTTGAAGTTAAAATGAATGGATGGATTAGATAAGACACATACATCACGATGGGCCCCACGAACCCATGACAGGACCATCCATGCATTGACGGATCTTTTTAGGGTAAAATACCCTGAAAATCCCTCACTCCTGCCCTTACTTTCTATCTCTCCCTCATTCTCCCTCTCTCGCTCGCCCTTGCCCTCTCCCTCTCTCACTCCCCCGCCCTCTCTCTCTTCCTCTCCCTCTCCTTCTCCCTCCCTCTTCCTCTCAATCTCGCTGCCATTCTCACGGGCAGCAAAAAGTTCACAACCCTAAAAGGTCTCTCTCTCTCTCTCTCTCTCTCTCTCTCTCTCTCCCTCTCTCTCCCTCTCGATCGGATTGCTAGCTATGCTCAACTGTAGCAACTCGGTAACCCATCTCCGCATACAGGGGGTTTGAATCCATTGAGGGCCCGTTTGGCCGGGTGGATTGGAAGAGATTGAATGGTATTAGGGTGGATGACATGGATTTCTAGGTAATGATGGTGTTTTCAGTGGATTGTCTTGAGATCCATGGGATTGCTATATCCCTAGATTGCTATATCCAGTCTGTTTGGCACACCCAGCCAATCCCGGGATTAAACCTTCCCATCCCTTTCAATTCCTCAAACCAAACACGTCCCAGGCAAATTTGAAAGGATTAGGCTGGATTGGATGGGATTTAAAGGTAATGATGGTGCTGTCAGTGGATTATCTTAAGATCCATGGGATTAGGATCAGATCATTGACTCTGTTTGGCACGCCAGGCCAATCCTGGGATTTAACTTCCAATCCCATCCAATCCCTTCCAATCCGACCGGCCAAACAGGCCCTGAGTGCATTGACAAACAGGGTTGAGATAAGGGTTAGGGTTTTGATTTGAGCACATGATTCTTGAAATCGATGTTACTGGAGTGGAGATCTATTCTAATTTTGGATTAAAATGCTAGCCTCATAAAAAAAAAATTCATGCTCTAGGTTTTTATTCAGGCCAACATTTGTATAAGTATGGTCTTCGTAGATCTGGTTTATTCATCTTGCACGCCACAATTCCTTTGATTTTTTATTACATCGAATGTTGTTTTTTTTTTACTATTGGCTTTGATTTTTCGGAAGGCATTAATTTTTGTTTATGGCCTTATGTAGTATGGTTTGTGTCACCAAGAATGAAGGATTTAGATTAAGTTGTTGTTTTAAGAAAGGCATGTACTATTACATGATGCTCTCATTAGATATTTGATGAAATGGGCTTGTCAAGTTTGGTTGTTTGGATGATGCTTGTTAGATATTGATGAAATGCCCCGGAGAAATCTTGTTAGGGTAAAATTAATTCCATAGTTTGTGTATGGAATAAGTATTCTTTTATTTAGTTATTCTATATAGTTTGTGTATAAGAAATTCCAAAAAAAAAAAAAAAAAAAAGAAAGAAAGAAAAAAGAAAAAAAGAAAAATATTTAGATGCATGATGCTATAAGCTCACTGTATCTAATTGACTCTATGTCTAGAAGTGATAATGATAGTCCAACTCTAGCCACCTCGAGGAAAAGGTGTCTGTCTAAAACATTTCCGAGTCAGTCATCTTGGTGTGATTCCACCTCATTGCATATCTCCAAATGCAACCTCAGTACTTAGTTCGAATTTTCTGAATTTGAATGAATTAGAGATAGAGCTCTAGTCCTTTGGCATCTCTTCTTTTTAATTTCAGAGATGGCTATTTCAGAAGTTGATAAGATTGGCGAACTCGAATCAATGGGATTTCCAATGGCTTGCACAACAAAGGCACTCCATTATTCTGGTGAGGCAATTTATAAGAATTCTCTTTTCATCTCTACTTTGCATTATGCAATGGTAAAGATACTTCCATATAAGAATGGACAAGGCGATGATGAAGAAATTCGTGTTTGTATCTCACTAAGAAGTTCAATTTCTTCTTCCCTAATCACTATTGTTGTTGTCATGGGTCTTTGTTTGATGATTCTATTGGATGCCTATGAACTTATGTACTATTAAGGTTTTGAAAAGTTGGCCAGTTTTTTTTTCCTAAAAAACATCACGACAGTGATGCCTTTTTTTATTTAAATATATCAAATATATGATAGCTTGACTAATACAATGGCTGTGATTGTCTTTATATCAGCTCATGATAGGTCCAGCACTTCATTTTTTTTTATTTTTTTTTGCAGCAAATGATGTCATATATGTTATACTACCACCATATGTTGGAGATTAGAGATGCATCGGCAATTGTGGAATAAATGGTTTACACATTCTGTTCTCCTTAAACACATGCAACAGCCGATCACAATTAATTAATAGCACTCTAATTAATCTCTATTAATCATCATGCCATGATGTTTCCCATATATTTGACTGTTCCATATGTATGTGTTTTATACACCCAATCTATCCATTTTGACAAATCAATTTAGGTGATGTCGCAAAAAATGAGGCAATTGGTGGACCAAGTTGTAGGATCAATTGTCTTACTTGGCCAATAGTGTTGCATTAAAAAGTCTCCTTTTGATTTGATTTTCAAAGTCATTATATTGTCAGACAGTGTTGTAATTTGGCAAGTTCCTGTTTTATGTTATTGCTTGATTTATAGTGGCTAGTGGGTTCCTTGTGTTGGAAAATTCTTAGAGAATGATGGTCAAGGATCTATTTGAATTAAGGATTATTATGTTGGAACTTTTAGGTTATGGTGTATGATATTTTAGGTTGTTTATTGCAGGACTTTTATGGTTTTTTCTATTGAATTGATATTAGAACCTTTGGGAGCAGTTCAAATCTTGTCTGATGGACTACCAGAAGCTCTCCTTGGAAGCCTGCACGCATGCCACTCAAAATCAACAAGGTTATGGTGTATGATATTAGAACATTTGAATGTTTCAGTTGTCTGGTTTATTATAATTTTTTGTAGGTTAATTGTCCCAGGTTGAAAATTTTGGAGATTCTTTTTTTTTTTAAGATTTTTTTCCCAAAGATTATCATGATGGATTTTATATTTTAAAAAAATCAATCTTAAAAGCTTGTTGATTTTGGTGAAATTTACCGTTAATTTGTTGTTTATGGAAAATTCTTAACCCATTTTTTGCTTGTGGTAAGAAATTTTGTTGTATATTTCTTTTTGCCAAAGTTGGTTTATTTTATTGTCCTAGAGGTATCAGCTCTTTTATTCTCTTCCAGTTAATTACATTGCTACAAAATTGTGCTATCCAGGCAGAGCATTTATATGGTTTTTTTTTTTCCGGTAAATTGATATGCATATATCTGTACGTCTTCAAATATGAGAATGGCCCAGAAGCTAGGGTTATTCCTCTCCCTGTTACCTGAAGGAAATGGCCCCTGCGCCTGAGCTTCAGGCTAATTGCCAGTCAACTGTTGTTTCTAGGTAGCTCCAGCTTGATGTAGTTCATGAACACAATTCTGCTAGCTGGCAATTTTAGGTATACCAATACAAGTCATAAGTCTGTTCCTAGTAGTGATTGGATCCCGTGATCTGATTTAAAAAAAATGAATTGCATCCAGTTTGCACTTTCATGTTGCCAACTGACTCTTAAATGGATTTGTGGAACTTTACCCAGCATATTATCTATAGGGCTCTTATGCTGGTTTTTGATATCACATTTGATGCAGATTAAGCAGGATGAATTTTTATTTTTTTTTTCCAGCAGTTCTTGTTCCTTGCTAGTTCCAATCTAGATGGTGTCTGTTACATTAAGGTTTTGTTTCATCTTTCTCTCACTTTTAGAATTCCTTGCAAAATCTATGTACCTTTTCAAAATAGAAAATTACTTGCTCGTAAGAATATAATGGGAGCTCTTGATTTATGATGTAACTGATAGTAAGTCTTATTCTTGGGTTACAGACTGCAAATCTTGATGAAGAAAAATTTGAAGATCAGGAAAGCTCTTGAAAGCACTTTGGAGTTCTTCTATGAAATCCTTAAAACCAGATTGAACCAATTGCCCTCTATGTTTGCACGCAACATTTAATTTCTACAGATTAGACTCTTATGTGGCAGGTTATGAATTATTCATGTGGTATTTTATTCAATGCCATGTGCAGTTGATATGTTTTTATGCTTGCCTATTGCAA
This sequence comes from Magnolia kwangsiensis, assembly GCA_037074715.1. Lineage (NCBI taxonomy): Eukaryota > Viridiplantae > Streptophyta > Magnoliopsida > Magnoliales > Magnoliaceae > Magnolia > Magnolia kwangsiensis. The sequence goes on from CM073579.1 coordinate 119,537,327, forward strand.
TAGCATAGTATCTTTAGAAAAGAGACCTGGTTTGTTTGCCGGATTACATTGGTGAAAGAGTGCAATGTTTTATCTTTTTATTTTCTAAGATATATGGTTGCCATAGGAACTTTATGCTGAAGTAATGAATAAGCAACTTTGCCTTTTGAATTTTAGGTTAATTGGAGAAAGTTTCCTTGGCTGCTCCTCATCATTTATTTCGTTATCTATGTTGCTCTGACACAAATTCAGATGCAATGACCAGCAATTGAATTGACAACATGCCAAAATAGAAACAGGTTTGCAGCTGGTAATTACCAACTACTTCATGTGCATAAGGTATAAGTGAACAGGATTCAGGTATGCAAGCACAATGGCTCGATTTTCAGATCCATTGCTCTAATGACAACCGAATATCAGATCCAATTAGAATTGGATAACAAAGAAGAAACATGTCTAGACAAAAATGTATTTCAAGCTAGCCAATACTCTTGTTCTGTTTTCTATTGATTTCATAAAATTAGTATCATTGCTTATTTTAGTAAAAAATATAAAACAAAAAATTTCAATTGATGATGAGGACCATTGTGTGAATGTCTTGCAGGTATTTTTTATCACTAATCTTGAACCAGTGAAGACGATTGAATTTGTAAACTCTACCATTCTTACCTGCAGGTTTTTTGAAGGTGTTGTGTAACCTTATAACCCAGAAAAGAAGAAATATGTGGTAAACTATGAGACTTGTGTACTTCTCTTAATTATCCCTGTCCAAACTGTCCCCTTTCTGAAAGACTTGTTGAATGATATTCGCTTTAAAGATAATATATGACGATGGAGATGTGGAAGTTCTTCAGTTATATGAGGAGTAGGGGGAGGTTATTAGTGAAGGTTCTGATCCTAGCAAGGTGTTGATGTATGTATTCTAGAGCAATCTTTTCTTCTTTAGCTAAATTGTAAATTTTTAGAATGGAATATAATGTGTTCAACCTTTTTCCAGTGACTTAAATCATCGAATGTTTCCCCATCCAAAGGAATGTAAGTATCACTGTCAAAAGCTTTTCTTTCCATGATTCAGTTTTGTGTCATTTTAGTTAATTAAAATACAGTTTGGGCTTTTATATCTCGTTGCTTGTAAACAGGCTGTTGCACAGGTAATAACAGAAGCTATGAAGACAGTTCTTATGACATGATTTTACACTGATTTTCTCCTCATCTGTTTTTATGTCTTGGCTTCAAATAGGCTTGAGCAGCTGCAGATGTTGTCAGTCCCACTGATATGTGTTGCAACAATTCGAGTAGCTTTGGATGCAGCAGGTTTCCCTGACGTGTCTATCACGTCGTGTACTGCTAAGTAATTCTTTTTCCATTTCCTTATGATTAGACTGCATGTTGGCTAAATGTGTTAACATTGCTTGGATTTGTAGAAGAAATAAATGGGGATTGAAGTCTATAATTGTAGAAGAAATGAAAAAAGAAAAAAGAGAAAAGTGAATCTAGCAAGCTAGAGAAGGTTCATAGGTGATTGCTTGTTAGAGAATGTCAGCTGGATCAGGAGGCCAGCTCGCATTCATGGTGGGTTCCTACTCATTTGATTTTCCTTATATGCTCTCCATCATATTTTAACAATGCTCAAAGACAGGCTACCAAGGATGTTGGTGTTATTGCTGGAATGAATGTAGCCAGGATAATCAATGAACCAACAGCTGCAGCCATTGCCTATGGTTTGGAGAAGAAAGGTGGGGAGAAAAACATCCTTGTGTTCGACCTTGGTGGTGGGACATTTGATGTCAGTATCTTGACAATTGATAATGGGATTTTTGAGGTTCTAACCACAAATGGAGACCCATCTTGGAGGTATGACCCTCAATATTTTCCATTGGTTTTCTAGTTTAGTGGATTAAGAATCATTGAATAAAAAACAGTTCAGCATTCTCCATTTCTCATTAGTGAATGCAACTTGATATAAATCACAAAGATAAAGTCATGCCAGTCAGGGAGGCTAATCATTGATTTTTCTTGCACCTTCGTAAACACAAGTTCTGAGAGAACCTGACCTTGTATGATTAGATGAAAACACAATCAATAAGTCAGCCCCTTTATCCAAATTAATACATAAAACATGCAAGAAATCAAAATCCTATAGAATTTTAATATGAAGTTCCATAAAGAGGCAATGATATGCCAAAATCAAAACAGTTCTGCTTTGATGGCACAAAATTTTCCACAGAAACAGTTATGATTTTCCTTGGAGGAAGGATATGTTCCACCTGTGACATTTGTAGTAGTTCAAAAGAGACCACACATAGCTTTTCCCTGCAGGGACCGTAATTCAACTGACAGGAGTGGTAACATGTTACCAGGTATGTCAAGCTGTCATTATTATTATTATTATTATTTTATTCTTGATATGGTTCCCATACCCTTTTTTTGTTATATCGGCATAAATTGTTGTTTTGGTTAGGAACTGTTGTCGATACGGAAGATATGCCACCCAATTGAGTTTGATTTTTATCTCTGCAGCCATGCCGGTATTCAGGTAACTGCTGGTTTGAATGGTAGCACGATGGTTCTTGCATGAAAATTTATTTTAAATGACCCTACTTCCCAAAGAACTTATAGAAGGGTCAAGATGTTTGAACTTTGTGGATCTATACTTTCAAGCCATATTGAATGAGAATGGTAACTACCTATCTGCACTGAAAATTAATTTTCTGTTAGTGATTGTTCTTAATTGTTACAAGCTCTTGTTCTATCAGGCCCAATCAGATCCAAGAAAAAGTTCCTAACCATACAATCTTTGTCCTTTTTCCTAGGCTTGTTACTGTATTTTTTTTACTTAACCGTTTACTCTTAGGCCATTGATCGAAGGATTAGGAACTTCCAATCTGGGGACATTCTCTGTCCAAATTGAGACCCATCAGAGCTATAGTCTAGAATATCACCAGCTGGGCTGGATTGTAACAGGCTCATGACTTGTTTTAGTATAAATAGTAGAACATTGTTTTTAAGTTTTAACTAGAGATCTGATTTGAGGTCTTTCTTTTGTAGTAGAAGTTACTTGGCATGTGTGAGGCAAATGGATGTGACATAGTGAATGGTCACTAATACAAGTTCATTTATGAATGGTATGAGATGTTTGGATGATATTTTCAAATTATAGCATGACGATGTCTACATCTTTTCCTACCAATCTTCTATACTTCAATATGACTTCTGCAATGTTTGATCATAATATTTCATGAAACTTGGATCAATTCACATTCAATGAATTGCAATTCATTTCGATTGAGCTTCCAAAAGCACTCAAGTTTTGTTATTCCACCTAGGATTGGGAAATCCACTACAATGAAACATCAAAATGGACCAAAAATTCTGGTTTTTTTTTTTTTTTTAATAAATATTTTTAATTGAAAAAAGGAGATTTTGTTAAGGAAAAAAGAACACTAATGTTTTGTACTTCATAATTTCATACATGTATATGCATGTATGAATTCACAGTGGATAGAAATTTATTTATTTTTCTCCTAACATTGCTTGTGTGTTCTACAACCATTGAGCATGATGAGCTATTTGTTTAGCTGTTCTTGAACTGCATCTCTTTAGATTTGCTTGTGGGCACCCCATTTTTGATGGTGAAACAAAGTGTAATAGATGATATGCAGGCACTTACAAATTACATAAATTGCATGCAAGCCATACAAGTCAAATTAAACTGTTCAAATAATGGTTCTCAGTTTAGATATATCATGAACCAAAATTTACACTATCTAATTGTCTGACTATCAAAATAGTGAACATTTATTGGATGATTAAAAATGTTTTCATGCCCAACGGTCCTATTTCCATAAACAAGTGTCCATGGATTAGAAGCTAGGATTGTTTTATCAGGATCTGCTGCCTATTTCATGGCCTCTGTGTATGTCTGCATTTGTTTCAAGTTTTCCATGGTTTATTGGCGAATATTGCCATCTGATCATCCTGCTCTATGTCAGAATGTGACCGTTTGGATGATTTGATTTCTGAATTTTCTTTTATCAGTGGCACTTTTTGAGCCTTTCTTTGATATCTTATTTGAACTTCAAACTTACAGTCCAATTACATGATTTGGAGCAGGTTATTGACTATTTTAACAAGGCACTAGAGGGCTCAAGTATAGAGCTGTCATAAGCCAGTATCTCTGTGTAGATTGATCTTGGGAAACAAACAATTACATGACTGCCACTGCTAAGGTAATTTTTTCTTATTCCCTAGTTTTAAGCTATTTTTAGCTTTTACACTGCGATACCAACATTTCATGGATTCTTTCATGTCCATTCGGGTGGGATATGACCTTTTTTATAAGAGCTGTCCATGCCAGTTTTTGAGAATTGGGTGCAGCAAGTGGGTCCCATTAATCTTAAAATTAGTGAAGATCTCAAAGTTGTTAATCTATACTCTTGGGAATTGAGCACTACGTGGGCTCATCAATCTTAACATTGCTTAATTTCAAGACCCAAATCTGTTAATCTCAGCTTTTGGGAATAGGAGGCAGAAGGTGGGCCCTTCAATGTTGGAATTGGTCACTACTTGAAGGCTCCAAAGTTGCCCTCAATCTTGGAATTTGACCAATCTTTGAAGAGCCCAAGACAGTTCATTTTCCTAGATTGGCTAAACAATGAAATAATCTAAATGCATGTAATCATGCAGCAAGGTGATGCATTCAGGTTCATTCATTGCAGGGAAGATAATTCATGTGTTTAGCCTAAGAAGGAAGAGGCTAACTAATTGGGTATTTTCTACTAGCAATAGAAAATAGTACAAAGTACAAACAATGTTAATGTTGGTGAGGAGGCATTTTGGAGAATAGATTGCATAAATACTGAATAGGTAAAATATAATAAAATTTCATGATATGTGCTACAACCAAACATTACCATAAACAAATAGGCATTCTATGGGATGCTTTGCAAGCACTTGCACCACTCCCATGAATCTAGCTATCGGACTGTGGTATCCACTTGAAAACAGAGCAATGGTCCAAATTCCACGGTGAAGCTCATAATAGCTAGATGGTCAAGGTTGTCCCATCACTGTGGGGTTTTCCCAACAGTCCATCCATGCAGTGGCCCACAAGATCTACATCCCTGGTCACCATACATGCATAGAACTAATATGTCAAGCCGTTGCAGGGCTCGTGTTAGCTTCCCTTGCATCACACAAACATTGGAGTTGAGTTGCCATTAGTGTTTTTCTCCCATTACAAGTATTGATTATAGAGTTGTAAGATATTTATTCAAAAAAGGACAGAACTTTTCTGTATTAAGCAACTGATTGCATTTTCAAGACTGTCCTTTTCATCTCTATGGGCCATTTTGAGAAATTTCGTTTTCATTATTGGACAGTGGAAATTTCCTTGCTCATGTGTCTGGAAAATATGATTGCTTCTTAGTCTATTGCTTCTTAGCTAAATTGCAAATCCAAAGCTCAAGTGAAGTATGTGGATCAAAGGAAACTTGTGCAATGATCAGAATGAGTGAAGTCTGTGGATTTGCGTCCAGTAGAACCATGGTAATTTAATTGTATTAAAAAAAGATATCTCTGACCATTTGGACATCTGATTTTTACACACCTCACTACCTCTTGAGTGGGGATGGAGATAAAAGTGCACCGACTTGATGCATGCACTGTGAATTGAAGTCAGTGCTCAGTTTGTATCAGGGAATGAATAAGTGATTTTCATTTAAATTTTTTTGGATTGACAGCTCGCTCTTTGTATTTGCACTGCATCCGTTATATTTGATAGTACCAGCACTTTCAGAAAATATGCCAGAGGATATTGAGGTGCGCTTCTTTAAGATTTTTCTTTATCATGTTAGCGTTTGCAAAACATGCTTGGTTGTTCATCAATCTGTGTTGGTTATTTCAGTTTCAATGCAATAGAAAATGTATGTTATGTTGATACCAACTTTTTATATCCTCTCTACTGGCAGCAAGAAATCTTGAAGGAAAAAAGAATGGCTAGATGAAAAGGTATTGCCTCCTGCAAAATAGAGAGAAATGTAAAGGAGATTGGTGCAAAGGGAAGAGGATCTTTGTAGCACGTGTTAGATTTGGGATATTCATCAGTTGGGGACCAGACTCACCAAGAAAAGGATGATGAGCTTTTCTTTGTATTCTTAGCATTATTGTAATTGTATTGTAATTGATTCATTATTGAATGAATGAATGATTGTGTAGGTGGTAATTGAATGAATGAACGATAATAATTTTTTTAAAATGTAGACAATAGCTACGGATATTGACCATAGCTGGTAATCTGACAACCGTAGCTGCTATTAAATTCGGCATATTGCTACGGATCCAACATCACTTTTAGCTACAAATACTATCCGTAGCTGTATATCCTTTTCGCTACAGAAATGATTGCTAAGTATTATATCTGTAGCTATTGTAAGCTATAGCTACGGATTAAAACCGTAGCTATAGACTCTTTCTACGGCTTTTATTCGTAGCCTTGTCCATTTATTTGGTAGTGTCTCCCAGATTATTGGCCTTCCCCCTCTTCAGACCTCCCCTGCTGTTGTCAAGTGGGTGAAGCCCCCCAATCCTTGGTTAAAGCTCAACACCAATGGCTCCTTGAGAGGGAACCCCGGCGAGAGTGGAGGTGGCGGAGTGTGCCAGGACCACCTTGGTTGTCTCGTCTTTGCTTTCCATAGATATTATGGCTCTTCTTCCAACAATAGCATGGAAGCCAGGGCCATTTTGGATGGGCTCACTATCTGTTCAAATCTGGGGCTTTCGAACATTATTCTTGAGACTGACTCTAAAGTCATTGCAGATGAATTGCGAGACTCTTCCTCGTCCAATCTTTGGAATATCTGGTACATTTTGGGGAAGATTAAAGCCAAGGCTAGGGGCCTTAATCTGGAAATTAAGCACACATAAAGAAGGGAACACAGTCGCTGATGCACTGGCTAAGGTGGCTAGTGAGGGCCACCCAGACAGACTTTTCTTTCTCCGGTCCCAGCTCCCGAGGTTAGCTAGAGGAGTTTTTCTTTTAGACAATGCAGGGGTGGGATCTCTGAGATACCTATGATGGTCGCCCCTTCTTCCTGTTTTTCCTTTTTTCTGTGTGCAGCTCCCCTGCTTTTCTTGCCAGTTAGGTTCTGTTTTCTCCTGTCTTTCTCCCGTCCAGTTGTTGTTTTCTGGTATATGATAGGTGAGGCTGACTCTTTTTTTGTGGGCCCCACTTGAAGCCTGTATTTTTTTCTGTAGTGTAAGCATGACTCCCAAAGGTCAAAGGAATTGGAAGGAAAGGAAAGCAAACAATCCTAAATTGTGCAATCTCATCTTTATGTTATAAGCTGTCAATCCTTACTTTTCATGATGTGGGGCCAGTAGACTAGGGAGACATGAATCCTGAGATTTGCCAGCCTAGATGGACCCACCCCAAATACGTGATTCAAAGCAGTTATTGAAATTGATAAATCCAAAAGAAAAGAACCAAGTAGCTCAAGAAAATGTTATTGCTGATTTCGACATTAAGATGATAGGGCGTGTCAGCTTGCCCTTAAAACGCTTATTAAACAGGGATTGAATTAGCTGTTACCGGGATTCAAAACAGGGATTGCTAATTTCGGAATTAGTTATTTTCAGTAGCTCAAAACAGCAGAACAGAAAATAGTCAGGCTGGAAAGCCAGAATCAAGCGTCGCAGCACATCAACCAGGGGGAGCTTCTTGCAGCTAGGAAGCAACTAGAACAATTGGAATTGGGTGAAGAGGTTTTCTGGAAGCAGAAATCTCGAATTAATTGGCTTCATGAAGGAGATCGAAACACGAAATATTTCCATATGTCAGCCATAGACAAGATTAGGCGGGTGAGCATAGATGAAATTATGCTGGACTCGGGCGTCTCCACATCAAATCCAGTATTGCGGATTCAAGAAGAAGCTGTGCGTTTCCTCTCCAAGATGTTCACTTCAGAACTGAATGAATTACAAGACAGTATTCTGGAAGCAATTCCGCAGGCGATTTCAGATGTTGACAATGACTTCCTCTTGGGCTATACCTCCTTAGACGAGGTTAAAAGAGTGGTATTCTTTGTTCCTCGGGATAGCGCCCCCGGTCCAGATGGCATATCAGGGGCTTTCTTTGCTTCTTGTTGGGAAATCGTAGGTCTCGATATTCATAAAGCGCTGACTCAGTTCTTCCTTGGTGGAAACTTGCCCCATGCGTTCTCGGCGTCGCTCATATGTCTGATCCCAAAAAATCTGCTCCCAAAGGCTTTGCAGACTTCCACTCCCTCAGCCTTTGTAACTGCGTCTATAAAATATTTGCCAAAGTTATTGCTGACCGACTGGCGCACATCCTCCTCAATATAGTGTCCAAAGAGCAAGGAGCCTTTGTTCAAGGGCGTTCTATTGCGGAGAGTGTGGCTCTGGCACAGGAGATGGTGCGTGAGATTGCTAAAAAAGTCAGAGGTGAGAATGTAATCCTAAAGCTTGATATGGAAAAGGCATATGACCAGCTGGAATGAAACTTCCTTCTCCAAGTCTTGCAGCGATTTGGTTTCGCCCAAAATTGGATTCACATGATCGAAAAGTGCTTGAGCAACAATTGGTTTTCAGTCCTTATCAATGGCTCCGCTTGTGATTTCTTCAAGTCGTCCAGAGGCCTCCGCCAAGGAGATCCGTTGTCCCCAAGCTTGTTCATCCTAGCTGCTGAGGTCCTTAGTAGAGGATTCGCTAATCTCATCCTCCATCAGAAATGTGCTCCATTCATGCTCAAACGTGGATGCAAGCAGATTACTTACTTACTTTACGCCGATGACACGGTTCTCTTCTTTAACGGAGGCAGTCCCTCAATCAAAGCAGTGAAAGAATTCCTCTCATCCTACCAAGCCGCATCGGGTCAACGCATCAACTTTCAAAAAAGTTGCACTCATGTTGTCTCCTCGATGCCGATCAACAGGATTAGAAATATTCAGCGGCATATTGGTACCCCATGCTCCTCCTCGTCTTTCACATATCTTGGGATCCCGTTAGTCAAAGGTAGGGCTAGAGTCTCCCTGTTCTGTCCTTTGCTTGAAAAAATCGAAAGAAAACTCTAAGTGTGGAAAGATCGAATTCTCTCTTAGGCAGGTAGGTGTACTCTTATCAATCACGTTCTTTGTGGTATTCCAATTCACGTTATGTCCGCAGCAATGATCTCGTCACAAATACTTCGTAGGATGGAATCTGCCTTTGCTAATTTTCTTTGGGGCTGGAATCTTGGCATCAGCAAATGTCATTGGATAAGATGGGACAAAGTTTCTAGGCTGAAGGAGGAGGGCGGCTTGGGAATTAGGAAGCTAAGCGAGGTTATGGTAGCGCTTAGACTGAAGATGGCCTGGTCTGTCAAAGTTGGATCCTACACAAACCTGTGGGCAGAATTTGTTGCTTCTAGATACAGTAGTAGCCTTGATGGCGCGACCCCTGGCGCTCCCCTTTTCGCTGTCTCCCCCATGTGGAAACACATGTTGTCTATGCTACCTATTCTTGACAGGCACGTCATTTGGAAGATTGGGTGCGGCTCCATAAATATTTGGACGAAGAACTGGACTGGGCTCGGGCGACTAGTGGATCTGATTAACCAGCCTATCCCAAACGATCTGCTCCACATGTCTGTGTGTGCGCTGATTACTCCGGATGGTCTCATCAATTGGGCTCCTGCAGCAGATCTGCTTCCTTAGGCGGTGAAAGAGCACATTAATCAAGAGGGATTCAGCATGTCGGAGCAGACTGATCGTTGCATCTAGCCTCTCGATCGATCTAGTTGTTTTTCGGTCAAATCCGGTTGGTTAGTTTACAGGTCACCGGGGCAACATATGGATTGGGCCAAACGCATCTGGCACCGTCAAATTCCCAACAAGGTCTCAATCTTCATATGGAGACTTTTTCATCGGGCTGTTCCTACAGATGACAGGATCCAATCCCGTGGGATCTCCCTTGCATCCAGGTGCTGTTGCTGCGATAATGGGCCGGTTGGCGCTCCACAGGTTGAAACGTTGGAACATTTGTTCTATCGGGGGATTCCTGTGTCATCTGTTTGGAACGAATTCAGCTACATCTGTGGAATTCAGCATGCCACGTCTTCCTCCATTGCGAGTATTTTTTCGAGATGGTGGAATCTCATTCGCCCAGGTAGAGAATCCTCTGTTCTGCGTCGAATCACTCCATGCATCATCGTGTGGGAGATACGGAGAGCAAGGAACGCTGCGAAATTTGAGGGGTCCAGACCTGATAGCAGTAGGGTTAGTTGGAAGGTTAAATGGCTTCTCAGGAACCTTTTACATGGTCCCAGGTCCGATGCTCGATCGACCCTCGTCTCGATAGACCGCACAACTCTCTTTCGTCTCATTGTCAGCTAGTAAAATGGACCAGACTACCGAGGGAAATGGTAAAAGTAAATATTGACGGGGCTGCCTCAGGCAACCCCAGCCCATCTGGGGGTGGTGTTATTTGTAAAAATGCTGATGGAGATCTGATTTTTGCTTTCTACAAGGGCTACGGTCACGCTTCTAATAACAGGGCGGACCTCTGTGCACTTTATGATGCGATGCGACTCTGCATTGAACAGGGGCTGCATGATGTTCTTATAGAGTCGGACTCGTCTTTTGTGGTGGAAGCGTTCAAGGGCTTGGCTCACCTCCATTCGAAATAGGATTACTGGATTTCAAGAATCTAAGAACTTAGGAAAAAAAGAAATTTTCTTATTTCCCGTATCCCCCGCGAAATCAATGGGCCGGCAGATGGTTTTACCCATTTAGGAGCGGCAAATCAGGTTCCTTTATGGGCGATCTCAAAGGCCGCTCTCCCGGCTGATTAGAGGCCTCTGTTTCCTTGATAAAGTGGGTATCGGAGCGCTTAAGAAACCTTAAGTCAGGGCTTTTGTTTCATTTTCATTGTATAGCGACATGATAGGCGGTCCGGGCCCCTTTCGTCAGCCTGGATGCGTCCCAAGTTCTGCTTCTTTGTATCTTGTTTGCTTAAAATCAATGAGATTTTAGTTTTTTGAAAAAAAAAAAAAAAAAATTTAGCTGTCACCGGGTAAGAGATCAGTGGGTGTTACCTTAACCATGTGGGGCCCACCTTGATGTATTTTTTTTATATCCATTCCATCCATCTGCTTTTCCATCTCATTTTAGATTGCCAATCTAAATCTTAAGTTTCAGGTGGACCATCCCAATAGAAAAAGTGATGACTAACCATTAAAAACTTTTTGTGGGCCACAAAAGTTTTGGATCAGTTTGATCTTTATATTTTCCCATCATCCAGATCTTTTTTACAATATAAGCAGATTGGATTGAAAATAGACATCACGAAAACATTACGATGGGCCCTTTGCAATTTTTAATAGTGAGGCACTCAATCACCATTGTTTTCTGTGGTGTGGTCCACCTGAGATTTGAATCTATATAACGTTTTACACCCCTTCCTAAATTGGCCTGTAGAAACGAATGGACGGTGTGGATATACAACACATCATCAAGGTGGGCCCTACGGTAGGAGTAAAATGTACTAATCTGTCACCAGGGTAACACCCAATTCGCTCCATATTACACAAGCATAAACTGACAGAGATGACATTGAATTATTGTTAATATATTAATGTTTATCTCAAAAGAGGGGTTGGTGCTTCTTCTCTCCTTTTGGTGATGGTTACAGTCATTATGATCGCTCTTTACAATAAGGCACTTTAATACTTGGTATTGGATAAGCATTACTATAGTTGTAGATCGCATCAGTTTCAAAGAACCAGTTGCACCCTCCATCACATCGGTGAATGTCAGTTTTGTTGTTGTAGACCATGAGCACACACGTTTTCTTCAACCTTGGAAACCAATACTCGCAATACCGATTTGGTATATCACTCCAGTGAATCCCGTAATCTAATGCTGTGTACTGCTTTCCTAGGCCTAGCAAAATCCATTTCTTTGATTTCAATTCCGGCTTCGAATCTGCACAACGGATCCGGAGCCGTGCATGCAAATCGCGGGTGTTAATTACCACGAATGCACCATTCCACCACCACGATTCTGATTCCGAGACAGCAACCAGCAGCATCACCGCCACCAGCGCACTACTCCATGCATTCCTCATTATTCTTGGGATGAGAAGGTAGCTGATGGAGTTGCTGCTCTACTACTCTTTATATTATGGTGCCTTGTCTGCCATGCGTCTGCATGTGGGGGACGTACGTTTCTTTTTCCTGCAACATGAAAGTTGAAACGGAATGGTATGCTTTGTTTTGAATTAATTGTACGTGCGTTATTGTAAAAGGAATTTTATTTTATTTTATTTATTTTTAAGGGAATTTACATTTACAGATCTTTTTAAGATGATTTTTTAAAACAGTACCTGAATGGATATAAATGATTATTCGTTACATCTCTTTAACGCCGGTTGTATAGGCTTGCGAGCAAAATGGTTGGGCTGCTTGGACGGACCCACGTATGTAAAATCCACTCTGACTAGTTATCAGGTGAGTAACCTGATGCTAGAGCAGTGCCCAAAACTCAGTCATATCCGTGATTATGGTGGACCACATGGCCAATTATTGCCCTCCATACTATTTCACTTGGTTTGGCACACCTGAATGATGGATGGGCCTGATATTTATGCCTCAGGTATAATTTTGTGTGTGGCATCTAATGGGTGGAGTGGATTTAGTATAATCATCACAGTCAGCCCTATAAATATCAAGGGTATACATCTCTCCCAACTGTTTTCTTTTGTGTGGCCCACATGATTCACAAGTCAGCCTAATGTGTTCGTACTAGAACTAAAGTGGGATTAGATGTCTAATAGGTGGAGTGGATTTCATATATATATATATATATATATATATATAACGGTTGGCCCCACCAAAAATAAAGTTCTTGTATAGAGATTATTTGAAATAAATAAATAAATAATAATAAGAGGGAAATTTAGTGGCATGCCTCTTAGTTTTAATGAGACGCGCTATGGTATTGATGCAAGATCCACTCCCACGATTCTATATTTACTCCCATATTAATCCGCACCCCTCATGAAGGGGTGGGAGGGCAAATAAATATCATGGTGGGCCCTAGGAAGGGTCCAACAGTAGGCATCATTATTACCGCTGCTTCCTATGGTGTGATCCCCTTGAGCCTAGGATCTGCCCTTTTTTTTTTTTTTTTTTTTTTTTTGGGCTCACACGCTAATGATAAATTGTAAAAATGGATGAATGACTTAGATAAAATCAATATATCATGGTGGCCCCACGAAGCCCCTGCCTGGACTGATTTCGGTGTGGTTAGGAGCAGGATAAGAGTCCGCTTCCATTAGAGTCAGGGTCCAGCAATGGCGTATCTGTATTGAAATGTCATTCATTTTTCTCTCGTTGAGAGACATTGTTACATCTCTCATAATGTAGGAAATATGGATTTCAAGGAACAAAACTAAGTAGGAAAATCAAATGATTAATCCTAGGAAAGATATCTCTATAATTATATAGTGGATGGAGGAGATTTAGCTGGCACCTCGAAGCTAATTGTGAGGATTTGTTGGAGAGAAGGAAAGATTATGTTTCTATATTTGTAGGTAGTGCTAATATGGGATACGCTGTTTTTGGGATATATTATTTTTAGTGTTTTTTTTTTTTTTTTTGTTTGTTTTTTTCTTGGCCTATAAGCTTCTTTTATCTTTATGTATTGAGGTGCTCTCCTGAATTAAAAAGCATTTTCTCTTCTTCTCTGGTGGATGTAGGCTACCAAGCCGAACTATGTGAATTTCTATTATCTTATGTCTGTGATTATGTTTACTAGCCTTTTGATGGTATTATAGCGTAAGGTCATATGTCTGAATTTTGGAAGTAGCAAATATGCCATCGGAATATATTCTCTCACCAGGCTGGTTATGGTGTGAGTTGTGTGTCTCTCCACTTGGGTGGGAGTTATGTCCTTCAATCATTGCTTAATCCTGTGTGGAGTTTCACATTGCACGTGTGAGGAAATGTTAAAATCCCTTGATATACATTGAGACACCATCCTCTAACCGCTGGAGCCTTTAGAGACCGTGATTGTTTGACATGACTCAACCTTGGAAATTATGTCCTTGCAATTGACAGGCATCTGTACTCAGCTGGTACAAATCTAAAACCATTAGTGATAATTAAGTGGAAGCCGCCAGAATAATTAGGTGAAACTAAAAGTTGATGGGTCCATCAAGGTGAAACGGCCACCAATGCAAGCACTATGGGCTAGTTTTTAACATAGATGTTGAGATGAGAGCCCTTTTCCGTGGAGTCTCTATTTTGTTTTAAAAAGGAATGTCTAATTTGGAGATTGAATATGAGAAATAGCTTGCTATCCAATGACGGGGATGACTTGGTATTGTTTGGCAGAGGTCAAAATCAAGCTTAAGCACTTAATCCTTCAAGCTATCTTACATCTTTCATGAGAGCAACTCCATCGTGAACGATCCTGCCAGCTCTGAGGGTTCTGATTTTTCCGTGCCGGTGATAGCCAGGGTAAGTCCAGTGGAAACCATGAATAAGTTTACTATTTATAGTTAGGGGAGTTTGATTATGAAACTTCTTCTAAAGTTTGGTATCAGTATTTAGAGGGTTGTAAATTCCCTTTTATCATCTATCAATTAAATTTTGAATTTTTAGAATATTTTTTCTATTTTCTTATTATTATTTTTTCCTCATGGATTCGAGGTATCTCAATGAGGAGATCAAAGAAGCTCTATGGATTAGGAGTAGTTATCCCCTTAAGAAAGATGGTAATCAACACATCCATCCCTAAACCAGTCAGCAGCTCCATATTTCTTGCTAATGCTAACTTAGAATGCAGCTCAATATTTTCAAGACATCCACGCCCAGGAAATGGTAGTCATTGCGATGGAGACCAAATTAGTCCAGTAGACACAATAGACATACAGGTCGCACACCATTTAATGTACAGGTGTAGCCATGGGAAACGAGTTCCCATATATTGAAGGCTATTTTGAAATTTAGAAAGGAAAAGAGGCATGTCTGAAGTACCATGCTATACAATAATAATATAGATACATGGGTAACAAGAATTTATTAATTAACTCCACTCACCAAATTATCTAAGAAGCTTTTGGATGGCGCTATAGAATTACAAATCTTAGAAGCTTTCAATCAAAGATTTATAAATAGGAAGAAATACTTCGAAACAAAAGTGTACTTATAATCCGGCGGTACTAGCATGACAACCAAAGGTCAAATGAGTTTGAAGGAAAGGAGAGCAAATAATCCTAAATTGTGCAATTTCACCCTTTTGCAAAATCTTGAGATTTGCTAACATTAACTTGTTTGGCATGCGGGATTAAATGGTACTGAATTACATTAGGCGGAATTAGCAACTTTCATGCATAATGAATATTAATATTGAATGTCAGGAAATGCCATGGTATTTTTGATGGTCTCGGGATCAAATTCTTCCTTAAAACTTGTGTTTGGTTTACCATAGAGTTGTAATCAATGTATCAGATTTCATAGTCGATGCTAGTCTCTTAAACACACATGCAACTTGAATGTCACATGTAAAAGTCATATATAGATGGACAGCATGTATGAAACACATACATCAACATAGGGCCCACAAATGCAGTAGATTTTGAAATGCACCAAAAATCCTACAATATTTATTATTGTGGCTGAATGATATGATACCTAGATGAATCCAATCCTTTCAAACATCAAATAAAATTTGCATGGGACCAAGTGCAATTCCATCCCACCTAATCTCATGTTCCAAAGAGGCATCCAAAGATGCGATTCCAAGCAATGATTTATATTGGGAGATATCAAAAATAAAAATAAAAAATCCAGCCAGTCAAGAGAAAATGTTGTTGATTTTGGTGTTAAGATGACAGGGCGTAAACATACAGAGATGATATTGAATTATTCTTAATGTATTCATGTTTATCACAACAAAGGGAGCAGTACTTCCTCTCCTTTTGGTGATAGGTACTGTTATTATGATCAGTTCTTACAATAGGGCACTTTAATATCCGGACGCTTTTGGGGTTCAGAGCTAACGTTGGTGATTGTATCATGCGTAAAGACCCAGATGCACCCTTGGCCAATGCATCGGTAGTAATAGTCACTGTTGTAGTCGTAAGTGACGAGCTCACATGGTTTCTTCATCCCTGTAAACCAATACTCGCACACCTGTTTTGGTTTCCCAACGTGAAGGTAACCCCAATCCTCTTCAAATACTTTCTGCTTCCCATTCGGCCTAAATATCACCCATCTTGTTCCTGGAAATTCCATGGGTGGTACGCAACGGATCCACAACGGTACTTTTAAACGGTTCGATATGTATGCTACCCCTGGTTCGAACCAGGCCGATTCTGATTCCGAGACAGCAACTAGCAGCATGACCGCTACCAGCACACTACTCCATGCATTCCTCATTCCTTGTTTGTTCTTGGGATGAGAAGGTCGCTGATGGAGTTGCTGCTCTAGTACTTTCAAATACCTTACCAGCCTCTCTTACTACTATATATCCTATACCCCAAGCTTGTGCAATAAACGCCTGGGCCTACAACTGACCGTTACGTTACGGACGTGGATATCTGTGGGACCCAACGTGATTTAAGTGTTTTATCCACTCCGTTCATAGTTTTTATCAGATCATTTTAAGTAATGGTCCAAAAAATGAGTCAGGTCCACCACTCCAGTGGAACACACCAGAGGAAGCTGCAGTAATAATGACACTCACCGCTGAAACCTTTCTAAAGGCCACCGTGATTTAATTTTTTTACCATCCTACCTATTCATAAGGTCATGTAGATGTGGATGAAGTGAAAACAGAAATATCAGCTTGATCAAAATAACTTCTCCAGCTCCCAAGAAGTTTTTAATGGTGGACGTTCAATCCCCACTTTGTGATCTAATTAAGCCTTGGGCATTCCTCGTTTTTTGGATCACAACTTAAAATGATATGAGAAAAGCGATGAACAGCGTGGATAAAACACTTACATCACGGTGGGACCCACGGATCCCTGCACGGGGTAGGACGCGCGTCCGTTACTCTGATTTATTATTTATATTATGGTGCTTAAATTGCGTACTACCCCCGCCCGTCCATAGCTCCGAACGGGTAGCTCGGTTGGTGGCCCACTGTGATGTATTTGTACATCCAAATCCTTTATCTCTTTTCTCTAATTATTTTAAGGCATAAAAATAAAAATTAGGCAGATCCAACAATCAATTGGGCCACACCATTCATGACTCTTGCATTTAATGTAACTAACATTTAATGCTTTGTGCATTTTAATGTGATCAAGCTTATTATTTGGTGGTCTACTTGAGCGTTGGATATACCTCATTTTTGCATTCATGCCTTAAAATAATCTAAGACAAGAGATTGACGATTTGGATGTACAGATACATCACGGTGGGCCCACACATAGAACTACCTGTTCGGAGCTAGGGACCGGCGGGGGTAGTACTACGTAATCCGCACCATGGTGCTTCGTCTGCCATGCATAGAGGTGGGCATCAAGCAGAGTCGAGTCGAGGTGGGCCAAGCTCGGCTCAGCTTGTCCATGCTCTACTCGAGTTCAAGCTCAAGTTCGAGCTCAGTATTGAAGCTTTGCTTATTTGTCAAAGTTGTCGAGTTGAGTCGAGTTTACCTCAAGTCGAGATCGAGTTTTTTTGATGAGAGAGTAATGAATTTTGTTCTTAATCCTCCTCCATTGGTGAAAATTTTAAAAACCTTAAGAAAATCAAAGCAAAACCTAATAGAAAAAACCAAACAAAAGCTTAAAATTGGATAAGAAAACTTGTAAGAATTGATTTGTTCTGGATCTTCTTCTACTAGCAAAAATTCAAGTACGTAAAAAGAAATAGAGCAGAGCATAGATCAGAAATTCAAGTAAAGAGTTCTAGCCAATCAGATCATTGGATTTCCTTGAAGCTCTAACAAATTTAAGAAAAACTCATCTTAGATTTCTTGAGTTTCTCGACCAAGAAGTAGATCTCAAGAGATTAAAATCATACTATTGTGAAACTGAAATGAAAACTAGTGGTGGTGGTCCGGGTGGGCATGCGGCTGACAGCGGGTAGAGAAAGAGAAGAAATCGAAAGGGAGGAGGAAAGGGAGTGTGTGCGGTGAGGTAGAGACTTTAGGATTTTTTTTTTTTTTTTTTTAAAGTTAAAACTTTAAAGTTATATTAATATAATATTTATGATATATAATATTTAATATATTTATTAATCGAGTCGAATCGAGCTTGAGTTTAAGCTTCAAGTCAAGTCAAGTTGAAATACCCCTGGTCGAACTCGGCTCGAACTTAACTCAAGCTTCAAATAATTAGCTTGACTCCACCTGAGTCAGCCATTCAAGCCGAGTCAATCTGAGCTGATTCGAGCTGAATCGAGCGAGTTTTTCGAGCTAGCTTGACTCGTGAGCAGCCCTAATCATGCATATGCATGTGGGGGATGTACGTTTCTTTTCATCTGCACCGTTGAAATTATGATTATTCATGTGGATCAACACCGGCCAAGATGACCTTAACATTGTAATTTTGGTAGTTTTTTTTTTTATTTTTTCTTTTTTCTTTTACGCACGCACACCCACTCACACCGTTGGATGCTATGTATTTTAGCGATGGAATTGCCTGATAGGCGTACAGTCTGGATTGATATCTGTATTTTTACGCTGTGGATGTGGATGAAATAGATGAGACACTACAGCTTAAACAAAGGTGGTGTACTTTCACTGTTGTTTTCTCGTGAGGGCAGCTCCTCCTCTGCCGCACAGAATCGTATGCTTTGAATTGGATTAATGTGCATGCGTTTTACAAGAAGCTACCTAATTAATATGGGATTTTATATTTTAGTACTTTTTTCCAAAACAGTTTTTACAAGCTATAAGTACGTTCCACTGCTGGTTGGATGGGTGTGGGAGCAAATGGATCAGGATGCTGATTGAGTACTTACCGGCCCCTGATCTCTAGCTAGCTAGGTATGGACAAGAGCTCTGAGAGGCGATCTATGAGTTTTATCCACACAGTCCATCTTTTCCTGTATCATTTTAGGTAAAGCTAAAAAATGAGGCTCAAGTGGGCCACATCACAGGTAGCTCTGGCGCTAATGACAACCACCGTTGAAACCTTCTTTCCACCGTGATGATTAATTGCCATCCAACCTGTTTTTAAGGTCACAGAGACCTGGACGAAGGGAAAGCATAAATATAAGCTTTTCATCCAAAACTTTTGTGACCCTTAAAAAGTTTTCAATGATAGCTTTTAATCCCCACTGGGTGGTCCAATCGACCCTTGGATCTGCCACATTTTTGGGCTTACACCCTAAAATGATATGAAAAAATGGATGGACAATGTAGATAAAATTCGTACATCACAGATGATCAGCACGAGGCATTTAGGTCTAAACTGGAATTGCACATCTAATGATTGGAGTGAATTTCGTATATAAATTTGGCACAGGGAATGATCGTCACGAGGATCACTGACTTTCTTAGGGAATAACTACTCCAAAAACACCTCCTCAAAGAGCTTCTTCGAAACAAAAATAATTCTTAATAAATTCAAAATAAATAGTAAACTTAAACTCAAACACCCTATGCTTGATTTTTGACCAAAAATAGTAAGTGTCCAATTTAACCCAACCATGTTATTCTCCTAATTATTTTAAGCCATTTTCATGCTGGACACACGACTTCTACCACTCAAATGATCAAAAGTTATAATCAAACTAAAACTTATTATTTATAGTAAAAATGAAACTAAATGATACTTTTGATGGCCAATATGATGGAATCTCGGCCTGGGCAACCCAACATAGCAGGGGTTGGTTGGCTTAAGTAGGTTCTTCTACCCCAAAAATCATATATAGTATGTTGAAAAACTCATCCCAATTTGCGAGATACAACTAATTTAAAGATTTTGATTGTCCGAATCATGTCCACCTCGGATTAGGCCTTTTTTGGTCAGTCTTTGCCATAAAAGTGTCTGCAACCCAGTCTACATCGGCCTAACAAGCCAGCTCTATTTAAAATTTTGATTTTGCGTCCCCAGGTCAATCTATCGATAACCCTACTCACAACCACATACATGGAGTGTATATGGTAAGGATTAAATGCAAATATAGAGAAGCGAGAGAGAACTCTACCATGTAACAGAAGAGGAGTCCTTGGATATGTGTTCTTCCAGATGAATCCTAATCTACCCCCTCATGAGAACTCTTTGATGACATGAAGCTTTCACTTTAAAAGGTGAAACCACTGAGATGTGAGATCCTTGTTATATCTACAATTTGATCATAGAGATGTATATTGGAATGAAATTTCACCAATAATTGCCTTTTTTCAAATCTCTATATATGTTATGGTTTGTGTTATGGAAAATCTGAGCTCACAATAGAATGCTGCTCCGAGGACAAGTCTGAGCCGAGTCGCGACACTCTGGACCTGTTTCAAGACGAGACCCATCCGAGCAGCCGACTTGGTTGAGGTCGGACTCATCCGAGCAGTCGTAACCCTCCCAATCTACGCTGTTACCACTCTGCTCTAACCTACATTCCGAGACGAACGACGTTCCAAGCCAAGCATACAGTCCGAACAAAGCGAACGTTCCGAGCTGAGCGAACGTTCAGATGCGCATATCCCACTCGCTGAACATGGAAACTTCCATAACCAAACGTGGCCGATAACCTCGCTCGCAGATACGCATAATCCGCCAGATACACTACACGGTCGATAGATTGCGGAGGGTATCTCCATGATCCGAGAATCCCCCTGATCGTGCCGAGATTATCGGATCCAGACCACTCGACAACCAAATATAAATAGTGCATTACGCCATATCTACAGGTACGCAAAATCGAGCTCTCCTCTTCTACTTTACTTAGACCCTGATTCCCTTATCTTGACTTAGGCATCGGAGGGTCCCCCGGCTTAGCCAGGGTCACCTTTGCTCTTCTTGGTGCAGGTTACAGGGATAATACGCGGTGGGAGAGCTGACCAGATTTTGGCATCAACTTTTTTTGGCGCCGTCTGTGGGAACGTGAAACTAGAAGTCAGGTTCTCATTTCCCCTAAGCAATGGCGAGGAAGAAGAAAGCTACAGTAGTACAGTCGCAACCTGATGAGCAGACTCGGTTGTCATCACCGCTTTATGCCGAGTCCGCTCCGGGGCCTTCTCAGCGTTCGCATAATCGGTCGAACAAGTACCGTGCCATGTAGAATGAGATCCAGGCCCTGCGTGACGAGATAAATTAGATGAAACAACAACGGGAGTCAGAACTACGCCCGGCTCAAGAGCAACCCGTTCTCGTGCCGGTGGGGCTGTTTATGGAAAGCCGCTCTGTGCCGAGGAGTGTGAGGCCCGAAGTTTCCCAACGTTCGAGGGTACCGCAGTCGGGTCAAAATCTTCCTGCGGCACGTGGCGAGGCATCAGCATGGAACGAGCCTGTTCGGGCTTGGACAACCGTCCACTCAGCCACATCCGCCCTGCCACCCACGGACCTCCGTCATCAGTTATAACGGAGGAGAGAAGGGAGAATATCGGAAGCTGAACATACCCCAGAGCTACAGAAAATAAAGACCCATGGAAAGTGCAATTTGCAGAGCTGAAGGACAAGTTCCTGATATTGGAGAAAAAACAGCAACAATCGACGGTTCCAGCCACGATCCAGGCGATGATGGAAGAGACTGAACCTCCTTTCACGCCAGCCATCATGGCCGAGGTGATGCCGCAGAGGTTCCGGATGCCTCCCGTCATCCAGTACTCGGGATCAGGGGATCCATCAGAGCACTTGGAGTCCTACCGATCGTGGATGCAGATCCAGACAGCAACGGATGCAATGATGTGTAGGGGATTTTCTATCACCCTCACAGGGTCCGCTCAGATCTGGTACCGCCAGCTGAAACCTAATTCCGTAGGCTTATTCACGGAACTGAGCCGACTATTCCTTACGCAGTTTATAAGCGGTAAGAGAAGTCAGAAGCTCAACACCCACCTGCTTACCATTAAGCAGGCGCCAAAAGAATCACTGAAGGATTACATCGCTCGCTTCAATGAAGAAGCGTTACATGTCGAGGACTACGATGATAAATCGGCCCTCGCCGCTATCGTGAGCAGACTGAAGGAAGGAAAGTTCGCCTTCTCCATCGAAAAGAATCCTCCGAAGACGTTAGCGGACTTCACGGCGAAAGCTCAAAAGTATACCAATGCCGAAGAGTTCACTAATGCCCGCAAAGGTACGTAAGTGTCCGACTCAACGAATAAAGGGAATAGGCCTCGGAACGAAAACTCCCAGCCGACCGGCAAAGGGATTGATGACCGCGCTTCCCGCCATTGTCGACCAAGCCATAGGCCGGAGGGAAAGTTTCGATCCTATACTCCGCTCAACACATCAGCCGAGCAGATTCTGCTGGATATCCGAGGTGACAGGCTACTTAATTGGCCAGTTTGTATGAGAGCTGATCCAAAGCATCGAAAAAAATGAAAATACTGTCGTTTCCACCGGGACCACGGTCATAACACAGACGATTGTGTAGATCTGAAGGACGAGATTAAGTCCCTCATCCGCAAGGGACATCTGCGCCGTTACGCCAAAAAGGAGAAGTCCGCCTCGGAGAGAGGAGCGACCTGGGGAGCAGCCGAATAACCTCCCAGAGGAACCCGCCGAAATTTACACTATCTTCGGAGGTTCGGCTGGGGGAGGGGATTCAAACAAGGCTCGAAAAGCCCATTCCCGAAGGTCCGAGTCGGAACACCATATCCACCTGACAGAACGTCCCAGCAAGGAACTCCGAGTCGCTCCGTGCAGCCTGACCTTCACGGAAGAGGATGCGCGCGGGATACAGCATCCGCACGATAACGCGCTGGTGGTCACCATGACCATAGCCAATCACAAAGTGTATCGCATCTTAGTCGACATTGAAAGTTCGGCTGACGTCATGTATTCCGAGGCGTTCGAGAAGATGGAAATTTTACGGTCTAAACTCCGACCTGTGAAGACTCCCTTGCACGGCTTTGCCGGAGAAAAAGTCATCTCCGAAGGAGCCATCTCCCTCCCAGTAATAGCAGGAGAAGGGCAACATCAGGTCACACTTCGGGTGGAATTCTTAGTTGTCAATGTTCCATTGGTCCACAACGTGATCCTGGGCCGACCCTCCCTCAACACAATGAGGGCGGTTGTCTCGACTTACCATCTGATGATGAAGTTCTCAGCTGAAGGTGGGATTGGTTATCTCCAAGGCGATCAATGCGAGGCCCGGAGATGTTTACGATAGCCGTGAGAAAAGGGACCGCTAAACAAACGCTCGTAGTCGACGCCTTGGACCCTCGCGGAGGGACGGAGAATTCCCCCGTCGAAGATCTAGCAAGAATACCGCTCGATGAATCAGACCCGAGCAAAACTGTTCAGCTCGGAGCATCCTTGAATCCTGAGCGGAGAGACGAGTTACTGGTCTTCTTGAGGAAACACCGTGACGTTTTCGCATGGTCACACGCGGATATGTCGGGGATCTCACCCGATGTGCTGGTCCACAGGCTAAATGTGGACCCGAACCACCGGGCAGTGAAGCAAAAAAGAAGACCGTTCGATGCCGAGCTATATGAAGCTATTGCCGAGGAGGTCTCAGTCCTGCTCGATGTGGGCTTCATAGAAGAAATGTATTACCCTGACTGGATAGCAAATTTTGTGCTCGTCAGGAAGTCAAACGGGAAGTGGCGGGTCTGCGTAGACTACTCCGATCTGAATAAGGCGTGTCCCAAAGACAAAACTGGTGGACAGCACGACCGGACACGAGTTACTCTCGTTCCTCGACGCCTACTCCGGGTACAACCAAATTGCCATGCATCCCCTAGACCAGCAGAAGACTACCTTTGTCACGGATAGGGGGCTCTACTGTTACCGGGTCATGCCCTTTGGCCTGAAAAATGCTGGGGCAACATATCAAAGGTTGGTGAATCAGATGTTCTCCAAACAGATCGGACACAGCATGGAGGTATATGTGGAGACATGCTAGTAAAAAGTGTCAAAGCTTCCGACCACCTCGCTGATCTCAAAGAAACATTCAACGTCCTCCGTGAATATCAGATGAAGCTTAACCCCGCCAAGTGTGTGTTCGGAGTTAAGTCAGGGAAGTTCCTGAGTTTTCAGGTCAGCCAGCGAGGGATCGAGGCTAACCCAGACAAAATTAAGGCTCTCCTCGACATGAATTCACCTCAGACTTTAAAGGATATACAGTGTCTCAAGGGAAGAGTTGCCGCCCTCGGACGTTTCATATCTAAGGCTACAGACAAATGCCTTCCTTTCCTTCCATCAGTTGAAGGGCCACAAGAGGGCGGAATGGACGCCGGAGTGCGAGCAAGCCTTCCAGCAATTGAAATAGTACTTGGGATCACCGCCTCTCTTGTCCAAGTCGGAAGAAGGAGAGCCCTTGTTCCTCTACCTCGCCGTTTCGACTTCAGCTATCAGCTCGGCTCTGATCCGAGAAGTTGGAGTCAAGTAGTATCACATTTACTACGTAAGAAAAGCCATGGTACCAGCAGAAACGAGGTACCAGTCCTTAGAAAATTTGACACTTTGCCTTGTCGTCTCGGCCAGAAGACTATGGCCGTACTTCCAGGCCCACTCCATAAGCGTGCTAACGGACTCCCCTCTGAGGCAGATCCTCCAGAGACCCGAAGTGTCAGGTCGGATGACCAAATGGGCTGTAGAGCTCGGAGAGTTTGACATTCAGTTCCGGCCCAGGACGACACTCAAGGGAGAAGCCATGGTCGACTTCATCGCCGAGTTTACAACTCCAGACGAAGAGCAAGTCGGGAAGGAAGTCAAGATGACACCACCCGCCCCGCTCAGCAATCAAGAGCCCACATCAGTCCAGGGTGGGTCCTTTACGTTGATGGATCTTCCAACATTAAAGGAGCAGGGGCCGGTGTCGTCCTGGTTGCGCCTGATTCAACGACGATCCAATACGCCATCAGGCTCGGGTTCAAAGCTTCAAACAATGAGGCCGAATACGAAGCGCTGCTGGCTGGGCTCAAACTAGCAGCGAGCCTGGGTGTTCAGACCCTGCAAGTCCGCAGCAACTCATAGTTGGTGGTGAAGCATATCTCCTCGGAGTACGAAGCTAAGGAAGTCAGAATGATCGCCTACCTTGAAGAAGCAAGGAAATTGATCGAGAAATTCTGGAGTTGTACCGTCCAGCAGGTCCCCAGAACCGAGAACTCATGGGCCAACGCCTTAGCAAAGCTTACCTCGGCCTCCGAGGGTAAGATCCCACATTTTATTCCGGTCGAGTTCGTCGAACGCCCGAGTATTGGCCAGTCGGAGGAGGTCAACCCCGTCTAGCCCATTCCTAGCTGGATGGACCCGATTTTCAGTTACTTGTCAACTGGCGAGGCCCCCTCAGATAAGTTAGAGGCGAGACGACTAAGGATCCGAGCGGCACGTTACGCCATACTAGACGGAGTACTGTATAAGAAGTGGCATTCTCAGCCTTACCTTACGTGCCTCCGACCGGATGAGGCCAATTACGTGATTCGGGAGATTCATGAGGGAATCTGCGGAAATCATTCAGGCAGTCGTGCCTTGGCCATGAAGATACTCCGGCAAGGGTATTTCTGGCCAACTCTCAAACAAGACGTCAAAGATTTTGTTCGAAAGTGTGACAAGTGTCAGCGTTTCACTGCCGTGCTGAGGCAACCGGCAGAAGAAATGACCCCTATGAGTGGGCCATGGTCGTTCGCCCAATGGGGGATTGACATCATCGGTCCCTTGCCCACTGAGAAGGGACAGGTCAAGTTCGCTATAGTCGCGGTCGACTACTTCATTAAGTGGGCCGAGGCCAAGTCAGTTGCAAAGATCACTAAGCAGAAGGTGATCGATTTTGTGTGAAAAAATATCATCCGCTGGTTCAGAATTTCGAGAACTATCGTTTCTGATAACGGCCGTCAATTCGACAATGTCAAGTTTCGCAGTATGTGTCAAGGGCTTGACATTGCGAACGCCTACTCATCACCTCGGCACCCGCAGTCGAACAGACAGGTAGAGGCGGTCAACAAAATCATCAAGCATCATCTCAAGACGAAGCTGAAAAAAGTAAAAGGAAATTGGGCCAAAGAGCTCCCCTTCGTCCTCTGGGCTTACAAAACTATAGTTCAGACTTCGACAGGTGAAACTCCATTTTCGTTATCTTACGGCTCGGAGGTAATGGTACCAGTAGAAATCGGACTCCCTATAGCGAGGGTCAGGGGCTTCGAAGAAAGTCATAACTTCGAGCAGATGCAGCTAATCTGGATTTGCTCGAGGAACTCAGAGAAGTTTCTAAGCTCCGAGCAGCGGCTCGGCATTAACAGGTTGTGCGCTTTTACAATTCCAAAGTCAAAGTCAAGCGGTTCCGACCAGGGGACTTAGTCCTCCGACAGGTTTTCCAGAACACAGCCGAGCCAGGGGCAGGAGCGCTCGGACCTAATTGAGAAGGTCCATATCGTGTGGTCAGATCTGTTAAACCGGGCTCGTACCACCTGAAAGACCTCGAAGGTCGTCATCTCTCTCATCCTTGGAATGCCGAGCACTTGAAGATCTACTACCCTTTAAGAATTAGCCTTTAAAGCTCACAATAAAATGTACGCTTCCGAGCGACTAGCCTTTAAGGCTCTTAATAAAAGATCGTCTACTTTTGAAAGCGTCCGACTGCCCCATTCGTACAGGCACGAGTTAAACGGTCCGATCCTCTAAGGATCGGAACCTAACCCCATGAAAAATCTACAAGGCATCCCTCCAAGGAAAAAAGCCTAATAAATGGTCCGATCCCTTAAGGAATCGGAACCCAACCTTACGAAAGGTCAACAAGGCATCCCTCCAAGGGAAAAAGCCTAATAATAGCACGACCCTCCGGTTAAGTGTTTAGCTCGGCATATAACAAAGCAAAAGCGACGAGCCGAGTATCCTAAGGGGTCGGACCCAACTAAGGCTTGGGCCGAGAAGGCTCGGACAACCGGCCCTAAAAACTAACAAAACGGCAGCTGACTAAATCTATAAAGAAATCGGCTCGACACACAAATAGACTTAACCACAAGGTCAAAGGAATGTTCTTCATTGAATCCCCTCGGAGGGACAAAAGTACATGATCAAAAGTACATTGATAGTTTTTTTTAAAAAAAAGAGGCAAGCAAAATGATAGTCCTCAGGCCGGAGGAGCTTGGGCATCAGGAGCCTGGGCGTCAGGAGCTGGATCCGAACGGACGACTTCTACCGGGGCGTCTTCAGTGTCGTCGGACAAGAGGGAATCGAGATCTAAGTATGAGTATAAACCCAGAACTGCTTCGAGACATGCGTCGTAGCCGCGGTTGTAGAACGTTGCGGCCTCAACATCCCTCTCCTTAGAAGTCTTGAAGCTTTCGACTGCAGCAACAACCGCTGCGGCCATAGAGGCCTCGTCCTTCACCCTCTGGGCTTCCACAGCTTTATTCACGGCTTGTATCCGCTCCTCGGTCGCCTCGGACTTAGCACGATTTAGAGCTTCCCCAAGACGAACCGTCTCCATAACCAAGGAGTCCGCGTGGGCCCTGGCACGGATCAGCTCAGCAATCGCTGCGTCACCGCTCTTCTTAAATTTATCTGCCTTATCCTGCAGATGTAGCTCCCTAGCATCCAAGTCCACGACGACTCCCTGCAGTCGCTTGACCCTGGCCCTCTAGCCCACAACCTGTTGGCGGAGGCTAGTCTCTTCAGACCTTAAAGCCGCCAGCTCGGCCCGGAGAGCCTCTAACTCCGCCTCCTTCCCCTTGTACTCTCACACTCTCTGCCGAATGGAGAGCAGCACCGGGATGGCCTGAACAGAAAATAAAGATCAGTATCTACGGAATGTGTATAACGACATCAAAGAAAGGAGATCTTCTCGGAGACATACCATGTAGCATACGGAGCCGAAGTCATTCAGGAAGCCTCCCTCCGATCGCTCAAGGGTCTGGGCGATGTCTTTCTCCTTGGCATGCTTGGCGGCCCACGAAGCCAAGCACATCATGTGATAGCCGGGCTCGAACCTCCCCCCGTTCGTGCCCGCTTAGGCCGAGGCCTCACCCCACTCGGCTCCTACCCGACTACCAGCTGAGTTTTGACCCTCGAGGGGACCTCCCCCCCAACTTTAGGGGGGAAAAGCACATTTTCGGCCACCCTGTTGGCCTCCTCTCGGCCAGAGGATGAGGGAACGACAATAGGGGGCTCGGGGGCTACGCGGGAACGGTGGCGGGAGGAGCAGCGACGAAGGGAGTCCGAGCAAAAGAGTTCGGCGCAGCCGGGGTGTCAGCCTCGGTCACTCGGACGACCCCCAAAGGAAGACGTACCACTGGCCGAAGTGCTACCGGAGGAGCCGCGATAGTGCTAGGGTACTTCGGAGCAGGCAACTCGGAAGGAGTGCCGACTGGCCTCCGTGCCAGACTTGATGGAGTTGGTGCAGCAGGTTCCCTCAACGCCGGACTTGATGGAGTTAGTGTAGTAGAAGATTCTCCCACGCGAGGGGGAGCCGGCTTCTTCCGAGCGATCTTCACTCAGGGGGCCTCTCTGAGTAGCTCCGCCTCGCTCGGAGCTGCCTTCCTCTTCCGCGCACCGGACGCCTCAACCATGCCTGCAAAAGAAAACTGTCAGCTACTAAAGTGAAGGAAAGATTATTGAAGAGGTCAGGACAGCTTACTCAGAGATGTGACGAGAGGTTGGGATTTGCAGAGCCCGGACCAGTGAACGTTGGCTGCAGTTATCAGATCGGCCCAAGAGCGAAGCGACTCCGACAGCGCTCTGGCCTTTCCGACCTGATTCCTCTGGTCCGAGTCTAGGAGCGGCAACCCCTTTACAAAAGCTGCAAGACAAAAAAAAATGTTACTTCTACGAAAACAGGTGAAAATCAAAACAGTGACTCGGATGTAAAATGAAGTCCGACCTGACTTTGTAAAATGGGTCGGAACCCGAGCTGTCAAGGTCCCAAGCTCAGCCGTCGGTGCTTCCCAATCACCTGCCGCCAAGAACCATTTGTTCTTCCAGTCCTTGTTGGAGGACGACAGGTGTATTACTAAGCCCGACCCCTTACTCCCCCGAGTGGCTAAATAGTACCAGGGATCGTTACTGTCATGCTTCACCAAGTATAGGCTCAACAGCTCCTCTGGGGTCAGCTCGGAGTTCCCAACTTGCTTCCAAATTATGTAAGCTGAGACCATAACCCTCCATGCATTCGGAGCGAACTGTCCAGGGGACAATCCGAGATAGGTCGCTACCTTCCGGACAAAAGGATGCAATGGGAGACGGACCCCGCACTGCAGCACACAGAGAAAAATGGCCACCTCACCCTTAGCTGGAGCGCCAGCAACGTCCAAAGGGCCAGGAGCCCTTATTTGAACGGAGTCTGGGATCTGGAACTCCGAACGGATCCACTCTATTTGGGATTCTGATATGACAGAACCCCTGGGGACTACCTCTCTGGTACGTAGGTTCGCAGGCATCTCAGTGGCAGTAGCGGTCTCAGCTCGGCGGGGTCGGGAGGCTGTCTTCTTACTGGGCTGCTTGGTCTTAGAAACTAACATTTTTTGCTTTCGAGGCGGGGGGTACAGTCGAGTGGTCTCGAAAGGGCCGCCAGAAGATCCGCTTCCGCTCTCGGTACTCCCCGACTCGGAGTCGTCACCATAATCGTGGACCATCTCCAAATCATAAGACATTGTGGAAATAAGGATGTGAGTGGGACTCACAGGATGATGGCCGAAAATCGCTTTTTTGCTGAAAACCTCGAGTTTGGCCGGAATCGCCTCTCGTCGGAAATCGCCTCCTCCGGTGTGCTCTTACGAATCAGAATGTAAAATAGAAAATGACAGTCCAGGACGCCTTATATAGGCAGCAAAGGGATTAAGCATTAATGGCGAGCCATAATGGCAGTAGCCGAATCGGCACGGGCCGATCTCCAAGTACACCTGGCAACGTTGCATTGGCGGAATACGAACCGATAGTACGGCTCTTACATCGGGCTGCGTACCTCGATAGGTGAAGCGACGCCCCGGCACTCGGAGCCGTCAGGCGCACGCCTCCTCCGGCCTGCATGGCGACTTCTCATAGGCTGGGAGGAAATTCGGGATCGTAACCGTCGCCACGTGTTGGCCAAGGCAACTAGCGCGCGCGCGATTCAAGATCTGTCATCATTGCGATGAGGGCGAGAGATTTCCTACTTAAGTACTCTCCGAGCTCGCAAGCAAACTCAAAGAGTAGGGGGCTTTTGTTATGGGAAATCTGAGCTCACAATAGAACGCTGCTCCGAGGACAAGTCCGAGCTGAGTCGTGACACTCTGGACCTGTTTCAAGACGAGACCCATTCGAACAGCCGACTTGGTTGAGGTCGGACCCATCCAAGCAGTCGTGACCCTCCCGATCTACGCTGTAACCGCTCTACTCTAACCTACATTCCGAGACGAACGACATTTCGAGCCAAGCATACAGTCTGAACAGAGCGAACGTTCCGAGCCGAGCGAACGTTCAGATGCGCATATCCCACTCGCTGAATATGGAAACTGCCATAACCAAACGTGGCTGATAACCTCGCTCGCAGATACGCATAATCCGCCAGATACACTACACGATCGATAGATTGAGGAGAGTATCTCCACGATCCGAGAATCCTCCTGATCGTGCCGAGATTATCGGATCCAGACCACTCGACAACCAAGTATAAATAGTGCATTACGCCATATCTACAGGTATGCAAAATCGAGCTCTCCTCTTGTACTCTACTTAGACCCTGATTCCCTTGTCTTGACTTAGGCATCGGAGGGTCTCCTGGCTTACACAGGGTCACCTTTGCTCTTCTTGGTGCAGGTTCCAGGGATAATACGCGGTGGGAGAGCCGACCAGATTTTGGCATCAACAGTTTGCATCTTTTCTCATTTTTATTATCAATATTGTTCTGTGTGGTTGAGATGAATCTCTTCTCCCAGCAAAAGAGAGGGCATTAGTTGATTAGATTAGAAACTTAAAAAATAAACTTGTTTGTGCCTTGTTTGTGCAACATTTTTTTTTTCCTTGTTTGTGCAACATGAAAATGTAAACACCACTCTACAAACTTTTGGCTGGAACAATGCATAATACCATGCTATACCTAGTAACAAGAAGCATTTGCACACTTTCTATAGAAGAAAAGGCAAAATCAATCTAATTTTCATTTGTAGCCACTAGACAGAAGCTGTGGCATGAACTACAATCAGCAACTACAAGTGAAGAAAAAGTAAAGTCTACCTTATTTTTCACTTGGGGACTCTATAACCCTCCATTCTAAAAAATGGTATCAATGGACGAATACAACCCCTCTCTAAGAAGAACCACCAAAGAAACTATTTTTCCTCTAACAACAACAGCAATGTATGCCATGTTATAGGAAATTTACACCTTTTATAATTAAGGGCTACCCCCAAAATCTACCATATTAATTGAGGGCTGATATTTTGTGTGACTGTTGAGCAATGATATTTGCTGTTGAGGGGCATTCAGCCATGATAACTTCATACCCATCTCTGAAGTTATCCATCCCTTGGGCGAATAACTGCCAGAAAAGCCCACCACCACATGGGCCACCACTACTTGCTGAGGCATAGACGGTATTATATACAATCCCCAGGAAGTTGTCACTTACGCTTGTCGTATATCCTGGAATCCGAGACGACTTGCCAAATTCTGTAAAGAGGATTGGTTTTCTAAGGACCATATTCGCATCTTGGAAGTGGGCTTGTAGCCAGCTTTGAAGAAAATCAAATTGGACCTGCTCGTTTGAGTTTGGTATCCTGTCAGTGAACAGCCAAACATAAAAATAGGATACCATAAGCATAATGCTAGTATGAGTTTGAACAATCTTGATGGGAAAAGTTAATAAATTTATAATTAAGGTAGACTAACTCACTAGTAGTTGCTCACAAGTGAGTCTCACGAATTCATATTAAACAGAATATACATTACCATTGATCTGGGTAGGCATGAATCGTCGCAAAGTCGATTCCTGGAATCTGGTTATTTGAGATGAAATCCGTTCCGAATACGTAATTACCAGGATTAAATTGCTTCCTGTCAGGCATCGATTCGCCATAGAATCCTTCCATCCCCACCTCCAATAGATGATTACTGTCTATGGATTTAACATAAGCTGCCATTTCTTTGATCCAATCCTGAAAGATTAGCATACATAATTACCAATAGAGAAGCCCAAATGGAGTTTTGTAAGCTCGCTTGCGTGTAAATCCTATATCATGCACACGGGCCCTTCACTGGCAACCAACTACTCCGGGCCCTTCACAGTCTCATGGCACACGGGCCCTTCACTCGCAACCAACTACTCCTGACCCTTCACGGGCAACCATTAAGTGACTTTTATGTTTGTGATCAGACAACTACAATAGCAGTAGTTTATCCCTTTCTTTTCAGAGAATTACAACAGAAGCCTCTCTTTTAATTTCTTTCAATATACAAGGATCCAAATGTCAATAAATGGTACACCCACTTTTTTAAGTACATAACCCTAATTCTAAATAAAGAAAAGTTGAATTCCAAACAGGTATTTAAACCCAGTTGAGGATTCTATTTTTCATAGATTCCATTTAGTGATTTGAATTCCATTTAGGAACATCCAAATGACTCCAATGGAACTCCCCTCTCACTTGAATCTTCAAATATATAATTATCATAGAAACCAAATTGTTGTTTAAAGATTCTTCTATATTTGGTAATCATGTATCTGAAAATAGGTTTACATAGAATGTGGGCCCCGCATGAAAGCTCCCATGTGGGGTCTGGTTGACATGCATCAGAGTAGTATACATCGGGTCAGCCATCAGCCATTGAGGATGTTCAAATTAGACCGTTGGATATTTTTTTTCTAACCATCCATTTTCTCATTCACGTTTAGCATACTAAGTAGTGGGCCAATATTATTTTTGGTTCATAGCTTGTTCACATTATATCTAACCTGATGAATGGCCCAAATTTCTGAGAGATGATTGATTCAATGTAATTTCCAACCACTCACATGAGGTGATCCCCATTCTATCAAGCGTCATGGATACCTTGGCTGGATTACGTGACAATGGTTCATATTTCAAAAAATTAATTAATAATGAGAAATGATCCAATGCTCTTATAATCCAGAGACTTAGTGCAGCTGATGGATCTGGACCATCCATGATGTTTTAAACAAATTTGATGGGCCACCATGCAAAAATCCACATTAATCGCATAAGTTTATCCATTCCATCAATAGCCTACAAAATGGAAAGTTAAGGTCTTTTATATAAAATGGGCTTAGAGATTAGGTTATTTTGTCTGTAGAAGAACATCATGGATTGGTTATAGATAATTGCTTTTATTAGGCAATCCATGTCAGGTGTCAAGCCGAAGTAGTGATATTTGACTGTCTCAAGTGGAGATTGCATTCAATAATATGGTGTACAACTCGATAGGAAAGTCTTGTTTCAAATAATTTATAGTTGAGTGCCCCACCACACACTTGACTTGGTCTGCATGTGTGCAAGGCAAGTTGCAAGCTTCAAATAACAAGTAAAGGAATAAGGCGACAAACTCAGCGACAAAAGGTGTTCGAGGTAGGCAATTGTTGGCTAGGTTAAAAAAGTCCAACTTATAAATTGATCTGATCATCCAGTCAGTCAGTTAATTTCATGGTAACCACGAAATGTGTGGCAGAGCTAATGGATGGTCCAAATTGATTGATTTGACTGTCCAAGTGTCTTGATGCATTTAGGAGAACACTAGATCATTTCTCATTAATCAAGAGTTAAAAAAAGGAGCAATACGGATTTTTCTAACCTGGATAGTATTTCCAGAGAGATCGCTTTGGCAGCGAGGTTCGTTCATGAGTTCCCATGAAAAAATGGTGGGATCATCCTTGTAAGCTACTCCTGTTACCGAGTTGATTCTTGTAAGAATAGTCTGCAATAATATTTTAAAAATACAGAGTTGATTAGTAATGAAATTAATCTTAGGATTAAAAATCATAAGAAATATTAATGATTTTTTTTTTTTTTAAATACCATTTCATCTTTTTGTATGTTTTTTGGTGAATGAATTCTTGTGCCCAATTAATTCAGGACAATGTATGTAATTCATGAACGTCTTAATAGTTTAATACCAAACAGAGAATTTAAGAAGAGCAATGAATGAACTATTTAAAGAAGAATCGGTACAAGGATGGGCCAGGAAAACCTGACCCCGCCAAGAAGAATTAAAGATGAATGATGATACATGGTTACAATTTCAGAGGAGAAGTTGAAAACTTCCCCCCAAACCATGCCAGCATCAGAGAAATCTTACTCAAAAAAAAAAAAAAAAAAAAAGTGTGAGAAAAATATTTAGCACCTTGAAAGAAATGAAATTCCAGGAAATC
Source organism: Magnolia kwangsiensis (assembly GCA_037074715.1). NCBI lineage: Eukaryota > Viridiplantae > Streptophyta > Magnoliopsida > Magnoliales > Magnoliaceae > Magnolia > Magnolia kwangsiensis. Next base: position 119,571,723 of record CM073579.1, read on the forward strand.
CAAAGAAGAAAAGGGATAGAAAACAAGAACCATGGCATTACCTTTCATCAAAGAAGTAATTATAGGAAGAAGAAGAAGAAAATCAAGAAAAGAAAAGCTCACATACCTTGATATGGTTCTTATAGTAGCCTTTAACAACAGCATTCCTATAAAAATCATCATCAGAACTCAAGTATTGTCCTTGTTCTCTTGCCCATTGAACATACTGTTTTCTTCCCCCAAAGTCATCAAAGTTATTTACCAAGCTCAGTATCAGATAAACACCATACTTTCTAGCCTCAGAAATTACAAAATCAAGACCCTGAAGAAATTTTAAAAATAATTAATTAGATAAATAAAGACCCATCAAAATTACACGTCTACTACATTTTTTCTCCTTTTTTAAAAAATAAATAAATTTATTTTACTATTTTTATTTTTATTTTTTATTTTTTATTGTCATAATTAAATGGTGTGTGTGAATGAGAAAATGTATGTTGGGTTTGTAGGGGTTATGGTACCTTGAACATGTCTTCATTGTAAAAGCCAGGCTTATACTGCAAGGGCCTGTAACCACCATCACTAAAAGCCCAAGTTCTTGCCAGAGTCATTCCATGGGCTGAAGCTTCCTGGAAGGCAGATGTAACTTTCCCCCTCTCAGATGGGTCAGATGCCATGTACATGAGCCAGTATGCATTAAAACCATTCAAATAAAAAGGCCTCCCATTCATCACAAAATGGGTGCCGCTGGTTGTCACGAGACTGCCACCAGCTCTGACCCAATTTCCACCATGGAATGCAAAGAAAACTAAGAAAAGGAAGATGTAAAATGCCCTCCTACCCAACATGTTTGATCAATCCAAAACCAGATGAAATAAAAAAAATAAATAAAAGAAAAGAAATGAACCACCTATTTCGCTTTTGCAATGTGGTGTACCAAAACCACAGCAGTGGTGCTTTCTATAATTAAGAAAAACACCATTTCCAAAAACACCCACTAATTTAAAAGCAAGCTAGAATATGAGAAATAGAGAGAAGCTTCTATTGGTTTGGACAGGAGGTGGTGGTGTTGATGTGGGGTTTATATAGATCTGAAGATGTTTCTATTGATCTGTATTTATAGAGCAGATAATACAAACGTTTGTTTGAATAGATTACAGTTTTAATTGAAATTTGAAACTTGAATTCAATATGGATAGAGTGGTAACCACATGAAGATAGGATTGCTAACTAAACAAAGTGTTTGTTGGGTAGAGATGGATCGAATGGCCATGAAGAAAGGACAAAGGAGATGAGAGGGATGATCAGACGAACACCGAAAAAGGAGATGTGAAGAAAGGAAGGGTAGGGTGTTCATGTTCTCTGCTCCAGTCTGTTTGAAATTTCCCCATTGATTTGAGTCGGGTACTTTTAGCTTTCAACAAGTCACATGTATTTCTCCCGGATTCTCTCCACTGAATCTCTGATTAATTCCATGGAAAATACCTGCCGAGACCTGTTCGAGTTTGGACCATGAAAGCTATGCAGGCGAATTGCTTGTGACCCCAGCAACAGGGAGTCGCTGGTCGGAAGATATGTGGGGCCCACAGAGATGCCCGTGAAAGTCCATTCCGTCCATCAGTTTTGCAGGACCACGGTAGTTATGGAATTAAAGAATTAGCCAGATCCAATCACTCAGGTGGGCAACACCAAACGAAAGAGTTAGAACATAGACGTCCACCACTCAAACGTTCCTGCACCCGACCATAATGTTTATATGGTATCCAAACCGTTTATAAGGTTATTAACACTCGGATAAACTGTAGGAACAAATATCATCCTGATAAAGAACTTCTTTGCCCCTGTAAAGTTTCTAATGGTAGGTGTTCAATATCTGATCTTTCGTGTGGTGTGGGCCGCATGAGTTTTATAAACCTCTAATTTTTTTGCATACTGCCCTATTGTATTCCTGCCAAACTGATGAATGGAGTAGATTTATCGTAAAAATCTCTCTAGGCCCCACATAGCTTCCTTAGGCAACGCAGCACATCACGGTGGGCCCTATTAAGGTTTCAACCATGGGAATCATCCTCACCTCTACCTCCTACGGTGCGGTTCACTCAAGCCTTCATCTAACTCCTTTTGGGCTCACGCCCTCGGATGATCTTTTAAAATGGATGGACGACTTATAAAACACATATATCAAATTGGTCCTGCAGAGCCCTTCACAGGACTGTCCGTTTCTAGCTAGGTCCCAATTTGTACTTGCGGTAGACGTGCCAACATGGTATATGTACAGGACATCTGAGACGTCATGCGTAGGTTGCGCCGCATTCTGAAGGGAAATGGATTGGCTGCTCCCCCTGCCACCAGCCAGTGGCGGATGGTCAGTGGCTCGCCCCGCAATGATGTATGTGTTTCATCCATTCTTTCCATCTAGTTTTCTAGATCATTTTATGGTATGAGACTAAAAATTAGGCATATCTCAATCTCAAATGGACCACATTACAGGAATTGAATTTACGTAGACCATTAAAAACATTCTGAGAGATATAAAAGTTTTGGATCAAGCTGATCTTTGTTTTTTCCCTTCATCTGGGTCTTTACGACCTATTCAACATATTTGATGTCAAATAAACAGTACAGTGGGCTTTAGGAGGATTTTAATGGTGGATATCTAATCACTATTGTTTTCCTGTGATGTGGTTCACCTGAGATTTATATCCCTCTCATTTTTGGTTTTAATCCATAAAATGATCTTGAAAATTCTATGAACAGAATGGATGAAACACATACATTATGATCGGTCCCACAAGCACCGACCATCAGCCACCCGGCTGGTGGCGGGGGTGTAGCCAATCTGTTTCAATTCGAAATGAAGAGCGGATTGGCCACTGATAAGTGACAGGTGAGACTGCTACTGAAGTGACGTCAGCAAGTTACGTGGCCCTACCATGATGTATGTTTTGTATCCACACCGTGCATCCATTTGAAGAGATCATTTTAGGGTAAGATCCAAACAATGAATCACATCTAAAGTTCCAATGAACCCTATCACAAAAAACAGTGGGGGGAGTGACACCACTATAAAGAACTTTTAAAGGCTGTAAGAGTTTAGCTGGTATTTGTGTTTCTCTCCTTTAATGTCTTTTTTTACTTTTGAACAGGTTGAATTTTGAAAAAAACATCAAGGCCGGCCTTAGGAAGGTTTTAACGGTGGGAATCAATCTTGCGACAGTTTTCTGTGGTGGGTCCACTAATGCTTTGGATCTGACTGGTTCTCTGAGTCATGCCTTAAAATAATACGTCTATATGAATGGTCGTTGGGATACAACACATACATCCTTCGTGAGGTATATAGAACTTGGAGACGTAACTTCAGTAGCGAGAGTCTAACACGAAATGAACGTAGAACTTTCGATCCCACTAATGATGTGTGTGTTTCAAGCTGTGAGTATCTAATCTGCGTCCTTACGAAAGATGACCAAACACGAAAGTCAGATAGGGCCGGCGCGTTTGCCTTGTATGTTACCATTTACAAGTTCAATTGGGGCCTTCCATTCTTTTTCACTTATGTGTGCCCATCTAATATATCAACTGTCCTGAACTTTACGGTTCAGATGTCTCCTACTTACGCTGGTACACGTTCTGTGTATAAAATTGTTTGCTTTGGTAGAGAGATGATTAAGAAAATAGGAATATATCGCAACGGTTTATCAGATCCTTAAATTCAGTTGTACAGTAATGAGTAAACTCTCCGATGTTTACCATAATTTATATATATTATCCACTCCATCCATCCATTTTATATGAAAATTTTAGGTCTTGAGCTCAAAAGTGAAGTATTACATGGCTCAAATGGACCACACTAAAAGAAAAAGTGTGAATTGAACATCTACAATTGAAAATTTCATAGGGGCTACAGAAGTTTTAGATCAAGCTTATTTTTATTTTTTTTTGGCTTCATCCACATCTGCATGATCTTATTAAGAGGTTGGATGACAAATAAACATCACTGCTGGGCCTAGCAATGTTTCAAGGGTGTAAATAATTATTCCCACCGTTTCTTGTAGTATGATCTGCTTGATCTTTGGATATGCTTCAATTTTGGGCTCAACCCTGTAAATTATATGGAAAAATGGATGGACGGCTTGGATAGACTACATACATTGATGGTGGGCCCAACTGAGTTTACTCAGTACGATATGATCCCGCCACCACATACGTCCGTGGTGACCTAACATGACATGTTGATTGGGCTAAACGCAGCAGTCACAAATGGACCCGTTGAGTATTAAATAGGCCACCTGTCATTGTTAGAAATGGTGCTTAGTTTAATTATATACTATAAAAGTAATTGTCAAATTCGTCTAAAATATCCCTGATGACCAAGGTATTGGAATTGGACAATACATTACTGTCAGCCAAGCAGAACATAAATCTCTTCCAATGGCACTGCCGACCTAAACCTTATCCCGTCAAATCACCAAGGATATTCCCTTTCAGCCAAGCAAACAGCATTCTCTATTAAACAACTTTTAGTTGAATTATCCATGACAACAGACCACAAGAAAATTTTGTGGTTGAAAAAGAAATAAGCTTGATCCAAAACTTGTATGACTGATGTAGTCATGCAAAGATTATCCAGAAAAAGTCGGATCAAATGAGGAAATGATTTGGACTATTAATATATCCTCAAATTATTTATTTATTACAAAATGGGATGAATTATTTTAACATTATATATAATTTAAAATTAGAAATATTCACTTAATACAACCAACCCTACTATGTTGGGTTGCTTATTCTGGATTTGTGAGATTCCATCAAATCAAGGGTTGAAAGTTTCATTTAGTTTTGTTTTTACTAAAAATAATAAATTGTAGTTTATTATTATTATTATTATATATATTTATTATTATTATTATTTATATATATATATATATATATATATATATATATATATATATATATATATATATATATATATCATAAACAGTAAGTTTTAGTCCTTAAATTGGATACTTACTATTATTATTATTTTTTGCAAAAAACCACAAAATCTAATGGGAATAGAGGTCATTTATAAATAGTAAGTCATGGTTTTAAGGTGTTAGAGTTAGATTATAAGTCTAAAACTCACTCCTACAAGTTCCTTATTTAAAGTGTTATTATTATTATTATTATTGTTATCATCAATCAAGTAATTTTAAATTTATTAGGAATTATTCATGCTTTTATAGCCTGTGGATTCGATGAAGCTATGTGAGAAGTCGGAAGAGCTCCATGGATTCGGAGTAGTCATCCTACTAGGAGAACGATGATTGACTTCATCATATCCCTCACCAATGACCAATTCGACCATGGACTAATGTGGCCCATTTGATCTATCTCAATTTTTATTTTTTATTTTCGCTTATGTCGCAGCATAATGACATAGGGATGAATGTGATGAGGTCGATCACCGTTTTCCTCAAGGATAACTACTACGAATCTACGGAGCTCATCTAGACTTCTCGAATCCACGAAGAAAGAAAGCAGGAAAATAGAAAGAATTCTAATAATATTCAAAATTAATTAATGAATGAATAAAAATGAGTTCACAACCCTTTAAATAAGGGTACCAAACAATAAGAAAAAAATCAGAATCAAACTACAACTAAAATTCCTAGAATCTGCGACTTACTATAAATAGTAAACTTACTATTTATAGACGGTCGTGATATCTACTAGTGCGCAAGGTTTTCGGCCAAAAATAGTGAGTGTCGTATTTGGCTTCACCGAACTGTTCTCCTAATTATCTTAAGAACTTTTCATGTTGGACACAACTCCTAAAGCCCAATGGATGAAGAGCTATAATCAAACTAAAACTTACTATTTATAGTAAAAACGAAAATAAAACAGGAAAATGACCATCGATCAAGGGGTTTTTTACAAATCCGGGCTGCGTAACTCGGTGTAGCTAGGTTGGTTGGCTAAAGTTGCTCGTTCTATCCCAAAATCATATATTTTACTTCAGATAACTCATTCTGGATTGTAAGATACGCCCGATCTAAGGTCCGATGGTCCGAATCACTTCTGTCGTCGTCCGAGCCTTTACTGATCCATCTTGGCCATGAAACTGTCTGCGACCCGCTCTACATCAGTCCCCTCCACTTCAAAAGAACTCGTCCTCGAGTTCTCATCCTGCTTTGGTTCATAATACTCGGTCAGGTCCGTGACGTTGAAAGTCCGTGAAATCGTCATATCATCTGGAAGATCAACAACATAAGTATTGTTATTGATCTTTCGGATGATTGGTACCAGTACAATCTTTTATTCTTCAACTTGTTGTACGTTCCGGTTGAAAATCTTTCTTTGCGCAAATGGACCATTACTTGGTCGTCCGCCTCGAACACCTTTTGTCGCCGATGCTTGTCCGCTTGTTCCTTGTACTTTTCATTCGAGGAATGTAGCTTGGCCTGCACCTCTGTATGAATACCCATGATCTTGTCTGTCATATGTTCTGCTACAATGCTTATGCATGGGAGCTTGGGCAAAGGGACCAAGTCTAATGTGTGACGAGGTACTCGTCCGTAAATAACCTGGAACGGAGATTTCTCAGTCGAGTGATTCATCATGTTGTTGAATGCAAACTCCGCTTGAGACAAAGCCAAATCTCACTGCTTCAGTTTTTCTTCTGAAATACATCGAAGGATATTTCCTGACATGTGATTCACGACATCAGTTTGACCGTCAATCTGTGGGTGGTAGGCACCCCTGAACTGAAGTCGTGTATCGAATCGAGTCCACAATGTCCACCAAAAGTAGCTTATAAACTTCGTGTTACGATCAGAAGTAATAGTCTTGGGAATCCAGTGTAGCCGCACAATTTCTTTGAAGAATAGATTTGTCACGTGTGTTGTATTAAGAGTTTTCTTACATGGAATAAAGTGCGCAATCTTGGAGAAACGAACTACTACTACGAACATCAGATCCATGCCATGTTGTGTTTATGGGAGACCAATCACGAAGTTCATAGATAAATCCTCCCAAGGGCCGTCAGGCATGGATAATGGAGTGTAGAGACCTGTATTATAAGATTGCCTCTTGGAGGTCTGACAAATATAACAACGTTGGACGACTTTTTTCACATCACGTACTAATTGCGTCCAGTAATACTGTTCTTTCACAAGAGCTCATGTCTTGTCTCGCCCAAGGTGTCCACTAAGGCCACCTCCATGTAACTCCTAAATAATCTGCTCCCTCAAAGAACTTTGGGGGATGCATAACTGATTCCCTTTGAAGATAAAATCATCTTGTATATGAAGGTCACTAGGGTGACCTTATTGGCACTTCATCTAAGAATCTTTGAAGTCTTCATTCTCGGCATACAGTTCCTTGAGACAGATAATGACGCTAATGTCGCAGCGCCTAAACAACTATGTACAACTTAAGCTCATAAGTTGACCACTTCTTTCGGGCTTCGCTGAGCTTCTCGCTGTAGAAGGCTACCGGCCTGCCTTTCTGTGATAATACTTCCTCAACTTCGACGTATGAAGCGTCACACTCAACCTCAAACAATTTGTCGAAATTAGGAAGTACCAAGACCAGTATTGTAGATAAATGCTGCTTGATCTCGTGAAGGCTCTTTTCAGCTTTATCGATCCACTGGAACAGTCCCTTTTTCATGCAATCCATTATAAGCGCGACTATGGTACTAAAATCTCGCATAAATCGATGATAGAAAGTCGTCAACCCATGAAAACTCCTCACCTCATGAATTTCTGTCGGGATCGGCCATTCCCTAATAGCTCGCACCTTTTCATCGTCCACCCGAATGCCTGTGGACGCTACAACAAATCCTAGAAACAACAAGCTGTCAGTTAAAAAACTATACTTTTTCAAGTTGAGGTATAACTTGTTATCTTGTAGAACCTGCAGCACCTGCCTGAGATGTTTCTTGTGGTCCGCCTCATCCTAGCTATATATCAATATGTCATCAAAATACACTATCACAAATCGCCCAGTAAACGGTTTTAGAACTTGATTCATCAAACGCATAAAAGTACTTGGTACGTTTGATAGGCCAAATGGCATGACCAGTCATTCATACAACCCTTCCTTTGTCTTGAATGTCGTTTTCCACTCATCATTGGGTCGAATACGAATCTAATGGTACCCGCTCCTTAGATCGAGTTTAAAGAACACCTTGGCCCCTCCTAGCATATCGAGCACGTCGCTCAACCGTAGTATTGGAAACCGATATTTGATGGTAATTTTATTGATTGCTAGACTGTCGACACACATACGCTAGCTTTCATCTTTTTTTTTGTGTTAATAATGCTGGTACAGCACATGGGCTCATGCACTCTCTCAATAGACCCTTACAGATCAATTTCTCCACTTGCGTCTGAAGTATCTCACACTCCTTCGGACTCATCCGATAATGAGGGCAGTCGAGTAGGCTAGTCGTAAGGACCAGGTATATATGATGTTGGATGTCCCTCATGGGGGGCAATCCATCAGGTAAATAAGGCCAGACTTCTTGAAATTCGTTTAACAACAATCTTAAACTTTGAAGGATGTTTGAGGGTTCATTTTTCTCGCCCTTCACCACTACGGCGTATACGTCACCGGTTTCCTTGGATTCCTCCATGAAATTCGGAATGGTCAAGAGGGAACTCCCCTCCACTTTAGAGGCTTTAAGGTGGTTCTCTGGTGCCATAGGGGTAAGGATTATTTTTCGACTATCCTTTATGAATATATAAATGTTGTCTCGTCCCCGATGGGTCGCATCACGATTCGACTGTTAGGGTCGACCGAGTAGCATATAGCAAGCTTCCATATCGACCACATCACAAAGTATCTGATCCTTATAATGTTTACCAATTGAAAATGAAATAGTGCATTGTTTAGTTACCATAGTCTCATTCACCTTTTTTATCCAGCCAATTGAGTAAAGGGAAGGATGTCTCGTCGTTGGTAGCTGCAACTTGTCCACCATCACCCTTGAGAAGTTGTTCTCGCTGCTACCACTGTCTATGATCACATCACAGACCTTTTCGTTGACAGTGCACTGAGTACGAAATATATTGTGTCGCTATGGGTGTAATTTTGTTCATGGGATATACAGTAGTCGCCTCACAACTAGAGATTCGCCACGATCCTCGACCGTCAATTTATCACTATCTGTTATTTCTTCAGTGGTTTGTTCATATTCATCAAAGTCATAATCTTCTTCTGCGGCCTCATCTTCAGTGCCCCTTCGTTCATAGTTAAGTGTGTTGCGGGACGTTGAGGACAAGTATTTGATAAGTGACTTGGTTGGCTACAACGGTAACAATTGTTCGGTCTTGGCAGAGCATAAGGATTTGGAATCCTATTCGGGTCCGCTGTTGTGGGTGCTGCCCATTGAGGTCGATCGCCGTCTTCTTCAAGGATAACTACTCTGAATCCACGGAGCTTCTCTGGACTCCTCACAGAGACTTCTCGAATCTACGAGGAAAAAAAAATAGGAAAATAGAAATAAATTCTAATAATATTCAAAATTAATTAATGAATGAATAAAAACGAGTTCACAACTCTTTAAATAAGGATACCAAGTAACAAGAAAGAAATCAAAATTAAACTACAACTAAAACTCCTAGAATCCGCGACTTACTATAAATAGTAAACTTACTATTTATAGACGGTCGTGATGTCTACTAGTGCGCAAGGTTTTCGGCCAAAAATAGTGAGTGTCGTATTTGGCTTCACCAAACTGTTCTCCTAATCATCCTAAGCACTTTTCATGTTGGACACAACTCTTAAAGCCCAACGGATGAAGAGCTATAATCAAACTAAAACTTACTATTTATAGTAAAAATGAAAATAAAACAGCTAAATGACCGTCGATCAGGGGATTTTTCACAAATCTGGGCTGCGCAACTCGGCACAGCAGGGTTTGTTGGCCAAAGTAGCTCGTTCTACCCCAAAATCGTATATTTTACGTCAAATAACTCATTCCGAATTGCGAGATACGCCCGATCTAAGGTTCGATGGTCCGGATCACTTCTGTCGTCGACCGGGCCTTTGCTGATCCATCTTTGTCATGAAACTGTCCGCGACTTGCTCTACATCACATAAGCTCCAATTGGATGAGTAGATTTTGAGCTCCAAATGGATGAGTAGATTTCTCACAAATATCAGTGGGCCTAAGTAGCTTGCGAGAGGCAATCCACATCTTATTAGTTGGGCTTTTGGGTTGTGGGACCTGTAATGAAGTATTTAAAGCAGACAGTTTGGTTGGCAACTCTATCACCTGCCAAGTGATTGGTGTCAAAACTCCAGCCATTGTGGTGTATGTGTTTTATTTCCACTCATTCAATTTTAGAGCATGAGCACAAAATGTAAGGGAGATAAAAAGCTCAATTGGACAAAATATGGGGGAGAAAACAGATATTGTACGCTTACCATTGAAAACTTTCTTAAAGGCCACCAAAGTTTTAGATTAAGCTGATATTTGTGTTTTATCTTTATCCAGGTCAATGTGACCTTATGAACAGATGACAGGTAAATGTCATTGGGGGCCATAGGAAGGTTTCAATGGTAGACATCATTATCCCCATGGTTTCTTATAATGTGGCCTACTTGAGCTTTGGATCTACCTTATTTTTTAGTTCATGCCATAAAATAAGCTGTCAAAATGGATGGACAATGTGGATAAAATATATAAATCATGGTAGGGCCAACAGAGCTTTGAAATTAGCAAGCTGGCTGGTGTTGGGTCACCATCCAAACTGTGTCAATCTAAAGTGTAAATCCTACGCTTGGGATGTAGCTACCTCAATCAAATAGGTGTATGTACTGTAGATGGAGCATGGACTGAAGTTAGATTTTATCATACAATCATAACCTCTGATCAATGGATATTTGTTTGTTGAATTTGGACAGTTAACTATTTTTCTTTTACAACCACCATTAGATGTTTCGGATCATACTTACATCTTAATGCATAATAGATAACCCATCTATGGTGGCCCAACTATTGGAATGCTCCAATTCGAGTGCATGTGTGTGACATGTGCAAAATCTGCGCTCGTGCAAGAGGTGCATGTGGGGCTACAGAGATAGGGCTGAAAGTTGAGCAAGTTGGGTTGGTGCTTTACCCTATCTAGCTAGCCCAAACTAAGGTTCCTATACCTCAACCCTAACTCAACCCAACCCAACCTCGGTTGGAAATTCTCAACCCAAGCGGGCTCAGTTGGGTTGGTTGGGTGGATACATGCTAATATTTTCATTATTATATTAATTTATTATATTTCAATATACATCTTATTTTTATGGTTGGGTGGATACATGCTAATATTATCATTATTATATTAATTTATTATATTTCAATATACATCTTATTTTTATACTTATGATTTTATTAATTATATACGTAGTTATTTATTATAAGAAACTTCATTTTTTAAAACAAATAAGCTTAAAATATAGTATAACTAATCATTTAAAAGTCATGCTGTGAAGCACCCAACTTATTTGGAAGAGAGAAATCTAGTGTATTTTGTTAGCTTGAATCATAAAAAATAATGTAGACCAATGAGACTTGACGGCACTGGAACTTCTCGTGCTTTCAGCACAGGCCATCCACACTCAATTATAATTTATAAGTAATTTATATATAAGTTGGGTTGGGTCAGGCAACTCAAGACTTCAACTTTAGCTTGATCCAAGTTTTATTAAGTTGGTGTTCACAAGTCCCATACTGAGCATGATACATCCTGGCCAAGCCCAACCAATGTCAGGTTGAAACCACCTGACTTTTAGCCCTACTAGCAGACGTCACCCCGAAGAAATCAAAGAACAGAAGAAAGAGAATGAAACCGAAAGTTATGGTCCACCTGCCTGGCGCCGTGGGGATTTCATGGTGCAAAAAGCAGCCACATCGACTATTAGACTTGGCCACACCGGCATTTTGCCATCTATCAATGACTAGAAATTGTTTTATATGATTAACCCCACCTTAACAAATAGATATAATTTATTTTTGCACTAGGTAATCATCTCAGTGGGGCCAACATATTGGAGGGGATTGACGTTGCATTCACTTAATAGGTTAGAAGTAATTTGATGAGAGGAACGTAATTGAGGTGGTATCAAATCCAAACGGTTAGACCATAAGGTCCACCCAGCTGAAGATTTTCAGCTTATTAAATATTGCATGCATACGACAACCAACCCTTTCAATAGGATGGTCCCTCAATGATATCACCTACGGCAAAAATCAGCACTATCTACTCATCAGGTGGGCCAGATTACAGAGAAGAATGTTTTAGCCATTGGTAAACAGAAAAATACAAGTGGAGTTCACTTGATGAGTGGATGTAGATATTTCTGCACAAGATCATCTAGAACAAGGGCTAGCCTATTGGAGGGGGTTGGATTTCCCACCACAAGCTCGACCACGACTAATAGTCCAACGAGTTGGACTCAAGACGACCTATGTAATTTTTTATTTTTATTTTAACTTCTTTTTTTTTTCGGGTTAGCTTGTTAGGACACAACTATCTGTACACACACTCCATGTTAGCCACCCCCGCTAGGGATCGATACCAAGACCTCAAGTGTTGAAACGAGGTATCTCCACTCAATCTGCCAGTTGAGCCATGTAATTACTAAGAAGGCTGAGGAACGGTTTACCTGGAGAGGCGCACATGCAAGTAGCGTCCTTTGTTAGCATTTCTCCCAAAAACTCCCATATCCGTTATTTGGTTTTGATAATAAATTTCGGTTTTATAGAATTTCAGGCATTAAAAATAAATATTAACATTATCAATTAAAACCTTTCTAGTGCTCAAATGTGGGTGCACACGAGCTTATGAGTAAACAAGAAAGTAGATGCAAGATCCAAGTCGTTCATTAGGGAGCAACCCCTCTAGAAGCATCTTGCCAAAAAAAATTAAAAAAAAAATAAAATAGATAGTCTGATATTGTCTAAATATATGTAATGCATGCATAATTTGTTGAAGTATTCCAAAATAAATACCAAACCTTTTAAGTAATAGTCATTTTTCCGCTTTGCAATATAAAACTTGTATTCCACATTGAACCGGAGAATATAAAGCTGTTTGTAAAATATTTCCCTTAGGTTGTAGCATGTTAATGCACATGGGTGACACAGGAAAAGGTGTGAGGAGAAAGATCACTGTCTATATCAAATATTTAAAACTTTAAATTGATAGGGTTATTCTAGAATCCAGGAATTTTTAAAATTTTATCAATCAATAATCCTCATACTTACGAGTACATCGCTTCTTAAGAAAAGCAAAAACTCTAATTATAAATTTTAATTCAACTAAACTAAAATTTATCCAAAATATAAAATCTAATTTAATCATGTAGGATGAATCCTAGAAAATGGAAACAACACTCTACAAACTTTTGGCTGCAGCATTTCATGATACCTTGCTATACCTAGTAACAAGAAGCATTTGCATACTTTTTATGGAAGAAAAGGTAAAATAAATCTAATTTTCATTTGTAGCCATTAGCCAGAAGCTGTGGCATGAACTACAAGCAGCAACTACAAGTGAAGAAAAAGTAAAGTCTATATCTACATTCTAAAAAATAGTATCAATGGACGAATACAACCCCTCTCTAAGATGAACCACCAAAGAAGATTTTTTTTTTTTTTTTCCTCTAACAACAACAGCAATGTATGCCATGTCATAGGAAATTTACAACTTTTATTAAGTTGGGCTACCCCCAAAATCTACCATATTAAGGGCTGATAGTTTGTGTGATTGTTGAGCAATGATATTTGCTGTTGAGGGGCATTCAGCCATGATAACTTCGTACCCATCTCTGAAGTTATCCATCCCTTGGGCCAATAGCTGCCAGAAAAGCCCACCACCACATGGGCCACCACTTCTTGCTGAGGCGTAGATGGTGTTGTATACAGTCACCAAGAAGTTGTCCCTTACGCTTGTCGTATATCCTGGAATCCGAGACGACTTGCCAAATTCTGTAAAGAGGATTGGTTTTCTAAGGACTGTATTCGCATCTTCGAGGTGGGCTTGTACCCAGCTTTGAAGGAAAGCAGATTGGGCTTGCTCATTCGAATTCGGTAACCTATGAGTGAACAATCAAACAAGAAAAATAGGATACCATGAGCAGAATGCTAGTATGAGTTTGAACAATCTTGATGCAAAAAGTCAGTAAATGTATAATTAAGATAACCTATTCACAAGTAGTTGCTCACAAGTCTTAACGACTCATGTCGAGTAGTTGCTTACAAGTGAGTCTCACGGATTCATATTAAGTAGAATATACATTACCATTGATCTGGGTAGGCATGAATTGTCGCGAAGTCGATTCCTGGAATCTGGTTATTTGAGATGAAATCCGTTCCAATTTGGTAACCAGGATTAAATTGCTTCCTGTCGGGCATCGCTTCACCATAGAATCCTTCAATCCCCACCTCCAATAGATGATTACTGTCTATAGATTTAACATAAGCTGCCATTTCTTTGATCCAATCCTGAAAGATTAGCATACATAATTACCAATAGAGAAGCCCAACTGGAGTTTTGTAAGCTCGCATCCGTGTAAATCCTATCTCATGCACACATTCTCATGGCACAAGTGTGTGGGATGCAAGCCATCTATTTTACCTAACCCAAAAAAGGCTCATCCACTAATCTAGTGGGCCACTTTGTACTAAACAGGGACAATTAAAGAATAGGTTACCTGTGTCCACATTCAATGCACACATGTGCACACTTGGACATGTGTGTGATGCAGGGAAGGATGTGAGGTTGAGCACCGTCTTCCCCATGGGGAAAACTGTTCCGAATCCACGGAACTTCTCTGCACACCTCAGAGAGACTTCTCGAATCCACGAGAAAGAAAGTAAGTAAAATAGAAAATAAATTATATAAAATTTAAAATTAATTGATGCTTGAAAAAAATGAGTTCAAGGGTTCTTCCAAGCAATAGGAGAGAAATCAGAAGCAAACTACAACTAAAACTCTTATAAATCGCAACTTACTATAAATAGTAAACATACTATTTATAAACGGTCATGATGTCTACTAGTGGGCAAGGTTTTCAGCCAGAAATATTACGTGTCCTGTGGAAATTTTTTTTGTGTTTAGTAGTGTTTGTTAATGCGTTGTTAACACGGAAGACGGAAAGTGCTAAGTGGTTTTTCACTAAATTCTTTCTGTGATAGGAGTATGGCTTAATGGTGAACGCGGAATGCACTCCATGATTTTTCATAAAATAAAATTTTTTACTTCCAAAAGTACCTCTTTTACGGAAATTTTTTCTTTCCATTTGTTTGCGCAATACAAAATCAACCTTTAACTTGTGAAACTTCTTTATGCCCCACCATGATTTATGTGTTTGATCCACACCGTCCATCAACTTTTTTAGATAATTTAAATTATGATCCAATAAAAGAAATACGTCCAATGATTAATTGGACCATAAGGTGGGGATTGAACGTCCACCGTTAAAAACTTCTTGAGAGTTGGAGAAGTTTCAGATCAAGTTGATATTTGTGTTTTCACTTCATCCACGTCTACGTGACCTAATGAATAGGTTGGATGGTAAAAAAAAAAAATCACAGTGGGCCATGTAACTTTGATCTCTTTGAACCGTTCGTACGAGGGACACAGATTGCGTAATACCCCCGCTCGTCCCTAACTCCGAATGGGCAGTACATGTACATCATGGTGCATTTTAATGCAACTGCACCACATCACAGATGACTCTTGCATTTAATGCAACTGGTACATTTTAATGCAACCAAGATTATTATTTGGTGTAGTCCACTTGAGCATTGGATCTGCCTCATTTTTGTGTTCATGTCTTAAAATAATTTGAGAAAACTTAAAATAACTTGAGAAAAGGGATTTTTGGTTTAGATGTACATGTACATCACGGTGGACTCGCCCATTAAACTGCCCATTCGGAGCCAGAGACGAGCGGGGTAGTACGCAGTCCGCATCCTCGTTAAACACGGCAACCTGTCAGTGGGGATGCGGATTTCTTGCGAAAGCATTTCGCAGGAAGTTCTTGCGCTGGGAACCCAGGTGGGGTCTACTACGATGTTTATGAGAAACCCACCCCCATTCATCCATTTTTTGTGTTAATTTAAAGAAATTAGGGAAAAAATGAACTGGATCCATTGCTTAAGTGGGCTAATGACGAGAGAATTAAACGTCTACGGTTGAAATATTCGTGGGGCCACAGAAGTTTTGAATCATGTTAATATCTGTTTTTTCAGTTAATCCCAGTAGAAATGAGGCTGTGAACGGTATAGATGGCATGTAAACATCAATGTTGACCCCAGGAATGTTTCAATGGTAGGAATTTTCCTAACCACCTTCTCGTTTAGTGCAGCCCACTCGAGTCTTGAATCCTGATTAATTTTAGCATGACATCCTAAGATGAGCTCAGAAAATGGATAGACAGAGTGGATTCCTTACAAACATCACGGTTGGCTCCGGGCTCTACCTCACTTTCCAGCGCAGGAACTTCCTGCGAAAGGCTTTCGCAGGAAATCCTCGTCCAGCCAGTGGGGGTGCGGATGATACTGACGAGTTCAGTAGCCAAATTGCTACTGAAGTGACGTCACCGAGCCATGTGGACCCCACCATGATGCATGTGTTGTATCCATACTGTCCAACCACTTTTAGAGATAGTTTTATAGCATTAAAAAGAGAATGAAATAGATCTAAATTTCAAGTGGACCTATCACAGAAAACTGTGGGAGCAGTCATACTCACCGTTGAAACATTTATAGAGCCTACGGTGATGTATTTTTGAGATCCAACTTATTCATAAATTAACATAGAGATAGATGAAGTGAAAATAAAAATATCAACTTGATTAGAAACTACTGTAGCCCTTGAGAAGTTTTGAACTGTGGATGTCACTGTTCCCACTATTTTCTATGGTGGGGTCCACTTGAACTTTAGATCCATCTAATTCTTGTTTTAATCTCATAAAACGATCTCTAAAAATGGTTGGACGGTATGGATACACCACATGCATGGTGGGGTCCACAGATCTCGGTGACGTCACTTCAGCAGTGATCTGGCTACTGACCTTGTCAGTATCCAATTCGGGTCAAGCCAGTGGCTACTCCCACTACCACCGGATTGGCTACTCCCACTGCCACCGGATTGGCTGTGGTCTGTGCTCTATGTGCCCTACCATGATGTATGTGTTTCATCCATGCCATCCATTTATTTCTTCAGATAATTTCATGGTATGGGACAAAAAATTAGGTATATCAAAATCTCAAGTGGGCCACATTACAGGAAACAGTGTTGAATGAGCGTCGACCATTAAAAACCTTTTGAGGCCAAATAAATTTTGGATCATGCTGATCTTTGTTTTTTCCCTTCATTTGGGCCTGTATGACCTAATAAAAAGATTGGATTTCAAATAAACAGTACAGTGGGCCTTAGGAGGATTTTAATGATGCATATCCAATCATTATTGTTTTCCTATGGTGTGGTCCACCTGAGATTTATATCCCTCTAATTTTTAGGGTGAATCACTAGAAAGATCTGTGAAAACGGATGAACGGAATGGATGAAACACATACATCATGGAGGGGCTAACAGAGCACCGACCACAGTGGCTAGGGTAGTAGCCAATCCGTTTCTATCCAATCTAGGACGCGGATCCCCTGCGAAAGCCTTCAGTGGGAAGTTCCTGCGCTGGGAACGTAGGTGGGCCTTCAGTGGGAAGTTCCTGCGCTGCGAAAGCCTTCAGTGGGCAGTTCCTGCGATGGGATGTTTGTGAGAAATCCTCACCATCCATCAGTTTTGTGAGTTCATTTTAAGACATGAGGCCAAAGATGAACCATATTCAATGCTCAGGTGGGCCGAAAACGTGATAACTAAACGTCCACAGTTGAAATATTCGTAGGGCCATTGAAGTTTTGAATCATGCTAATATTTGTGTTTTCAGTTCATTCCAGTAGGAATGACGTTATGAACGGTATGGATGGCATGTAAGTGATTAATTTCCCTGTTGGGTATCATATTCATTATATCTCCATTAATTTTCCTATTGGGTATAAACCATTGATTAATTTGTTTTGTAACTGACTGGTTGATGCCCTCTAATTGAAGTGTTAGGATTTTCAAATGTGGGCTTTTATCGACTTTGATGCTAACAACGGGCCCAATTTGAATGAAATGATAGAAATAGGAGTAAATCGACACATGTTAGGCTTCAAATTCACAGCTATAAAACCTTGAAATTGGTGTAATTCTTCATGTATGGCTCACTAGAGGGGTTCTGTATTGATTTGGTGATTCAGGTCTGTAGCGGAGTGCACCAGTCGAGTACTTGTTGCACTGGGTCAGGGCATAGTTCAAGCCCAGCCCATGAGCTTAGGACTCAAGTCCACACGAAGGAATCAATTAATTTTCCATATAGTACACCGGGCGCAGATTGGATGGACGTGGATTTCCTGCAAAAGTCGTTCACAGGAAATTCCAACATATGGATGCTGGGTGGGGCCCACCACCATGTTTTTAGCAAATATACTTTGTTCATTAGTTTTGCAAGCTAATTTTAGTACAAGCAACAAAAAAGAGGTGAATCCAGGACTCAAGTGGGCCACACGAGAGGAAAAAGTAGATATATAACGCTGACGATCATTGAGCTCTAAGTTATACGAATGGTTTAAAGGAGATCAAAGTTGGCGGGAAATTTGCATCAGGTGTAAAATATTTCCAAACAGGAGATAGGGGCAAATGTGCCAAATTAATATATTTCAAACATTTTAGATGTTTGTTAACAAACATATTGTTTCAAATTCAGTACTTAATTTTCAGACTTCAACCATAATTATTAAAAAAGTTTTTTGACTTCATATTTCAGATTCAGGCTTTAGATTTTAGATTTAACAAATGGGGCTTAAAACATACTATTTATAATAAAAACAGAATTAAAATAGGAAAACGACCATTAATCTAGGGATATTTTGCAAATTCGACTTCCGCTGTATACCGTCATGATGTCTACTAGTGCGAAAGGTTTTTGGCTAAAAATAGTAAATGTCCTATTTGGCTTCACCAAGTTGGCTAATGTAGCTCGTTCTATCCTAAAATCATATATCTTATGCTCGATAATTCATTTTGAATTGTAAAATATGCTCAATCTAAGGTCTAATGGGCTCGATCGCGTCTATCTTGGACCGAACCTTTTTTGGTCCATCTTGGCCATGAAACTGCCGGCGACCCGCTCTACACCAGTGTGTCTCTTGATTGTTAGACTGGACTTTTGGCATGGGGCCCACGTCTGCACCGGTCCCTTCACGGGCAACCAACAGTACGGCCCTCCTTCACGGGCAACCATTAAGAGACTTTTTATGTTGGTGATCAGATAAGGTACAATAGCAGTGATTTAACCCTTTATTTTTCATAGAATTACAACGATGCCCCTCTTTTAATTTCTTTCAATAGACAAGGATTCAAATGTCAATAAATGGTACACCCTCTTTTTTAAGTACACAGTCCTTTTTGTTAACTGGACTGAGACAGGTAAATAAAAAAAATGTGAATGCAGATAGGGTGATTACTTCAAAACTACAGCGTAAAATGTAAATATTAATTTCCTTTAAGGGTCATTTGGTTGATGGTAAATAGTTATAATTCGTGGAAACAAATGCACGTACACAAAACAATTCATTTGATTGATGATAAAACAAGGTAATTGGAATCAATGTGAAATAGAACACAATAAAATCACGTGAATTGAAATCCTCTCAAAAGGTTGAGAATTGGATAAAAATGATAGAAATGGTTGGATTTTTTTAAGTGGGCCAGTTTGATGACCCACATGAGTCTCGGAATTCCTTCTTTCCTTTGTTTATTGACAACGTTTATATATTTCAAATGGTTTATTACAATTATTAAGTGATAAAAATATCTTACTAGTTACTATAATTATTATGTCAAATGTCACCCCTAATAATTTAGGGTATTAAAACTATTTTACTTCAATACATTCCAATTACGGGTGTCTAAACACAAATTTTGAATTCCAAACAGGTATTTAAACCCAATTGAGGATTCTATTACGCATAGATTCCATTTACCATGTGATTTGAATTCCAATTAAGAGCATCCAAATGACTCCAATGAAACCTCAAATATATAATTATCTTAGAAACCAAAGTGTTGTTTAAAGATGCTTTTATATTTAGTAATCATGTATCTGAAAGTGGGTTTACATAGAATGTGGGCCCTGCATGAAAGCTCCCATGTGGGGTCTGGTTGACATGCATATCAGGGTAGTATACATCAGGTCAGCCATCAGCCATTGGGGAAGTTCAATTTAGACCGTTGGATATTTTTTTCTAACCATCCATTTTTCTCATTCCCGTTTAGCATACTTAGTAGTGAGCTAATATTATTTTTGGTTTCATAGCTTGTTCACATTATACCTTACCTGATGAATGGCCCAAATGTATGAGAGATGATTGATTCAATGTAATTTCCAACCACTCACATGAGATGTGATCCCCATTCTATCAAGTATCATGGATACCTTGGCTGAATCACATGATAATGAATCATATTTCAAAAAATTAATTAATAATGAGAAATGATCCAATGCTATCATAATCTCGAGACTTTTAGTGCAGCTGTTCGATCTGGACCGTCCATGAGGTTTTATAACAAATTTGATGGCCCTACCATACAAAAAATCACATCAATAGCATAAGTTTACCCATTCCATCAATAGCCTACAAAATGGAAAGTTAGGGTCTTTTATATAAAATGGGCTTAGGGATTAGATTATTTTGTCTGTAGCAGTCCATCATGGATTGGTTGTAGATAATCGCTTTTATTAGGCAGTCCACATCAGGTGCTAAGCCGAAGTAGTGATATTTGACCGTCTTAAGGGGAGTTTGCATTCAATAATATGGTGTACCACTTGTCACGGAAGTCTTTGTTTTAAATAGTTTATAGTCAAGTGCCCCGTCACACACTTAACTTGGTCCATTTATCCAAACCCCCGAGCATAAGCATTACAATAGAACAATGGCAGTTCGAATTGTGGGCATTCATACATGTATGTAAGCCAAGTTACATGCTTCGAACGACAAGTACAAGCAGCAAAGTGACAAGCATCATTGACAAAATGTATTCGAGGTAGGCGACAATCCAGTCCATGGCTAGGAGGATTGATGGCTAGGTAAAGAAAGCCCTAACTTATAGATGGATCAGATCATCCAGTTAGTCTGTTAATTTCATGGTAATCACGAAATGTGTGGCAGAGCTAATGGATGGTCTAGATTGATTGATTTGATTGTCCAAGTGTCTTGATGTATTTAGGAGAGCACTAGATCATTTCTCAATTATCAAGAGTTTAAAAAAAAAGGAGTAATACGGATTTTTCTAACCTGGATAGTATTTCCAGAGAGATCGCTTTGGCAGCGAGGTTCGTTCATGAGTTCCCATGCAAAAATGGTGGGGTCATCCTTGTAAGCTACTCCTGTTACCGAGTTGATTCTTGTAAGAACAGTCTGCAATAATATTTAAAAAATACAAAGTTGATTAGTAATGAAATTAATCTTAAGATAAAAAAAAAAAAAAACACATAGGAAATATTAATGCTTTTTTTTTTTTTTTTTTTTAAAATACCATTTCATCTTTTTGTGTGTTTTTTGGTGAATCAATTCTTATGCCCAATTAATTCGTACCAAACTGCTCACTTAAAACAGAGAATTTAAGAGGAGCAATGAATGAACTATTTAAAGAAGAATCAGTACATGGATGGGCCAGGAAAACCTGGTTCCTGGCCCCGCCAAGAAGAAATTGAAGATGAATGATGATACATGATTACAATTTCAGAGGAGAAGTTGAGAACTTCCCCCAAAACCATGCCAGCATCAGAGAAATCTTAGTCAAAGAAAAAAGAAAACAGGGGAGAAAAAATAAAGCACCTGGAAACAGTTGAAATTTCAGGAAATCCAAAGAAGAAGAAGAAAATAAAGAAAAGAAAAGCTCGCATACCTTGACATGGTTCTTATAGTAGCCTTTAACAACAGGATTCCTATAAAAATCATCATCAGAACTCAAGTCTAGTCCTTGTTCTCTTGCCCATTGAACATATTGCTGTCTTCCCCCAAAGTTCTCA
The DNA here is from genome assembly GCA_037074715.1 of Magnolia kwangsiensis. Taxonomy (NCBI): domain Eukaryota; kingdom Viridiplantae; phylum Streptophyta; class Magnoliopsida; order Magnoliales; family Magnoliaceae; genus Magnolia; species Magnolia kwangsiensis. The sequence continues at coordinate 119,593,824 of CM073579.1, forward strand.
TAGTTATTTACCAAGCTCAGTATCAGATAAACACCATACTTTCTAGCCTCAGAAATTACAAAATCAAGACCCTGAAGAAATTTAAAAATTAATTAATTAATTAATTAAAGACCCATCAAAATTACAAGTCTACTACATTTTTTCTCCTTTAAAAAATAAAAAATAAAAATAAAATTGAATGGTGTGTGTGAATGAGAAAACGTAAGTTGGGTTTGTAAGGGTTATTGCACCTTGAACATGTCTTCATTGTAAGAGCCAGGCTTATACTGCAAGGGCCTGTCACCACCATCACTAAAAGCCCAAGTTCTTGCCAGAGTCATTCCATGGGCTGAAGCTTCCTGGAAGGCAGATGTAACTTTCCCCCTCTCAGATGGGTCAGATGCCATGTGCATGAGCCAGTATGCATTAAAACCATTCAAGTAAAAAGGCCTCCCATTCATCACAAAATGGGTGCCGCTGGTTGTCGCGAAACTGCCACCAGCTCTGACCCAATTTCCACCATGGAATGCAAAGAAAACTAAAAAAAGGAGGATGTAAAATGCCCTCCTACCCAACATGTTTGATCAATCCAAAACCAGATGAAAGATTTTTAGATTTTTTTTTATTATTATTTTAAAGGAACCACCTATAGTACTTTTGCAATGTGGTGTACCGAAACCACTGGAAAGAACTTTATTTGAGTTGGGTTGGTTGAGCAGTTGTGCTTTCTATAATTAAAAAAACGCCATTTCCAAAAATACCCACTAATTTAAAAGCAAGCTAGAACATGAGAGAGAGAGAGAGAGAGAGAGAGAGAGAGAGAGAGAGAGAGAGAGAGAGAGACTTCTATTGGTTTGGATAGGAGGTGGTGGTGGTGATGTGGGGTTTATATAGATCTGAAGATGATGCAAGAAAACAAAAGGATTATATGCTTTCTGTTGTGGTGATTTGTTGGGTAGAGATGGATCAAATGGCCATGAAGAAAAGGCAAATGAGATGAGAGGGATGATCAGATGACCACCGAAAAATGGTGATGAGATTAAAAGGAGATGTGAAGAAAGGGAGGCTAAGGTGTTCATGTTCTCTGCACCTTTCTGTTTGAAATTTCCCAATTGATTTGAGTTGGGTACTTTAAGCTTCCAACAAGTCACGTGTATTTCTCCCGGATTCTCTCTGATTAATTCCTTGGAAATGGATATTTTATGCCGATAAACCGTCAAAATACCCGCCCAGACCTATTCGATTTTGGACTATGAAAGCTATGTAGGCGAATTGCTTGTGACCCCATCCATAGGAAGTTCCTGTTCGGAAGCTATGTGGGGCCCACAGAGATGCCCGTGAAAATCCACTCCGTCCATCAGTTTTTTGGGACGACAATAGTTAAAAAGCCTAGAAATTAGACGGATCCAAAACTCAGGTGGCAACACTAAACGAAAGAGTTAGAACATAAACGTCAACCACTCAAACCTTCCTGGACCGGACCGTGATGTTTATATGCTATCCAAACCGTTTATAAGGTTATTAACAAGATAAACTGTAGGGACAAATATCATCCTGTAAAGAACTTCTTTGGCCCCTGCAAAGTTTCCAATGATAGGTGTTCAATCTCTGATCTTTCCTGTGATGTGGCCCACATGAGGTTTAGAATCGTCTAATTTTTGACATGTCGTACTATTGCGTTACTGAAAAACTGATGAACAGAGTGGATTTGTAGTAGAAATCTCTGTAGGCCCACATAGCTTCCTACCACAAGAACCCCCTATGGACAGGGCACAGGCATTCGCGAACGAAGGGCATTGAACTTCGTTGGCGGGGATTGAGTAATACCCTCACCCGGACCCAGTTAGAGACGGACGGGGCTATGTGGGCCCCACATTAATGTTCTTGTTTTATCCATGCCGTTCATTCATTTTTGAAAAATCATTTTAAGTTAAAAGTCCAAAAATTAATCAGATAGAATATTCGAGTTGACTACACCAGAGAAAACTGTGGGGGTTAAATGTCCACTGCTGAAATCCTCTCGGGAGTTTCAGAAGTTTCGGATCGAGCTGATATTTTTATTTTCCCTTCGTTCGGATCTATGTGACCTTATAAACTGTAGGAAAGTTTCAACGGTGGAAGTCATCGTCACCACTACTTCCTACGATGTGATTCACTCGATCCTACCATCTAACTCCTTTTTTAGCTCACTTACTCAAATGATCTTTCAAAATGGATGGACCACTTAAATATACCAAAGTGGCCCCCGCAGAGCTCTTGACAGTACCCTCCGTCTCTAATGGACGCGGATTAGATACCGACAGGTTGAGCAGCGAGACTCTACTAAAGTGACATCACCACAGGTTGAGCGGCGAGGTTCTACTGGAGTGACATTACCAAGTTTGTGGGACCACCATGATGCATGTGTTGCATTCGCGCCATCCAACCATTTGGAGAGCTCATTTTAGGGCACGAGACAGAGAATGAGTCGGATCCAACTATAGAGTGGAAAACAGAAAACTGCAGGAAGAGTGACGCCCACCATTGAAAACTTCCTAAGGTCTATTATAATGTTTATCTTAGATCCAACATGATTATAAGTTAAGACATATTTGAAAGAAGTCGAAATACAAATTTCAGCTTGGTCGGAAACTTTTGTGGCCCTCATAAATTTTTAATGGTGGGCCTCACTCTCTCTACTGTTTTCTATGGCGGCGTCCACTAGAGATTTGGATCTAACTCATTCTTTGATTCATGTTTTAAAACTATCTCTCCTGATGAATGGACAATATGAATACAACACATACATCATGATGAGTCTCACAGCATTTGGTGACATCACTCTAGCTAATCCGTGACCCTCTCTAACTAGTTCCTAATGGCTGTGGGGTATTTCCCAATCCACCCCCGAACTTTGGACAGTTTCGATGGCCCCACATGTAGAAACGGATTGGCTACTTGGTAGGTGATATGTGAGCCATAATATATGTGTTTCATCTATGCCATTCATCTATTTTTATTTTTATTTTCATATCATTTAATAATGTCAGACAAAAGATAAGGTATATCCTAACATGGATCCTTACTCTTGCTTGGGTGGTAGACTCTCAAGAGTTTCAACTAGGTGGTAAAATTTCACTAGTGTGCGTGTAGGGTGTGTGTGTATGTAAATTAATAATAAAAAATTAAAAAATTAAAAAAGTTTTAAAAATAAAAACGGGTATATCCCAATCTCAAGTGGATCACTGTATAAGTAACAATGCATTGACCATTAAAAACTTATTAAGGGCCATAAAAGTTTAGATCAAGATTATATTTGTTTTTTGTCTTCATATGCTCCTGTAGGACCTAATCAATAGATTGGATGTTAAATAAACAGTACAGTTGGCCTTAGGATGATTTTAATGGTGGATATCCAATCCATATTGTTTACTTTTGGTGTGGTCCACCTGAAATTATATCCCTCTCATTTTTGGGATATAACTCTAAAATGACCTGTAAAAATAGATGAACGGAATGGAATGGATGAAACACATACATCATGGTCGGGCCCACACAGCACCGACCACCAGCCACTTAGCGAATCCGTTTCCCCACATGCACCCCTCTCCGTAGGCACCTTTGTACTTGCGGTACACGTGCCAACATGGTATATGTATAGGACATCTGAGTCGTGCATACGGTGCACCGTATCCTGAAGATGACCATCTGAGTCATTTGGAGCCGTCCATTCTTTTTCACTTAAGGCTGCCCATCTAATATATAAACCGTCCTGAATTTTTTTTTAAATGATCGTCTCCACATAGAGGGCCACCTTTTGCCGTTTCAGATGTCCCCTACTTCCTCCACGCTGGTACACGTGCTGTCTATAAAAGTGCGTGTGGGAGAGGGTTGATAAATTGGGAGAGAGATGCTGGAGAAAATGGAAACATATCGCAACGGTTTCTCAGATCCTGAAATTCAGTTGGACAGTTAACAGAAAAGCATCATCGTTTTGGGACGCCGATTGCGTGGTGATCCCGCCACCACATACGTCCGTGGTGACCCAGCATGATAAGTTGATTGGGCTAAACGCAGTGGTCACAAATGGACCCGTTGAGTATTAAATAGGCCACGTGTCATTGTTAGAAATGGAGCTTATTTTAAATATATAAAATCAAGTAATTGTCAAGTTATCAAATTCACCTAAAATATTACGGATGACCTCAGCTAATGTAATTGGACAATAGATTACTGTCATATATTACTTCCAATCATGCTTATGAGTAATGACCATATCTCTTCGGGTGGCAGTTGCCGACCTAAATCTTATCCTGTCAAATCACCAAGGATATTTCCTTTCAATCAAGCAAACACCTTTATCTATGAATTAACTTTTGAAGTTGAATTGTCCATGACAGCAGACCACAAGAAATTTCTGTGGTTAAAAAATAAATAAGCTGTATGACTGATGTAGAGTTGCAGACACTTTCATGACAAATATCATCCAAGGAAAGTCCAATCGAAGGACTAAACCATTTGGATTATTATATCCTCAAATCACTCGTGTACAGCTGACTAGAATCTGGATTGATCCGGCCGAAATCCCATCCGATCCGATCCAAACTGAAGATTAAGATTGGGTCAGATCAAGTTGGCCCATTCAGATTCGACCGTACATCGGATTGAGTTTCAATCCAAACTAATCCAATTTGGGATCCGATTCGACCAGATCCGGTCGGGTCTACGTAGAAGAGTGCCTGGTGCATGACGTAAAGATCTTCTTCTCTTCAAGAGAACTCCAAAACAACTGCCATGGGTGAAAAAATTAAAATAAAATAAAAATAGGTGTAACCTTTTTGGCTATCTTTACAGTGAAATAATTAGATCTGTTGTAGCTTTTTTGCCCCTTCTTTTATTTCTCTCTCCGTCGTGTCTCCTGCAAAAACTTGATACTCTAGCAGAGTGCAATGGATGATACATAGTACTCACAAATTATTAAATATCGCATATATATTATGTACAATTAATTCAATTAAACCATCTAAAATATATATCCTAGCTTAGATTTATCTTGAACCAAAAATTTCCCTTATTTGATGATTTGATAAACAAATTAGTGGATATTTATTAGACACCTAGAAATGAGAATGTTGAACGATGTTCATGAATCAGAGAGAGGATTATCCAACCAATTTTATTTCTTTGAGTTTATCTAAGTATCAGTCGATTACACAGTTTAGTCGGTTTTATTTTGAGTTAATACACACTATCTCTATCATTTTTAAGTGTCTGCGTGTCAATCTTCATAGGCAGTTGGAGTATCAAATAACTCTCTTTAAAAAAAAAAAAAAAAACAACAATGAAGACATGACTGGGCACATACGTGGATTTCCTGCGAAAGCCTTCCGCAAGAAATTCCAACGCTGTAAACTTAGGTGGGGCTCACCGTGATGTTTTTCAGGAATCCACTCCGTCCGTCTATTTTTTGAGCTCATTTTAGGAGAGTATACCAAAATTGAGCAGGATCTAAGACTCAAGTGGGTCATGGCTCGCTATTGGAATTTTTTTAGTTTTTTAAAATTTTTCAAAGAAAAAAAAAAAAACTAGAAGGACCGATCCGAACCATACCCAATCCAATCTAACTTGGTTTTCGTGACCGAGTCAGAATCGGATCAGATTAAGCTAGCAGTGTACCAAATCGGATCGAGTTAGATGACCCAGACTTAGTCCCAGATCGAATCGAGTTCGAGTCCGTCTATGGAAATTTCGGACCGAGTCGAGTTGGACCCAATCCGGTCTGACTCGATCGGCTCGATGCCTAGCTCTACACTCGTGTATTACAAAATGGGATTTTTAACATATTCTATATGATTTAAAAATAGAAAGATGCACTTAAACCAACCAAACCTACTACACTGGGTTGCTTATGCTAGATTTGCGAGATTTCATCAGATTAATTGTTAAAAGTTTCATTTAGCTTTATTTTTATTGTAAGTAGTAAGCTATAGTTTCTTTTCTTTTTAAAAAAAAAAAAATCATTAATAGTAAGTTTTAGTCTGAGTATAACTTTTGATCTTTTGAGATGCAGAAGTGCTACACAACATGAAAATGGCTTAGAAAAGTTATAAAATAAAGTGTTAGGCTTAAACTTAATATTTTTAGCTGAAAACCACACAGTCTAATATAAATAGAGGTAGTGTATGAATAGTATGTCATGTTTTAAATATGTTTGAGTTAGAGAATAAGTCTAAAACTCAATACTACATTTGAGTTCCTTATTTAAAGAGTTATAATTTCATTTTTTTTATCATCAATTAAGTTATTTCAAATATATTAGGAATTATTCATACTTTTATAGCTTGTGGATGCGATGAAGTTTAGAGTAGTTATCCTATGAGGAAGATGATGATTGACTTCGTCATGTCCCTCCCTGTACCAATGATCAATTCAGCCATGGACTAATGTGGCCCACTTGAATATCCGATCTATCTCATTTTATTTTATTTTGGTTTATGTCCCAGCATAAGCTCCAATTGGATGAGTAGATTTAGAGCTCCAATTGGATGGGTAGAATTCTCACAAATATCAGTGTGCCAAAGTAGCTTCGAAAGGCAATCCACATCCTATTACTTAGGCTTTTGGGTCGTGGGACCTGCAATGAAGTATTTAAAGCGGGCATGGTTTGGCTGGCAACTCTATCACCTGCCAAGTGGTTGGTGTCAAAGCTCCAGCCACTCTGGTGTATGTGTTTTATTTCCACTCATTCAATTTTAGAGCATGAGTACAAAATATAAGGGAGATGCAAAGCTCAATTGGACCAAATATGGGGATAAAACGGGGATTAAATGCTTACCATTGAAAACTTTCTTAAGGGCCACCAAAGTTTTTGATTAAGCTTATATTTGTGTTTTCTCTTTATCCAGGTCAATGTGACCTTATGAACAGGCTGGATCATAGGTAAATGTTACTGTGGGCCGAATAGGAAGGTGGACATCATTATCCCCATGGTTTCTTATAGTGTGGTCCACTTGAGCTTTGGATCTACCTTATTTTTTTTTGTTCATGCTCTAAAATACGCTGTCAAAATGGATGGACAACATGGATAAAACACATTAATCATGGTAGGGCCCACAGAGCTTTGACATCAGCAAGCTGGCTGGTGTTGGGTCACCATCCAAACTGCATCCATCTCAAGCGTAAATTGTACACTTGGGATGTAGCTACCTCAATCAAATAGGTGTATGCATTGTAGATGGAGCATGGACCGAAGTTAGATTTTATCATACAATGTAGCCTCTGATCAATGGATATTTGTTTGTTGGACAGTTAACTATTTTCTTTTACAGCCACCATTAGATGTTTCCCATCATACTTACATTTTAATGCATAATAGATGACCCATCTATGGTGGGCCCAACTATTGGAATGCTCCAATTTGAGTGCATGTGTGCCACATGTGCAAAATCTGTGTGCGTGCATAAGGTGCATATGGGGCTAGCAGATGGGGCTGAAAGTTGGGCAGGTCGGTGCTTAACCCTAGCCCAAACTAAGGTTTCTATACCTCACTCTTAACTCAACCCATTCCATCCTTGGTTGGGAATTATCAACCCAAGGCCAACTCAAGCAGGCTCGGTTGGGTTAGTTGGGTGGATACATGTTAATATTTTTATTATTATATTAATCTATTATATTTCGATATATGTTTTATTTTTATTTTTTGTACTTACGATTTTATTAATTATATATATAGTTATTTACTATAAAAAATTTCATTTTTTCTAAACAAATAAGCTAAAATATAGGATAACTACTCATTTAAAAGTCATGTGTGTAGTGTTGGGGGCCTTGCACAAAACCTTAGGATCTAGCCTTCTAGAACAAACCAGAATTATGAGATAATAAAAGCAATGAAATAAATCAAAGCATCAATCACACAACACCAGAAATTTTTACGTGGAAAACCCTCAAAGAGGTAAAAGCCACAGGACCTCGTCCAGATCAACAGTCCACTATAAAGCAGAACGTTACAACCGATCACAAGCACACACCGCTTGGATCAAACCTTCATCACTCACGCAGAAGCGGATAAACAGTAAGAGAAACAAATAAAACGGATAGATCTCACCGATTACGAGGACGTGAAAGTGCTGAGATATGGTAGATTACCTTTACGAGCATAGCCTCCCTTCTACAAGCTTCCTCTCTCTCTTTCTCTCTCTCTCACAACCCTAAGCCCTTTAGCAAACCCTTGCAAAGCTTTAGGAAACCCTAGAATACCCTGGAATGCACCCCAATCCCGAATACACCCATTTATATAAGAATAGAAAGAGGTAGAACCCAAATAGGAAACAAAATCTACAAAATCTGCGCTTCCGCAATTGCATCTGTGGAATTCTTCGATCATATCGAAGGTCTCTCGATAACAGCGTCGATGCCATCTGAAAGTCGCTCGATCATATCGGAACAGGACCAAAATTGTCCAGCAAGCAGGGGTAAAATTCCATCAATTATCGATGCCATCGAGACACTCTCGATAACATCCTCGATAACATCTCTGCTATGATCGGCAGGTCACTCGATCATATCGACAGGACAAAAATCAGTCCAGCGACCAGGATTAAAAAATTCTGCAATTATCGATGATATCGAAACCCATTCGATTTCATCGATTCCACCAATGAGGAAAAAAATCTCCATCAAATCTCCCCTTTTTCGACTCAGGAGGAATCCACCTTCTTCAAGCTAGCCCGGTTTCTACAAACCTCAAACTTGCCCTTGAGCAAAGCTTTGGTCATCATGTCTGATCCATTATCATCTGTGTGGACCTTCTCAAGCTGTAACACCTTCTGTTCCAAAGTATCCCTAATCCAGTGATACCGAACCTCTACGTGCTTCAACTTGGAGTGCTGACTTGGATTCTTGCTCAAGTGTATAGCACTTTGGCTATCGCAATAGACCACGTGCTGCTCTTGCTTCAGGCTAAGTTCCTATATGAACCTCTTCATCCAAAGCATCTCTTTACATGCCTCAGTGACTGCAATGTACTCGGCCTCTGTAGTCGACAATGCTACGACCTTCTGTAGCTTGCTCTGCCAAGAAACCGCTCCCCCTGCAAACGTGAACATGAACCCCGATGTAGACTTCCTAGAGTTTATGTCACTTACCTTATCTGCATCTATGTAGCCCTCTAACACAGGTTTCCCGTCATCATAACATAAGCTTAACCTGGATGAGCCTGTTAGATACCACAGTATCCACTTCACCGCTGCCCAATGCTCTTTGCCAGGATTGGCAAGATACCGGCTGACAACACCAACCGCATATGCTATATCTGGACGTGTACACACCATAACATACATCAAACTTCTTACGGCTGATGCGTAGAGTATCTTCTGCATCTCTTCCACCTCTGCCTTCGTCTTGGGACACTACTTGTCACTCAATCTGAAGTGACCATCCAGTGGAGTACTGACTAGCTTCGCTGCATTCATATTGAACAGCTCTAGGACTTTCTCAATATACCGCTCTTGTGACAGCCAAAGCTTCCTGCTGCTTATGTCATGAGTTATCTTCATTCCTGGGATCTGTTTAGCCGGGCCCAAGTCTTTCATCGCAAAAGACTTGTCCAACTCCTGTTTCAGCCTGTCGATCTTCTTAATGTCTTTTTCCATGATGAGCATGTCATCAACGTATAACAGTAGAACTAAGAAATCACCATCTAAGAACTTGCGCGTGAACACACAGTGGTCCGACTCCGTTCTGTCATACCCATGTTGTAACATGAACGAGTCGAACTTCTTGTACCATTGTCGTGGAGCTTGTTTCAGCCCAAACAAGCTCTTCCTCAGCCTACACACCATATGCTCATTGCCCTTGACTTCAAACCCTTCTGGTTGGTGCATGTAGATCTCTTCTTCCAGGTCACCATGGAGAAAGGCAGTTTTAACATCTAACTGCTCTATCTCCAGATCCATGCTAGCTGTCAACCCAAGCAACACCCGTATGGATGTCATTTTCACCACTGGTGAGAATATCTCCTCGAAGTCTATGCATTTCCTCTGACCGAACCCTTTTACCACAAGTCTGGCCTTGAACCTCGTCTGTGAATTCTTCTTCTCAACCTTCTTTCTAAACACTCACTTGTTGCTCAAAGCTTTCTTGTCCTTAGGTAATTTCACCATATTATACGTGTGGTTCTTATGCAAGAATTTTATCTCCTCTTGCATAGCTTTCAACCACTCCTCCTTATGCTCGTCAGCTAGGGCCTCAGAATAGTCTTCTGGTTCTCCCCCATCAGTCAGCATAATGTACTCATGCGGTGAGTACCTCTTGGATGACTGTCTGTCCCTAGATGACCTCCTCACCTGTGGCTCAGCAGGTGGATCAAGTGGGGGCTGCTCCCCTGGTCCATCTTCTGTAGGAACTCCCTCATCCTCTGCACCTTGCTATACTCCCATCAGGCACCACGGGAGGAATAACCAGATCCATGTCCTCTAGCCCACCTGAACTAGGCTGGTTCTTCTCTGGCTTACCAATGTCTTCTATACACCGATCTTCAAAGAAAACTACATCTCTGCTCCTGTCGAGCTTCCTCTCGGTCGGATCCCACAATCTGTAACCGAACTTTTCATCACCGTACCCTAAGAACACACACTGTCTGATCTTCATATCGAGCTTGGACCTCTCATCTTTTAGTATGTGAACGGATGCCCTGCATCCAAATACCTTGAGATGACTGTACGATGGATCCTGTCCAGTCCACACCTTCTCGGACACTTCTCCATTCAACGGGACTGATGGAGACCTGTTTATCAGATACACCTCCGTGTGCATTGCTTCTCCCCAGAACGTCTTGGGCAATTTCGCATGGGATAACATGCATCTGATTCTCTCAACAATGGTGCGATTCATTCGCTCAGCTATACCGTTATACTGGGGGTCTTGGGAACCGTCTGTTCATGCCATATACCTAGGGACTTGCAGTACTCATGAAAGTCACCAATGTATTCACCACCATTGTTAATGCAGATGCACTTCAATGATCTACTTGTCTCTCTCTCGATCATAGCATGAAACAATTTAAACACACCAAAGACCTCGTCCTTAGATTTCAAAGCATAAGCCCAAACCCTCCTAGATGCATCATCTATAAAAGTAATAAAATACAATGCCCTACCCAAGGTTTTTGTTCTCATAAAACCACACACATTAGAATAAACTAAATCTAATGCATACACTTTATTAACATGAGAAGCAGTTTTAATGAATGAAACTTTATGTTGTTTCCCTAATAAACAATCAAGACAGGTTTTTAGAGGTGCACCTGTTACATCTGGAAGGAGCCGCTTCCTCGTTAGTAGCTGAAGCCTTTTTACACTCATGTAGCCTAAACGCCTGTGCCACATGTCAATAGCTGATTCTTTCATTGCGTTCAACTCACCCTTGTATACACTGACACTTGCCTTATATAGGGTGTAACACTTCTTTCTTCTGGCTGCGATCAACGAACCCTTGATGAGCTTCCAGCGCCCACCAGCAAACCAACTTTCATAGCCATCATCATCCAATCTTCCCGTCGACATCAAGTTGAGGCGAAGGTCTGAGATATGCCTCACATCCCTGAGAACCAATGTGCAACCCACATCGGTCTTCACACAAATATCACCGACCCCTACGATCTTCGATACAAAAGAATTTCTCATCTTCACGGTCCCATAGTCACCTGACTTGTAGCTTGTGAAGAAATCCCTACGTAGAGTCACATGAAAAGAGGCTCCCGAGTCAATCACCCAGTCGGTGTCCTGACCAGTAGCCGTGAGACAAACATCATGATCTGTGGAAAGAATAATAACAATATCGCCATCTAAAGCGACCGCATTAGAATCAGATTCATCTTCCTTCTCCTTTCTTTTTCCTTTCTTGTCGTTTTTAACCTTATGACATTCATGCTTATAGTGGCCTTTCTTGTCACAGTTCCAGCATTTAACATCTTTTCTATTACTCGACTTGCCTCTTAATTTATCTCGGGCCTTCCCGCCCTTCCTGTGTCACAAGGGCCTCTTGATGAGTAGATCTCTGAGACTTCCTCCTTGTCTCCTCATTGAAGAGACAGCTAGTAACCTGTTCCATGGATATCTTTTCGTCTGGCGCGGAGTTACTTACAGACACCACCAATGTCTCCCAACTGTCAAGCAATAGTAAAGCCTGCAATTCATCATCCAAGACCATTTTCATATAAGAGAGTTAGTTCACTATATTGCTGACCTCATTCATGTGCTCAGCTACAGAACCACCATCCTTGAACTTGAGATTCACAAGTCGCTTTATCAGAAAATTTTTATTACCGGTTGTCTTCCTCTCATACAGTCATTGTAGTTTCAGCCATAGGCTAGCGGCTGAGGTTTCCGTAGACACATAGTGGAATACAGAATCATCCAGTCATTGTTTAATAAACCCCACCGCCTTCCGGTCCAGCTTCTTCCAATCTTCAACAGACATATCCTTGGATTTTTCTTATATGCCTAAAATTGAAGAATATAGATCCTTGCAATAAAGCAAGTCCTCCATCTTAGCCTTCCATATGGTCCAGTTAGAACCATTGAGGCTGATCATCCTTGATGAGCCACCTTCCATAATTCCAAATCGATCCTACCCGTTCAATGAACTTAGCTCTGATACCACTTTGTTGGGGGCCTTGCATAAAACCTTAGAATCTAGCCCTCCAGAACAAGCCAGAATTATGAGATAATAAAAGCAATGAAGTAAATCAAAGCATCAATCACATAATACCAGGGATTTTTACGTGAAAAACCCTCAAAGAGGTAAAAACCACGGGACCTTGTCCAGATCAACAATCCACTATAAAGCAAAACGTTTCAACCGATCATAAGCACACACCGCTTGGATTAAACCTTCATCACTTACGCAGGAGCGGATAAACAGTAAGAGAAATAAAAAAAACTGAGAGATCTCACCGATTACGAGGACGTGAAAGCGCTGAGATATGGTAGATCACCTCTACGAGCATAGCCTCCCTTCCACAAGCTTCCTCTCTCTCTTTCTCTCTCTCTCTCACAACCCTAAGCCCTTTAGCAAACCCTTACAAAGCTTTAGGAAACCCTAGAATACCCTGGAATGCACCTTAATCCCGGATACACCCCTTTATATAAGAATAGAAAGAGGTAGAGCCCAAATAGGAAACAAAATCCACAAAATATGTGCTTCCGCAATCGCATCTGCGGAATTCTTCGATCATATCAAAGGTCTCTCGATAACAGCGTCGATGCCATCTGAAAGTCGCTCGATCATATCGAAACAGGACCAAAACTGTCTAACAACCAGGGGTAAAATTTCATCAATTATCGATGCCATTGAGACACTCTCGATAACATCCTCGATATGATCGACAGGTCACTCGATCATATCGACAGGACAAAAATCAGTCCAGCAACCAGGATTGAAAAATCCTGCAATTATCGATGATATCAAAACCCATTCGATTTCATCGATTCCACCAATGAAGAGAAAAATCCCCATCATGTAGCACACAATTTATTTGAGAGAGAGAAATATGACGTATCTTGTTAGCTAGAGTCATAAAAAATGATGTGGACTAATGAAACCCAATGACACTTGAATGTCTTGTGCCTTGAACATAGACCATCCATACTCTATTATAATTTATAGGTAACTTATATATTGGCCAAGTTTGGTTGGGTTAGATTAGGTCAAGCAACCCAAGACTTCAACCTTACCTCGACCCAAGTTTTATTAAGTTGGTGTTTGTATAACACAAGCACAATGTTAAACCCGGTATATCCTGCCCAAGCCCAACCAATGTCCGGTCCATCACTGGTTGGTCGGATTGAATCCACTTGACTTTCAGCCTACTAGGGTACGTCTGTCCTCAAGAAACCAAAGAATAGAAGAAAAAGAATGAATCAGTTGGTTGGACCATAAGTTATGGTCCACCTGCCTGCCGTGGGGATTTCATAGTGCAAAAATCAGCCACATCCACTATTTGGCTGAACCTGCATTTCGCTATCCATGAATGGTTAGAAATTTTTTTATATGATTTACCCCACCTTAACAAATAGACAGAATTTATTTTTGCACTAGGTATTCATCTTAGTGGGCCAACATATCGGAGGGGGTTGATATTGCATTCACTTAATAGGTTAAAAGTTACGGTCCACCCAGCTGAAAATTTTCAGCTTATTAATTGCATACGTCAACCAACCCTTTCAATAGGATGGTCCCACCATGAGATCACCTTCTGCCAAAATCAACACCATCTACTCATCAGGTGGGCCATATTACAGACAAGAATGTTTTAGCCATTGATAAACAGCAAAATACAAGTGTGGTTCACTTGGTGAGTGGATGTAAGTATTTCTATACAAGATCATGTAGAACAAGGGCTAGCCTACTAGAGAGGTCAGATGTCGCACAACATAAATAGTTTGATGTTATCCATAAGATGGACCACGACTAATAGTCCAACGAGTTGGACTCAAGACGACCTTTCTGATTAATAGTAGGACCGAGGAACGGTTTACCTGGAGAGGTGCACATGCAAGGAGCGTCCTTTGTTGGCATTTCTCCCAAAAACTCCAATTTCGGTTATTTGGTTTTGATAATAAATTTCAGTTTTATGGAAATTCAGGCATTAAAAATAAATATTAATAACATTATCGATTAAAACGGAACGCTGAAACCTAACCGCCTGCAAAGCTCATGCAGCCAACATGTCACGTGTCTGTGACGTCCAACCCATTGAGATGGTACACGTGAATGCACACGATTGACACAAGAAAGGGTGTGAGGAGGAAGAACACGTACCGTCTATATTAAGTATTCAAAACATTAAATTTATAGGGTTATTGTTGAGTCCACAAGATAAAAAGAAATTTTAAAATTTTTATTAATCAATAAAGCACTACTTCCAATTACATCACTTACTAATAAAATTAAAATTTCTAATTAAGAGTTATAATTCAACTAAACTAGAATTTACCTAAAATAATAAAATTTACTAAAAATATAAAATCTTAATTTAATTATATTGTATAATTCCTCACATGATTAGAAACAATTACTAGATAAATTGCATATGCTAAAACTTTGAAGCAAATGAGATATATCTAAATTAAAACTTACTAAAAATAGTAAGTTTTTTATTATTAAACTGCAACTTTGAATTGAAAGAAAGATTATTATTATTATTATTATTTTCATAAAATGAACTGATGTAATCAACTTATGACACCAAATGACCTATTACAATAAAAATTTATAGGTCCTGCTTAGCGTAACAATATTTAAATCAAAAGTTATAATCATTTTATAGTTCATACTTCGAACAACAATTTCTCTTCATCTAAAATGAATTTCTTCAATCTAAACACGCATAGGCTTAATTATGTTAGGTCCTACATAGGACTGGCCTGAATCTAATAAAGTATGTCTGCTTCCATTTAGACTTCTTTGGGTTCAATTGTTCCAAGAGTAAGTCTGTAACCTGACCTACGTCAAAGCTAATGAAGAAAGTGTTATTGCAAGTCAACATATGGAGCGTTTTACAATGTTGGATGAACCTAAACTTGTGGGCCCCACCATGGGAAGATCATTATATAGTAAACTCCTCAAAATGAGTTCATTTCATTTTAGTTAATTAAAACTACAACCGGGTCTAAATGGTTACAGCAAATTTTAAGATATCAGTTCATTTTAGCTAACTAAAAATATAAATCAGGGTGTGTTTGGTTGCACCAAATATCTTAATAAACTAAAATAATCTTGATTACCCGACATTCAATAGGAAGGTCACGAATTAGAGGACATAGATCTTTGATGTTGAATAACTAAAACATGGGCCCCATTGAATTGACTAGGACCAATGGCACAAGACATTGCATATCCTCGTACGAAGATCATATAGCTGCTCTGTGGATGTTTTTGGGCCGTCTTATCCTTTTTCTTTTCTTTTGTTTTTTTTTTTTAATCCTATTTTCTCAACTTCGATCCGAATTAATTCATGTAAATCCGGTTCGTTGAGCTTTTCGTCTGAATCTGCAACAACCCACGGAGCCCTCACGTGACCATCTCGTGTTCCAAAGCTAAATGTCCCTCTCACGTGACCATCCCAACCATCGATGCATTTAATTCTACAGGTTTTGTATTATACGGTGCTATGTCCAACCGTCTGCACCGTGCTGTTCAGGTCTTCCATTTATACAAGTGAGGCCCATTGTTCAATAATGAAAACCATTGATGTGATAGGCCTCACACTCAATGCACCGAAATTTCCCGAATTGTCAGCTCTCATAGCATATTCACACTTCTCTCGTTCAAACTGAAATGTTAATTTGTTTTCTGAACCGAATCTCTGTTGGCTCAACCATTTCAAGGGTGATATTGTTCATCTTGTAGATTTTTTGTTCGTGGTCCATCGTAGTAGGGGATCTATCTGGTGGATTTTTTGTTCGTGGTCCATTCTAGTACGGGATCAATGGTTTGGATCATGGAATCATGGCCATTACTTGTGCTAACTGAATAGCTGAACAGTATGGAACGGACTTTTCCACGTGCAAGACACGTGCAGTGGGGACCATACGAACGGTTAGATATATTTGATATATGGTAAGAGAGCTTTGCTAAGTCTACACGGGTGCAGAAGGCAGCTCATGTGCATGCCACACATGCAACAGACTGACACATTAGTACGAGATCAAATCCATTTATTAGAGGCAATCTATTATGTAGAAGCTCGTGCTAAGTGTTGAGAAAAGTCATAAATTTGAAGTTTTTGAAGTCGTTCCACCGGTCGTGGGACAGCTTCAACTGGTCGTAGAAGGAGCTCGACCAGTCGTAGGTTCGAGCCTTGGCACGACTCAAAGTCCAGCGAGTTTTTACTGTTTTTCTCCGCAGTCTTCGACCAGTCGTAGGTCGGCTTCCACTAGTCGTAAGTGAGCCTCGACTAGTCGAAGGAGGCTAGAACTAGTCCTAGAATTTTCAGGACTAGTCGTAGGTTACGCAGTTTGTTTCGCGATTTTGTTAGAAACTTCAGATTTGAGTCATTTCGCAACTGGGATGCGAAAGGAAAGTTGTCTAAACTAAAGTTAGGTGTTCCTAGGGCTTTTCTAGGGTATGAGAAAGCTTTCTAAAGGGGTCCTAGGGAAATTAAATGGTGTAGCAAGGGTGAGATTCGAGGTTGTTCGAATCGGGTAAGTCCTCTCTTTGTAATTTCTGTTTTCATAGTGGAGATTTGTCTCTTTGTGCCGTAGTTTTTTCCCGTAAGGGTTTTTCACGTTAAATTTGGGTGTTCTCTGTGTTCTCTTGTGTGCTTGGTGTCATTGGATTGCTATCCTAGATCTAGAGCTGTGTGATTCCGCAAGGCAAAATCCCCAACAAGTGGTATCAGAGCTATCGTTGGGGCACAGATCTGAATTTGAGGGATTAGTAATAATGGCGAGCGCTAAGTATGAGATTGAGAAGTACTCAGGGAAAAATAATTTTGAGTTATGGAAGGTTAAGATGATTAGCCTGTTAACCAAGCAGGGCGAAAATATAGTTTGTGGGTGAAGTTAGAGGATGTCTATGCGAAAAAATCCTCAGAAAATCGCCTACACTTGAAGCGACAATAGTATAACTTCAAGATGGCAGAGAGTGGAGATCTGTAGGCTCACATCAGCAACTTTAATAAATTAGTTTGTAAATTGCTGGATATGGAGGAAGTGATGAAAGATGAAGAACAAGCATGTATGTTGTTGAATTCTCTCTCGGCATCCTATGAGGCATTGAAGGACACTATGTGCAGCATGAATAAAATCCTAAGTGTTGACACAGTTATCTCAGCCCTTCAAGGTAAGGCTATGAGACAACTGAACAGCGACATAAGGACGTCTTCTGATGCACTGTTTACAGTGGGTAGGAATTCTAGACAAGGTACATGTTCTTCTGGTTCTAGATTCAAATCTAGGAGGGGCAAGGGCAAAGGAAAGGTAAAGTGCTACAATTGTGGGAAAGAAGGACATGTGAAGAGGGATTGTGAAAATCCTAAATCAAAGAAGGAAGATTCTGAGGCTTCATGCAGGGAGGCCAATGTTGTCACGTCAGATGGATCGAGTGGATGTGATGGTGATATTTTATCTGTGTTTTCGCTCAGACGATCATACGATGATCATAAGGATGATGGATGCTAAACACAGTGGCATCTTTTCACATGACACCTCATCGGAGTTGGTTCACCAGCTACAGGGAGTGCGATGGTGGACAGGTATTTATGGACAATGACATTGCCTGTAATGTTGTGGTTATTGGTTCTGTGCGCATCAGGATGTTTGATGGGGTAGAGCGTACATTGACAAATGTGAGATACGTTCCTAATTTGAAGTAAAATCTGATTTCTCTTGGTGTGCTTGAGACAAAATGATGCAAGTACACAAGTATTAATGGTGCTCTTAATGTATCCAAGGGAGCACGAGTAATCATGAACGACTCGATAACTTGTACAAGTTGATCGGGAGCACTTCAAAAGGTGGAGATACGGTGGATGTAACGGATTCCACCTCTGCACGTGTGTGGCGTGTTGGGCATAACCACATGAGCGGGCGGGGTAGGAAGGCTGAGATGCGCGGACAGGGATACAGAGCAAGTGGAGCAGCCACTTATGAGAAGAAACACACGGCATGATCGCGGGATATCGGCGAGGTATATGGACGACTCCAATATCGCAGGAGTATTCATCTTCTATTCAAATGACTCTAGATGAGCCTGGTGCTGAGAAGTGAAAGGTCACTATGGGCAATGTGATGGATTTATTGTACCAGACCGACGTATGGGAGTGGGTGGAGCTTCAAGTGGGCCGGAAAGCGGTTGGATGCAGGTGGATCTTCAGGAGGATACAACATAGATACAAAGCGAGGTTGGTGGCGATGGGTTATGCTCAAGGAGAAGGGATCGGCTTCTCAGAGATATTCGCGCCGACGGTATAGCAGGTGTATATTAGATCAGTGATTGGCGCTGGTTAACCAATGTGATCTTGAGCTGAAAGGAAGGATGTGGAGTCTGCACTTCTGCAAGGGAAAGTGAAGAGCAGATCTACATGAAGCAACCAGGACGGTTCGAAGTAAAAGGGGCTGAGAAAAGACTTTACAGGAGGTCGTTATTCGACCTGTCACCTAGGCAATGGTTTGATTCATTCATGGTGGGTCAGGTATTGTATGTTGATGACGTGTGGACGCCAATTATGACATGTCTGAAATCAATGTACTGAAAGGATGAAGGATCGAGGGGTTACAAGGATGGTTCTCGGCGTTGAGACTGAAGGAGGAGTAGGCTTTGGTGATTACAACAGGAATACCTTGTGTGTAGGTATTGATCCAGGATGTGATGGGTCAGGTAAAGCCGGAGAGCGTTCCCTACGCGTCTCTTCTCAAGTTTTTCTCAGGACATGTCCCAAAATAAATGAGAAAAAGTAGGATATCTCATGAGCCTTATTCGAATGCGCTGGGCAGTGTATGCCATGGTCTGGTTTAAACCGGTTATTTAACAGGCTATCAGTGTTGTGAGCAAGTACCCCGGCAAACAATATTGGGTAGCGGTGAGATGGTAAAAAGACTACGTCTTTCCCTTTTTTTTTTGAGGAGACAGGAGTAAAGTTGGTTGAGCACGTGGATCTTGGTCTGTGAAACTTTCTGGGGTTGGCGATGGCGGAAAAGAAGGACGGAATGTACACAAGAAGCTATGATGTAATGGAGAAATAAGAGAAGAGGTCAAGGTGCTACAGGTTGAAGATTGAAGACTTGGTGGAGATTGTTAAGAAAAGTCTTAAATCTGAAGTTTTTGAGGTCGTTCGACCGGTCGTGGGACAACTTCGACTGGTCGTGGGAGGCGCTCGACCGGTCGTAGGTTCGAGCCTTGGCACGACTCAAAGTCCAGCGAGTTTTTGCTGTTTTTATCTACGGTCTTCAACCAGTCGTAGGTGAGCTTGAATCAGTCGTAGGTGGGCTTCGACTAGTCATAGGTGAGCCTCGACTAGTCGAAGGAGGCTAGGACTAGTCTTGAAATTTTCAGGACTAGTCGTAGGTTATGCAGTTTGTTCCGCGATTTTGCGCGAAACTGCGGATTTGAGTCCTTTCGCAACCGGGATGCGAAAGGGAAGTTGCCTAAACTATAAATAGGTGTTCGTAGGACTTTTCTAATGTATGGGAAAGCTTTCTAAAGGGATCCTAGAGAAATTAAAGGGTGTAGCAAGGGTGAGATTCGAGGTTGTTCAAATCGGGTAAGTCCTCTCTCTTTGTAATTTCTGTTTTCATATTAGAGATCTGTCGCTTTGTGCCGTGATTTTTTACCGCAAGGGTTTTCCACGTTAAATTTGGGTGTTCTCTATGTTTTCTTATGTGCTTGGTGTCATTGGATTGCTATCCTAGATCTAGATCTGTGTAATTCCACAGGGCAAAATGAATTTGGTTGGTTCCAAGGTAAGGAGGGAGACAGCTTACAAAACAAACATCTGAATAAATATTTTGCTGTAAGTTTTCTTAATCGTCCGGCTGTTCTGACATTGTCACCCACTAACTAAATGGACCAGATTTCTTTTTAAAAGAGAAAAATACATGGTCAGACCCTCTTGGATATTGCACAAGTAAACCTTGCTTGGTGGCGTGTATATGAGCTGCTGTGGGTTTAACAAAGCTCTTCATGCATAAACCTCCTGATCTAACGTTTTTAAACAATGTTATACTTGGGGCTGGATCACAAGCGACACGAAGTAGGCAGCCACACACGTGTCCCAACATTGCCTGAGCAGAAACTGCTGAGCTCCACGTGTCATAATTTTAATGGATCTGTCACAAGCATGCTCCAAAGGCATATATGCATTTAACGTTGCTGGGCCGGTGACAATGTCCCGTGTGTCATTTTTTATGTAGCAAAAGAGCCCACCAACGCTTTTTTTGTATTTTTTTAATTTTTTTTGTGTGGGCGGGGGTATTTACACCTCGAATAAGGCTTCATATGTTACGGCCGTAGACATATGAGTTCATGAGAAACAGTAGCGTCCATTTTCTCCTTGTGAAACTGTTTTCTGCTCCGAATCCTAGGTCTTTCCTGTTCTGTATTAATGGCTGCTTCATTTCCATCTGAGCCAAATTTCAGCACGAAACCAACTAATTTTTCGTTCTGTGGGCCCACCATTATAATCCAGTGGCACCCCAAATACAGATGAGGGGATTTCAACTCGAAGAATTTCCTGCTTTTCAATTCATTCTTGTTTTGAACAACTCAAAAATCAGCCCACATGTTTCTGAAACCAAAATAAGGGGAAAATCCAGAGTTTACCGGCCCAAGCCGTCCCAATAAAATGAGTTGCAACATATGGGGCACGAATTATTTTCTGCCCAAGCCGTCCCAATTATTTTGCACTGTTATGGCGATCCATTATTCAGAGTTTCCGCCACCCAGGGCCCATTTGAAGCGAGCCCAAATGCCATTTGAAAATGGGCTACTAGAAACCAGAAGTCATAAGCAGGACTTGCACTTTTGTCATCGTAGCAGACAACGGTATGGAAAGAAAAGCTAGCCATGACAAGTTCTTTCATTATTTTGAAAATTCTATTAACAGTAGGAAAAAAAAAAAAAAAAAAAACCACGACCTATTTTTCTACCTTCCTACCTAATTTCTGCACCAAAGGTTGCATGTACCAGGCATATTATGCATCCATGTCTGTGATTTCAAAGGGTGAAATGCAAAATTTTGATGAGAAATAGCCGGTGCGGTGGTCAATAGCCCCAAATGAATTTAAATGAAACAGAGGAGACATAAATCATCTGTGGGCATTATCCAGCCGCACCATGCATGGTGGATACACATGACAGTTCTCCAATCAGGTTGGAGGTAGGTCACATGTAGATAGGGCACACCAACAAGACAATCTACAGATAAGATAATTGTAATTCCAACAAAGTTGAAAATGATGGTGGCCTGCACTTGCTGTTGTAGCAGTACCACATGAAAGCTGACGACATTTCCACTCTGCAAGTAGACCACCAGTTAAAGAAAAGAATAAGATAACGGTACCCACTGTAATTGGATTAAGCTTCAATATCTATCCCAGTGCTCAATTAGATGAGACTTGCGTTGGATAACAATCATCTCATCACTGCCGAAACTTCAGAAAGGATGGTCGATGTGATTTATGCTTAGTTAACCCTCATTGCTTAAGCCATTCACTTCAGTCTATGGTGGGGGTAGAGAGAGAGAGAGAGAGAGAGAGAGAGAGAAGTTGCATTCATCGTAGAGCCTGTACACTGAGAGCAGGAAAAGACATAAGAGTTCTCATCTCTGACCATCGACCTCTGTTTTATTGCAGCTCCGATGTGTTGATGATATTCACATGTTACTCTCTGGTTGATTTTACGGTCTGGTTGATGTCTGTCACTGGAAAGATCTCTATATGACAGTTCCATCCCGAATCGTGGAATTCTTTGACACCACTGTAATCCCAGAGCGGATATAGAAGCCATCTGACGGTCTATCTGCCTCTTCCACCTTCTGCATCAACAAAATGGGTTTTGCATGAAAATTTATAAGCATTAAAAGGCAGAGGGTTTGCATAGTTTGAAAACCTGGTGACTCAACTTGACATTCGGCCGAGTCAACTCAACTCGATGAGAATTGAGTCGAGTCACTGAGAAACTAGCTGACAAGCTCAACTCGGCTCAGACTCGTCATGACTCATTGAGTCAGCTAACCTACTGGATCAACTCAACACAAATCAGCATTAATCGAACCAAGTCACTCACTGAGTAGAGTGGTTAAAATGAAAGTGATGGTGGGGATCTGAACTCACAACCACAAATAGCGGGACAACAGTGTCTACCAACAGACCACAACTATTTTTGTTTTTTTTAAAAAATTTTTTTTATTTAGCTGGTGTTTTTTTATTCTCATAAAGTTCTAAGTATCTATTAGTAGTTAAGTATGATTCCTTGTTGAATTGTTAAATATCGAGTTGAGTTTTTGAGTTTTCAAACTATGGAAGTTAGCAAGCTCTACCTTCATGGTAACAGTAAGAAATTTGCTCTGCTGTAAATAACTAACTTTGCTAGTTGCAGCGTATATAGATACTTAAATTCAGAATATTCAAGTTTTCTTTAATGCAATGCTACGTGAGTTCCAAGCTCTCATAGGAAATGCAGCAGCAGTTGTAGCATTTTTCTCATCTTTCTTAAAACTTAATCACAAATAACCTGTTTATTTACAGATATGATAACTACACCAACACCAATTATTTGGATATACCTATTTTCTTTTTTAGGGACATATTAAACTACTGGTCTGTTTTAATTCCCAAGCCGAAAATAGGTGTATACAAATAGATCGGGACAGGTAAACTCCCTCATTTTAGCGTGTTCTTTCTATTTAAGTTCTTCTACATCAAATATCAAATTGAAGATTTCCAAGACTAGGTATATTTCAGAGAATAAAAGAAAAGAAAAGAAAAAACTAAAGAAATGAATTTATTGAAAACATCATGAGTTGAATTTGTAAAATGACCTTTCATATACATTTCATGTGTAAAAATATTTCATTGTCTTATCTGCATTGGCACTAGGGCAATTATTACAAAATGTTGCAGCATGTGATCTTTCCAATGTGTGGATCATTGGGTTGATCATTTATTTGCAATATATTGGTGGTCAAGTTGTTTGATTCTAATTCGACAACTAAACGAACATCACAAAAGTTAAGAGTAAAAGAATATAAACAAACAGAATGAGGAATTTGAGTAAGAATCCATGTAATTGGCAGTTTGCAAAGAATGAACCTACGAACTGAGAATCTTGTGAATTCAAAAACATACACATTAAAGCTGAAAATACAGCAAAAAATATAACATCTACCATGAAACGAAGATATTTCGTGAAACAGACGATTCATCATGCTGCAAATAAAGAACAGGCTAGTGTTACAGTTATAAATTCTTACATCCGTGTTTGATATGACAACATCCTTCCCAATCTTGGCGTTCTTGTCAATAATACAGTTCCTACAATAAAGATCATTCACGTCTTATCAAGCAGAAATGGTTGGCTAAAACATCTGGTAATTCATCATGGTTGTTAAATCAGTATAATATACCTAATTTTGGTGTTTCTTCCAACACCAATTGGAACTTTTGATTCGGCCAGGAGGGATGCAATCTCTGCCTCCGTTTGATAATAGTCAGCACCCATCATCATGGTGTCCTAGTAAGGGCATTCCAAGCCGTTTTCTTAGACAGAACAATTTGGAGTTGAAAAAGACTAATTTTAGCTTCCAAATAACAGCCGTAAATTCATCTCTAGAAGCCAAGAAGAACACCATTCAACTCAGACTGCAAAGAAATGGATAGAGAAGAGAGAAAAAGACATTCTAAGGAAATAAATGGTAGGAAACAGAGGTATTCTTTCTAATTTGATTGGGTTCAATATGACAAAGTTTCAACTCATGAAGATGGCAAAAAGAATTTCATCTGTCACAGAAAAGGGGTTATAAGGTCTCCACATATACAAACAGAGGGAAAATAAACCGAAGTACCTTCAACTCAGCTCCATACTCTAGTCTTGAGCGAACCCCTACTATGGAATGTTCGACACTGCATTCCCTCAAGAAGCACCCATGAGAAATTATAGAATTTGAAACCTGTAGGGGTCAAAAGTAAAAAACCAGTCACATAATCTGTGCTAAAGGCAGTCCTACCTCAGCAGCAAAAGCAGTAAAGACAAACATACATGGCACTTCTCTATTTTACTTGGTGGTAGAAACCGAGGAGATGTGAAGATCGGCTTCAATGGATCATAAAAGTAAAACTTGGGAGGCTTTCACAAAGAGATTTAAAACGCATCAGCTTGCAGAAGTTATTGGAACCAAGAGAATTGAAAGCAGATAGGTATTGAAAGAGAGAATACCTGATCAGTGAGTGCCAAATTTGCATCAAAAAATGATTTTATTGTTCCGATGTCTTCCCAATAGCCATTGAAAAGATATGCCTGCCATGGAATGAATCCACAACACAGTTATTACAGACATGTTGTCCTCAGAGAAACCCAATTCAAGTCATATCAAAACAAAGTAAAACTTTCAAAACATAGTAAAACTTAGTTCAATCTCAAGCACAAGAAGGTGGCATCAACTACCAAAGCAGACGGCCCCTATGCACTGAGGTGGATATGCATCTTGAGGAATAAGTCACCTGAACATTGTAATCTTTAGCAGCCCATGGAATTATCTCTGATCCAAAATCATTAGCGGTTGGATACCGCCACCTGAAAATGGTCAAATAGAGTAGAAATTGTATTGGTAGATTCAATTTACGAAATTCAATTTGTTCATTTAAGCAAATAAAATCAATTTTTGATTTTGAGAGAACAAGGAATCATTTAAAATAATGAGTCTCACTTCAATGATTCACTCATACAAATGCAACATAGACACACCATTTTCATCAGCAAAAGGGAGTATGGTATGCAGGTTTTACATGTGAATCACATGCAAGTCAGCATGGCAAGTGTACAAGTTGCAAATAAGAGAAAAAAACGTACAGTTTTAATATGAAGAATTACGATTACCAATGCATCAGTGTGAGTAGTGTCCCGATGCATCCATTCCATACAAGTGGGGACATAGTTTTAGTGCATGGTGAAAAATATTGGCTGATATGTATTCTTAATTTTGGATAAATCAATCATTACCATCATCATCATCTAAGCCTTATCCCAACTAATTGGGGTTGGCTACATGGATCATGTTTTGTCATTCCACTCTAACAAGGATCGTATCCTCAGTTAAACCAATAGGTAATCAAGGCTTTTCTTACTACCTACATCCATATCCTTTTGAGCATTCCCCATTCCCTTTTAGAGCCTTCAACTTGACCAACTCACTCTTTATAACCAGTGCAGATCTTGGCCTCTGTTGCACATGGTCAAACCATCTAAAATCTACTTACCTCATTTTATTGCCTGTTGGTGCTACAAGTAAGTTCCCTTAAATGTATTCATTTCTAATTCTATCCTTCCTGGTCTTTCCACTCATCCATCTCAACATCCTCATTTCAGCTACGCTCATCTTATGAACATTTGTTCCTTAACTGCCCAACATTTTGTCCCATAAAGCATTTCTTCCGTTACAGCATCTTATAAAGTCCCCCTTCAGTTTGATTGTTTTGTAGCAACCACATAGGACTCTAGACGCACCTCTCCGCTTCTTCTGCCCAACTATAGTTCTATACGCAAAATCCTTCTCAATCTCTCCACTTACATGAATCATTGACCGAAGATATCAAAAATGGCATTTTGGGATACTTCTTCAGCAATCTTAACTAGTTCCTTGTTTCCACTCCGTTGAATATACTCCAACTTTACCCAACTGTTTTTAAAACTTTTAGATCTCAAGTATCCCTCCATAGTTCTAGTTCTGTATTTACCATCTTCCTTAATGCCGTCAATCAAAACTATGCCATCTGCAAACAACATACACCACAGGACCTCTTCCAGTAAACAACATAAACCCACCCTTAGTGAATGCGTACAATAATTTGAAACCCATCCCTCGACCATGTGGAGATCCTTTGTCTTCTCACCAAAATTTTACCTCAACTAAGTAGGTAAATAGCCTCATTTTCAATAAATGGAAACAATGTATTTTTGATATCGACCACCTATACAAGCCTAATCAGTTAAGTCACAGCAATACAACCTATATATCAGTGCAATACTAGGTGGGACCTCGCTGGGATGTGAGTGGTGTCAATGTAAGTCTCTGCCATGGCTGGTTCCAAAAGACCGGGTAAAAGAGGAAGTCGGTGTCCGGTGGACAGCCAAATCATAAAAATTTTGCCAATCTACCATCTAAAGTAAACACCAAATTGTTGTGAGAGGCTAAGAATGTACCGATACGTAGCGCATATTGGCCAATATGCACCAATATGTATTGGTTTTGGAGTTGATCAATACATACTAGGATGCAGATACTTTGTACCTTGGTTTGGTAATCCGAACCGTTCACCCAATGGTCCCCACCATGGATGGGAATTCCCTGAAAAGCTTCCAGATTGGATGACCCAGCCACCAAATCTATGGCTTTATTTTGGACCATCTCTGTTTATTTCTAAATGATTTATCCATGGATTATGATATTCTACCCTTGGAGCTGTTTTAGGCATCAACGATCCAACGCTGGGCCCATCAATCAAATTGTTGGAAATGAACTGTCACATGTGACATTATTCACTTTCTTATCCACTAGAACCATAATTCCCCCTTTTAATATTGATTGTAAATAAAAGCTTCGAGTTCAACTTTGACATCCTATAATTCAACAACTCTATTGAGCTGTGGTCACTCAGGAAGATGCAAATGCATATAGCTCACATGCAAAGGATGAAAGGTTTGTATTCTGGTAAGGAGCATGTATAGAAAGTTACCTTAGAAGCTTTAGCAGAACCTCTGTTTTGAACAAATATATCCCCATTGAGGCAATATATGGAAACTTCTTTGCATCCTGGGCAGACAATCCTAGAACAGTAGTATCCACTTGCTGCAGTCACAGAAGTCTTTTGTTCAGACAAAAAGCTGCATGAGAGAAAGCTCTGGCCAACTATTTCAGGTTTTACACTATTTAACTTCGTTTTCTGCATGCATGTGTGCAAACACAAACCAAGAAGTGAATGGGAAAAGGAAGAGCGGCTACCATGGACTCTAGACTTTCACCCTTGGGTTTTTCAAGAAACTGATGGATTCGACCCGTATCGTCAATCTTCATTAATCCAAAATCAGAAGCACGACTGCAGGGACAAACAAGCATAACCAAACTTGATCAAATAGAATGATAAACTTAACCCTTGTTGGAAAAGCGAGCCTAACAAAGGTACAATGTTAAGAAAAATAATATGGAACCATGTTCAGAACTGTTTACCTGTCATCCATTGGGACACAAGAAACAGATATATCAGCACCCAAATCGATGTGCTTCTGTGGATGGGTTTTCATGATTAATCAGAATCTATGGAAATAATAATAATAAATAAATAAATAAACAGAAATAAATGCTGATGAATATCCACAAGAAGACTGGCTAAACCTGCACGAAATCCATGTAATCCATTCTATAAAGATGATCGCCGGACAATATCAGGATGTTCTCTATATGTCTATTCTTGGCATCCTGCAAAGATTGTAGAACAATGCAGATGAATACACTGAGGATTTAATATATATATATATATATATATATATATATATATATATATATATATATATATATATATATATATATATATATATATATATATATATATATATATATATATATATATATATATATCCCTGTGGGCTCAGCAGGCATATGCATCAGCATCTATCTAGAAGTCTTGAGCTTGTATGCCCCTTGTGTAGCTTTCACGCATGAATAGTTGCATGGCTATGAGTTCCTTGGTGTAACATTGGAAGTAGAAAAAAAGGTTATCTGCAGATTCCTCACCTCAAAGAGCCATATAAACTGTCGTACAGCATCAGCCGTTCCCTGGAACCACTTCTTTCCAAATTCACCCGGTGTCTGGGTAGCTGCTAACACCTATTAGGAGATGAATCAATTATGTAGGGAAGAAACTCCATCAGAATAGGAGACAGAAAAGAAGAAACTAAACCTCCCTATTTCATTCAAACCACACATCTCCCATATGCCACTCTCAATGTTTTACCAGAGTGTTCTTAATCAGGAACTAAGGTATGGATTATCTTATTCTTTTGTTACCATAATGAATTTAAAATATTAAAATTTAAAAAATTAAAAATAAAAATAATTTTTTTATTTTTTTTTATTTTTAAAAAAACACCAGATTTAGCATACCTCAACAAATCCATCACCAAAGTTAACACCATTCCCAAAATCATAGGTTCGAGCAAGATGACGATTGAGAGATTGCGAGTTGAATTGAGTTAGGATGTAAATTTTGTTTATTCCACTATTAATGCAGTTGCTCATTGGAACATCGATAAGCCTATAACAACCTCCAATTGGCACCTATGGACCAGACAAAAGAAAGTTAGTTAAATGCAGATAAATGGTATTCCACACATCAAACTATTTAAGGAATGTATTTCAGGATAGGAATAGTATACCCAACACAAATAATTTTCCATAAAAAATAAATAAATAAATAAGAGAGAGAGAGAGAGAGAGAGAGAGAGAGAGAGAGAGAGAGAGAGAGAGAGAGAGAGAGAGAGCTTGTAATTGTATCATGACAATGCATAGCAGGTTTTATATGAAATGCTGACACGTCTTTCAAATGTAAAAATTAATATATATATATATATATATATATATATATATATATATATATATATATATATATATATATATATATATATATATATATATATATATAAAAATAATAAAAAAAATCAGCCAGGTGATAAGGTGACTCTAGTCATGAAACACTCATGTTAAGTGGTCATGCACAGGCAAGTCACTGGACTCTGCCAATGCATGAAAGACCAATGGCATGATATGGACCAAAGTTCGGTGCATGAACAAAAGTTGCACTAGCTGACCAGTGCAACATTTAGAGAAAGGACTGGCAGTTGGGCACGTGCCTGAACCCCAGCACGTGGGTGGACAAAAGAGAGGTTACAAGAAGGTACTGCAGATAAGGCAGTTATGAAAGGCTTGGCAGTCATTCATTGGGCTGGGACATTTGTTTGAGTAAGATATTAGACATGTGGCAGCAGTTATTGTAACTTCCTTGTAACTAATTGTATGTCTACTTACGATACCCCACGGCCCATGGGAGGACCTTGGGCTTGGTGTATCATGTAAAGGACATTTTCCTGAGAATTCATAAGGTTGTGTTGGTACCTGTAAAAATTGTGCTGCTTGTGTGTATACTTTTGAGTTCCCTTTATTCCTCTGCAGCTGTTGGATTGTTTTTGGCTGAACTAAGGGCTGAAATCCTTAGGGCCGTTTGGGAGCTTGGATTTGGTGTGCATTGGAATCCAAATCACACTTACATTGGAATCAAAGTGATTCTGAATCCTCATTTCTGTTTGGTTGAAATGGACTAGAATCCAAATATTCTGTTTGGGCGCTTGTATTTGGAGGGCATTGGAATTCTTTGGTATATTCACAGGACTTAGATTAGATTGACAAAATTAGTTTTCATATCCCAAATTAGTATGTATATGTGATATTTGATAGAATGATTGTAATAAGCCCATTAAAATATATGTTTTGGCCAAAAAAGAGGAAATTTTGAGCCTTGGATGGGCCACAGACGCAAGGATCACAAACAGGAGACTCATTAACGTTTTTAACCGTCCATTTAGATGTCAACGTTTAAATGTTTCAAATCATTCTATTGATGTGATTTTAGCGTTGCAACTAATAATTGGATTTTTTTGGGATATCATCAGCGTGCCATGTGTTCAATGGATTAGTAGCTTAGAGATACCTTTGTTATGTGTGCAACTCTCCTGCCCTTAAAAAGAAGGCAAAAAAGGCACTTCCTTTGGATTACACTGAAGTCTCAACATTTTGCTAAGATTTCAAAGCACAGCAAAAAGGTAAATTTGAAATACCTCTAATTCTATTTACCTCCAAATCAAAGGCCGCCAAATGCAAAAGGCAGTTATTTGGATTTGAAATACACCCATTTACCACCAAATCCAAGGTGCCAAACAGGGTGTTAGGGAGATTAAGGAATAGCAGCAACCAAGGAGCAGCCTTCATTCTCCATTCTTCCAACAATAGTCACCAAGGTGACTAATGACATCCAGGAACTGGCATTCTATTTTATCATGCACCCTCCCTTACACAATTCAAGATAAGAATCTAGCCAATGAATCAGGCCCAAGCCTAGGAATTCAGCTCATTATTTCAAGCCTGAGCGCATTCATTTAAAGGATTCATGATGCATAGCTTTGAGACCATGTTTCATGCATAAGAGAAGGAAAGAAATTTTGAAACCCATACATGTCTAGGAAAGTCTTTTGCAAGGTTTTGAAATTTGTATATGCACTGGGACTCATGATTATTGGAACCAATTTTTATATGAAATTGTTAAATTTAGTTATGAGCTGGTTGGTGTAATTGATCTTATGTAAGGACTTGTTTTGCAATCAGAAAGGCATTCTATTTCAAATTCAAATAATAATAATAATTGTCAATTGCAAATTTCCAGCAAAAGAAAAGGTTTGTGTGATTCCTCTTTGGTTGTGAGTGATTCCAACGCACACCAGTGTAGTGATTGCTGGTTCATCAATAGCAATTTTTGCTGCAGAAAATTTCAATTCTAATAGCTCTATTGCTTGCAACGTTTCTAGTACTTCTGGTTAGTGAATTGTTTTTGTAAATTTTTTGGGTTATTTCATATCAATTCTACCTTTATCCAATAGAACTTCAGACAATTCCAATCACCAGAAAATTTATTAAAATTCCCACAGTGCTAGCTGTCTCAAAGTAGTAATTTTCTGGACAGTTTGTGGACGTCCAAAAATCAATTGCATTTGAGCGTCCTTTTCTTTTTCTTCCCTCTGTAACAAGACTTGATAACGTTTCTCTTGGGTTTTGAATAACCTAAATCCAGGTTGTATTCAAGGAGATGTATCATTTTGAAGTCAGGGAATATAAGCTGTCCATTTCCAGTCTTTTGCAACCACAGCGGACTGCATCATTAACAAACTTCCTGGTTGAAACCGATACTGCAAATTAGCAGGAATTAAGTAGATGCACTGCAAAGCTGAAATACCTATTTCTAACTGACAAAAACATTATGGTGTTTTAATTGTTGAATTTAAAACAAAACAAGCACAATGAAACCAGGCCCTTAGACAAAAGATCAACAAAACAGAACATCGCATGGTTTAAGCATAAATGAACAATACTCGAACATCCCAAGTTTGCTTACAGCTGGCTTGGCCCTTCTTTCAGTTAGAGGAAAAAGTCGTGTTCCAGCCCCACCGCCCAATATGATTGAGGCAACAGTTTTAGGATCCACTTGTGGGTCCGTAAACATCGGTTCCTGCAAGGTCTGTTTGCCAAGTTCAAAAAAGGAAGGGTGAGCTCTCCATCAGTCTCCAAGACAGAACCTAACAAAACTCAATTTAAATAATAATAATAATAATAATAATAATAATAATAATAATAATAAATAATAATAATAATAATAATAATAAATAATAATAATAATAATAATAATAAAAGAAGAAGATAAAAATAAAATAAAAGCTTCGCATTAAAATTGTACAGAAACACAAGCCAATGTTATCTACACATCATTATTGTAACACTGCATAGACATTAAACAGAAAAGGTGAATACCTTTGATGTTCCTAGCTATTGCAGCCAAGGATATCTGAATCCAAATTCAACAAGGATTTGGGAAAAACCCACAAACTTCTAACGGCTAAACATATCAAAACTCAATCAATTCAGAGATAGAATACCCAATAATACAGTTTTGATATTCCAAATATTGATTAAGGAAAGGGATATGACCCTTCATTCATAACAAAACACAATGGATCGTCTTTTGTTCATCCAAAAGACATCCTGACAAGAACATTTATTTCTCTGATTGGACGCAATGTAAACATGATTAGAGCAATGATTAAACTAAACAGAACAACACATCAAAAAATCTGAACTTGGGAAAAGAAAATTCGGATTAAAAAATAAATAAATCTCACTTAATAACGTTAGAAGATTCAAAGAGAACATTTTACCATGAACTCGTTCGCAACGTCTGCAAGAACCGAGTTAACCACAAAGCTTTTCACCCTGGCATCCCTTCCCCTGCAGACACTATGATTTTCCAACAGCTGACCGGATACCCTGCTCTTTAAAACTCTTTCACCAAAGAAAGAAGACGACGACGAAGATCGTGCAGAAACCGAAACCCTGTCGTTGTGAAGTGGCATCTTCAAAGACAGGTCAACGGATCCGAGCATAGAAGAAGGCGTCTGTAATGTTCTCGCCATGACTACGATCAAAGTAGATCAAAACTCCTCTCTTCCTTGATTAACAACAACAAATAGGCAAGTGGACAAAAGCGTCTGTAAATGCGATTCTTTATACCCGAATTTTCAACACCTGCATTTTTTAGGTAGGCTTGGATCGCAATCACAATCCTTATTAAAAATCTCCAATCGCAATCGATTGCGATCGATCCTAATTATAATATTAAAGAAATGATAAAAGAGACCTCGACTTCGTACTATTATATTATTTAAATAATTCTTTTAATGAGAGATCTGAGAATGCGGACAAGCATCTAATACCTGATGCTGCAGGCACTGCTCCTTCAACTTCAAATGAAGAAATCCCTACTTTTTCTTCTTATTTCCAAAGTCCTTTTGCCGCGGGATCGAGCAAGGAATGTATCTGTCTTTGAATCGGTATGGAGATTCTTCAGCAGCTTCACGGAAAAGTCATCGACGAGAATCTTCCGTTATCTCAGAAAGGTTTGATGACCTCCTGATGAGAAATTTCAGAAGATGAGCAGATGCAATGGAGAAAATTTCCCTCCACCTTATAGATCTCAACTGATTTAACGAAAAATGGATTTGCTGAATCACTGGGATTAGAGTAGCAGAAGAAAATAGCGCCGATTCGGTACTGAACCCTCCACTGCTGACGGTGGTGTTGGAAAAGCTCTGTGGGCCCCACCATGATGTATGGTTTTATCGACCCTGGCCATCCATTTCTCCATATCATTTTAGGCATGAGCCGAAAAATGAGGCAGATCTAAATCTCAAGTCAGCCGCACCACATGAAAGAGTGGTGATTGAACACCTACCATTAAAAACTTCTCTGAGTGAACAAAAGTTTTAGTTCAAGCTGATACCTGTGTTTTCCCTTCATCCGAAATCCGTGTGATCTGATCAACAGGTCGGATGTAAAATAAAGAGGCTCTGTAAAGTTTTGAATGGTGGACATTCAATTACCACGGTTTCACTTGGTGTCGTACACCTGATATTTTAATCCATCACATTTTTGAGCTCATGCCTTAAAATGAGCTGCTAAAATGGATGGACGTCCTGGATATATATATATATATATATATATATATATATATATATATATATATATATATATAATCCAACCGCCCAAGTTGACCCTAGAGCTTTTCCAACAGGTATGTGTGTGTGTGTTGTTGGTGTATTTTTTGTGAGTGGAACTGTTATCTAGTTCATCCTTTGCCTGTACAATAACAAATACAA
Organism: Magnolia kwangsiensis; assembly: GCA_037074715.1. Taxonomy (NCBI): domain Eukaryota; kingdom Viridiplantae; phylum Streptophyta; class Magnoliopsida; order Magnoliales; family Magnoliaceae; genus Magnolia; species Magnolia kwangsiensis. The sequence continues at coordinate 119,628,027 of CM073579.1, forward strand.
AGGGAACCCTGACTAGAGTCGGAAAATCTTCGATGCTTAAGTCAGTTATAGAAACGATGACAAAGGATTTATGATTTTTCTATTGCATACCTTTTATCGTAAAGGAGATGGTCATTTATAAGTCTCGTAGAATCCTGTCATACGAGGATTCTTCTCCTTTATCTTCGGAGATTTAATTTTTTTGATTAATTTCACCCGATCCCGAAGATCTCGGGATCGGACACCTGTGCTTCTGAATTTTCGGAACGGTATTTGTATTTACGCCGTCTTTTCTTGGCTCGACTCGGCCGTTACCAACTCTGGAAGAGTCTCGACTGGCTTAAGAGAATAAGTTTTTTGCATTCTAACAGGTAGAATAGTCTTGGTATTTATCTGTTATCTTTCCTTACTCCGTGACTGACGAAACCAACTTATTCAACCGGTTTATTAAGTCGGTCGGGTGGCTTATAACTTATTTGGCCTTTAGTCGGCTTATGCAGACGCTGTTAACTCGCTGACCGAGTAACTTAAGTCATCTTATACTTTTGCCTCTTGGCCTTATACAGTATTCTCTCGGCTCTAACCATTGTCTCGAACTTCTCGGACAGTCTCAGCAGGGTTGACCTACTCCATATCCGAGTATCCGGAATTAACATATTTTTCCCCAACATGTGTGTAAAAAAAAAAAAGGTACGGTGGGGGAGGGCTTACTACCGAATCTGAGTCCAGGTAAACGCCCCGATCTCTCCGAAGCCATTTTTCCTGACCTGCATGAAGGGCGGCAATCTGAGTGACAGGCCAATCCTAGCCCTGTCCATAGACCAAAAAACCAAGGCCCTTGATCAAGTCGAAACTGACATGACCTTAGCTTAGCAGGCCCTAGCCTGGTAGACAAGTTTGGTTAACTCCAGAATCAGGGATGCACTTGAAATGGTATTAATAGAATTAGTAAATCGAACTGGACCAAATCGCATGATTTGGTTTAGTTCAATTTGATTCTCAATTTGGAGTGATTCTCAATTTGGAGTCTTGTATAATTGAACCAAGCCATAGAACTAACTTAGAGCCAGACCGTAGAATCAAACTCGGAACTGAATTTGGAACTAGATAGAGTTTACAATATATTTTAGTTGTTTATTTTATTAGTTCACAATATATTTTAGTTATCTATTTGACTTATAATTTATGTTTTATAATGTCTTTTTGCACACCTTATATAATATTTAGATCATTCATCAAATAGATCACGACATGAATGAACATGGGCTGGATTATAAATAAACATACAGTTGGATTGAATTATAAAAAGCCCTAAATCGTAGAATGGAACCAAAATCATACCAGTTTTTATGGTCCGGTTCCGGTTCAGTTTTAAGGTGCAAACGATCTAGTTCTAGTATTTCTAGAACCGTTCAATTCTGATTTTACCCCAAAATCGAACTAAACAGACCCGTGTGCACCCTTATCTAAAATCAATCAAATTAATTGTCTAAATTAAATATAGATGGTTGCCTAACTCAAGGTTACCTAGGAAATAGCACATGTATATAAAAGTCCAGTCCAGCCAGGCTAGAATGACTTGGGTCCAAAAGTCTAAACTGAAATTGATGGGCCATACATGCAAGGCCAGGTGCAGCCCACAATTCAAGCTGGTGGGTCATCTGCTATCTGGCCCATTGCCGCCCTGACCCACGGTAGAAAATGATTCATGGACGGAATTTTTGCACTGAGTAATCCGGGTTTGTAGTTCTTACAAGTGGGACCCATTTTTAGGTACTCCTGATGAGTGGTCCATCGTTTCCCACCATGGATTCAACATTCTCTTCAGAGTCCAAAGATTAGTAGATATTCCTGGCGATACAAGGATATATACTTCTATTGAATGCGGACCTTTAATTGAATTTCTCTACTTAATCGTCCATATCTAATGTGTGTATTAAGTTGGAGTGTTATATTGAGGTAGATTTTTGGATGTATTCTCCGAGTGTGAGGTAGAACATAGCAACAGTCTTGATTACCTGAACATAGCCTCGCTTATCAGCATAGATCGGGATGGGGATTAGTTACTGACAAGTTGAATAGTGAAACTCGCACTGAGGTGACGTTATCAAGTTATGCAGGCCCTATCAAAATGTTTGTTTTGTATCCATGCCATTCGTCCACTTGAAGAGATCATTTTAAGGCAAGAGCTAAAAAATGAGTTAGATAAAAAAGTTTTAGTGGACCCACAAAAAACAGTGGGGAGAGTAATTCCACCATTAGAACCTTCCTAAGGCTCAATAGTTAACATAATTATGAAAGAAGGCAAAACACAAATAACAATTCGATCCATAACTTTTATAGCTTTAGAAGTTTCTAACGGTGGACATGACTCTCCTTGCTGTTTTCTGTGGTGAGTTTATCGGGCCTTTAGATTAGGCTTATTTTTGAACTCTTGTCCTAAAATGATCTCCCTGTATAAACGGCGTGGATGCAAGACGTACTGGGGCTAGTCACGCGACTTCAGCAGCGAATCTCGCTCTTCAACCTGTCGGTACCTAAACCGCGTCCCATAGGTCGTACGTCTGTTCTATGCCATACGCAGCCCATGTGATTCCACTTGCTCTGGTATGTAGTGTGCGTGGTACCCCACGCCTTGAACGGTACACCCGAGCTTTCGTTTCTGATGGATGGAGCCGATGCATGTGTGATCCCGACAATGGTATATTGCAACCGACTTTGGATGGATCATATTCAAAAGATCTCCTTCACGGAACAATATTAACCTTTAATTTGTGACCTACAAATAGACGGCTTAGAATGCAAGTGTAGAAACTGTCCACGTTCAAGGGAAAAAATGCAAAGAACAAAAATCCAAAAATAAATAAATAAATTTCTAAAGACCCGTGACTTGGATATTTCAATCTAAAATATTTTATTGGGAAACAATCCATCCACGCTGGAAAAAATAAGATAAAATAAAATGACAATGGTCTCGACTATCGAAGTATCGTGCCTACTTCTCATAAAGGAAAACACGTGTACGCCGTGCGACATCATCGGTCTGTATCACATCACATGAAAGAATAGGAAAGAGTCCACGTAGCGGTGAAAGGTGTCCTGTGGAGTACAGGAGCAGTATCATGCGGACCGGAATCTTCTGCAACACCTGTTTCAGGGAGCGCGTGAAACATCAAGCTATTTGCGGCCATCATGAAATCCGTTCCGTCCATCATGTTATGAACCTTATGTTCACCGTACATTCAAAAGATCGGCCTCTTTTTAATGCTAGCATGCCTCGTCATGCTGAGTATGACCGTCTGATCATAAATAAATGCACAATTACTTTATTCATCTCCTTGTGCATCACATTTCAGGAAGTGCTGACTTGTGGGACATCTACGGCCCTCCATCACGTATGTATCAGATTTACACTGTCTGTCCAATTTTCCTACCATTTTAGAAATAAGATGAAAAACTAAAGTAGATCCAATCCTAAAGTACGCCACACTAAAAGGAAATAGTGAGGATTGGATACCTACCGTCCAAAGCTTTTTGGTCTATCAAACTGATATGTATGTTTTTCATTCATCCGGTGTTTTTCATTCATCCGGTCAGTGCGACTTCATGGAGCAGTTAGATGGGAAATAAACCTCAGAGTGTATCCAGAAAAGGTTTCAATGGTAGTCATGCCTCATTTTTATACTCATGCTCTAAAAAGATGTGCAAAAATGGATGATGAGCCTAAATCTAGGCTAAAAGAAATTCATACACCAGGAATCGTGTTGTGTAGCACAAAATATGAAGTTTCTATGTTATGTGTTAGACTGTTTAATGCTGCATGGTATTTTTGAGATCTGTACCTTATCATTTTTGAGTTCATGCTAAAAATAGGCTTTGGTCTATATAATACACATACATCACGGTGGTCTAGAAGAGTCACCAGGTCCGCGTGGGTGATGTCTAGAACTGGGTAAAAATCTGATCCGATTTGATGGATTCGACTCAATTTAGCGAATTCAATTTGGTCCGAACTAAATCGAAGGCCTAGATCGGTATGGATCGAGTAAAACTACTTAGATCTAAGTGTACATTGAATTGAGTAGGACTACTTAGATCTGATCGTAATTGTGCATTAAATCGAGTAGGATTACTTAGATTTGATCGTACATCAAATCGAGTTCAAATCATAATAAATCCGAACCAACCCAATCTGAATAGATACGATCCAATTTGATCCTGTCTAATATATAAATTTTTATGTATATTTATTTATTTATTTTTTACTACACATCTCTTTAATCATCTTGAACTGAATGAACCTTAACTCCTTTTCCTCTACTCAAAGGAACGCCACACCCACTCATCGCTCCTCCTTTCATCTCCTATCTTCCCACCGCTCCTTTTATCTCCTAAAGCCTCTCAAAAGTTCTTGCACGTGAACCTCGTTTTGTGAGCTCATTGTACGAGGTTAGCTGTGTGCGCTGAAGCAAAACGTGGGTAGAGAAATTTCCACTATTGAAACTTCCCTTGGACAATATTGATGTTTAAATGTCATCTACACCGTTCATAATTTTCTACTGGGAGGAGCTGAGAATAAAAATATTACCTGATTCAAAATCTCTGTGGCCACCTGAATATTTCAACTGTGGACGTTTAGTCCTCATGTTTTTGAACCACTTTAGTATTATATTCGGCTCATTTTTTATTTCATGTCCTAAAATGAGCTCGAAAAACGGATAGGCGGGGTGGATTTCTAACGAACATCACAGTGGCCCGCATCTAGGTTTCAGCGCAGGAACTTTGGCAGAAATCCGCGTCCGTGTACTCCGACGTGGTGCATTTATTGCCGTGCAGTTGCCTGTCAAAAAGGGTAATGAATGTAATCCAACTTGGAAAAGTTGATAATCACACTTTGATATAACTTCTGCAAGATTAGGGTTCAAGGTATTACCGGAACGTGAAATTCCTACCGTTGAAACTTTCTTACGCCGCACCTTATGTTTATATGCCATCTAAACCGTTTATAACGTTATTTTCATTTCGATGAACTGAAAATACAAAACTTTTATAACCAAACGAATGTTTCAATGGTGCTCACTGATACCTACTGTTTCCTCTAGTGTGGCCTACTTGAGATTTGAATTCAACTCATTTTTTATGGCATGTCTTAAAATGAGATCAGGAAACGGATGGACAGGGTGGACTTCTCACAAACATCGCAGTGGCCCCACCTAGCATCCTTGCGCTGCAAAGGATTTCAAAGGAAATCCGCGTCCCATTGGAGAAGGATCAAGCTACATTCACGGTGCAGTAAATGAATGGTCCCGACTCATCTCCCTCTGTGAAACCACGCTGATCAGATTGTTCTAACCTTCAGGTTGGCATATACGCGACAGATCTGCACCAATATAGTTGGTGGGATTGACCTTGGTCATGACCTTGCCGAATAAATCAGGCCACTATATACTTATCAGATATGCCACACAAATTCCAGAAAAATAGGCTCTTTGAGATAAAACAGCCACTACCCTATATTCAACATATAAGTATGGCCCACTTAATGAGTGGACCAGCCCGTTTTTCGGTACAAGATGGCGACTTTGGGCTTCATGCAGTCGATTTGACTCGATTTCGCACGTGTGGCGATTTCCCTCTTCAATCTATATCATCAGGCGCATTGCAAGACGGGAAAAGACTGTATATTTTGATAACCTTGTAAAGCTGGGCCAAGCATAGGAATGAGTTATTGAAAGCTAAAGCCAAGCTCAGGTGGACCTTAATTGCCCACACCAATGCTTTTTTTCTGTCACAAATTCAGTTATGAAAACTCTGTTCATCTGAAAAGGAAATGGTGAGTAAAATGCTTCTCATGAAACATGCCAATGCTGCCTTTTTTAAGCATGTTTATGGATTGGATTATTGAAAAGACACACAAATATGCTTGATCACATCCTTGTTTGGATTGTTTTGATCTGTTTTTAGTTTATATTCCTTTCTGTTTATCGTTTGTGGGTGAGGCCTGAGATTGGATCTTGGCCCACTGCGTTGTTGGCTTGCTGCGCAACAACTGGTATCAGAGCTTTTGGTTTAATTCTATTGGGAGCGATGGAGGAAGATGGAAAAACTATAATTGAGAAGTTTGATGGTTCAAACTTTATCTTCTGAAAGATGCAGATGGAGGATTATCTGTATCAGAAGGACCTCTACATTCATATAGAAGGAAAAGAGAAGAAATCAGAAAAGATGACATATGATGAATGGTTTTTACTGGATAGGAAGGCTTTAGGAACGATCCGACTCTCTTTGTCTAAGAGTGTCGCCTTTAATATATTTAAGATGAAAATGATAAAAGAATTAATGGAAGCCCTAGCCACCATGTATGAAAAGCCCTCAGCATCCAACAAGGTTCATCCTATGAAACAGTCATTCAACATGAAGATGTCAGATGGTGGGAGCGTGGCTGAACATCTAAACGAGTTCAATACAGTCACGAGCCAGTTGGAATCCGTTGGCATCGTTTTTGAGGATGAGGTCAGGACACTATTGATCTTATCCAGTCTGCCAGACAGTTGGGATGGTTTGATGATTGCTGTAAGTAATTCTTCAGGGTCGACAAAGCTGAAATTTGATGATGTGGCCGGTCAAATTTTCAGCGAAGAATCTAGAAGAAAGGCATCAGGAGTTTTAGGAAATTCAGAGAATGCTCTAAACGTTGAAGGAAGAGGAAGATCACAGAATAGAGGAGGTAATAAATACGGGCGTTCTAAGTCGAGGAAGAAGTCTAAGGGACCGAAAGACAAAGACGGGTGTTGGCATTGCGGCAAGAAAGGGCACATGAAACGTGATTGCAGAGCGCTCAAGAAACAAGAAGGAAGCTCTCAAGGCGAGAAAGATTCAGTGAATCTGTCTGAGGAGAGCGACACAGAGGCGTTGATCTTGTCTCTTGATGCAAGGAATGAGTCATGGGTTATAGACTCGGGTGCTTCGTTTAATGCCACTTCATGTAAGAAAGTTCTGCGTTATTATGTGTCAGGTGACTTTGGGAGAGTCTACCTGGATGATGATGAGTCGTGCAGTATTGTTGAAAAGGGTGACGTTCAGGTCAATCAGAAAGACGGAACGGTTTTGAAACTGAAGGATGTCAGACATGTACCAAGTTTCAGAGGGAATCTGATCTCAGTGGGGCAGTTGGCCGATACCGGTTATGTGACGACATGCACCAGTGATTCCTGGAAGATCACAAAAGGTGCCTTGGTGATATCTCGAGACAAAAAGGAACTTTGTACATGACTTCAGGATCATATGGTTCACTCTCAGTCGCATCAACTGGAGTGAATGGGCAATTATGGCATCAGAGGTTGGGACATATGAGTGAGAAAGGGATGAAAGTGCTGTTGTCAAAAGGGAAGCTATCAGGGCTGAAGTCTTTTGACTTGAAATTCTGCGATGACTGCATATATGGCAAGCAGAAGAGAGTAAGCTTTAAGAAGACAGGACGCGCTCCAAAGACGCATCTATTAAAGCTTATACACACTGACGTGTGGGGACTGACACAAATATCATCTCTTGGTGGCTCACGTTATTTTGTTTCCTTTATTAATGATACTAGTAGAAAACTATGGGTTTATTTCTTAAAGCATAAATCTGATGTATTTGATGCGTTTAAGAAATGAAAAGTTATGGTAGAAAACGAGACAGGTAAAACAGTAAAGTGTCTCAGATCTGATAATGGGGGAGAATATTGTGATAAGAGGTTTGAGGAGTATTGTGCAGCAAGTGGAATCAAATATCAGAAAATGATTCCAGGGACACCACAACAGAATGGTGTGGCTGAGCGCATTAACAGGACCATCCTTAAGCGCGCCAGGAGCATGAGGTTACAAACAAGGTTGCCCAAGACCTTTTGGGCAGATGATGTAAATTCTGTCGTATATCTTATCAATAGAAGTCCCTCAACACCATTGGATGGTGGGCTACCAGAAGAAACGTGGACTGGGAAAGAAGTGAACCTTACATATCTCAGAGTGTTCGATTGCACTTCATATGTTCACATTGATGCAGAGCACAGAAACAATCTGGATGCGAAGTATAGGAGGTGCACGTTTATAGGCTACGGGCAGGATGATTTTGGGTACAGGTTTTGGGATGCAGAAAATAGAAAAATCATCAGAAGTAAGGACGTAGTCTTCAATGAAAAAGTGATGCATAAGGACAGTGTGCAGAAAAATAAGGCCGAGAAAAATGAATTCGTAGAGTTAGAAGAGTTACCGGACATGGGTGTTACAGCGTCACAAGATGATCATGTACAGGAGCATTATGAGGCAGAGTCATAGACACCGGTTGTGAGGAGGTCTACTCGGGAGAGGAGACCCACGGTCCGATACTCACTCTCCTTACATTATCTATTGCTGACAGATAATGATGAGCCAGAATATTTTGAAGAGGCATTATAGTCAGATACACGGGTTAAGTGGGAGCAAGCCATGGATGAGGAGATGGACTCTCTTGAGTCTAATCGTACTTGGGAGTTAGTCACTTTACCTAAGGATAAGAAAGCTCTTCATAATAAGTGGGTTTATAGACTGAAGGAGGAGCATGGTGGTTCGAAACGGTACAAGGCGAGACTGGTTGTAAAAAGTTTTCAACAGAAGGCAGGTATCAATTTCACTGAAATATTTTCACCGGTAGTGAAAATGTCTACGATTCGCATGGTCTTGAGTATAGTGGCTACAGAGAACTTATATCTAGAGCAGCTAGATGTTAAGACAACCTTTCTTCATGGGGATCTTGAAGAAGAAATATATATGCATCAGCCGACAGGATACGTGACACCAGATAATGAGAACAAGGTGTGCAGACTGAAGAAAAGTCTATATGGCCTAAAGCAGGCCCCGAGGCAGTGGTACAAGAAGTTCGATAGTTTCATGTCGAAAACGGTTTTAGGAGATGTCATGCAGACCACTATTGTTATTTGAAGAAGTTTGATACGTCGTACATCATTCTTCTTCTGTATGTTGATGATATGCTTGTGGTCGGTTCAAGCATGAAGGACATCTCAGATCTCAAAAGACAACTGTCTAGAGAATTTGCCATGAAGGATTTAGGAGCTGCAAAACAAATCCTAAGCATGAGGATAAAGCGTGACAGGAAAAATAAGAAACTGGTTTTGTCACAGGTAGAGTACATAGCCAAGGTACTTGATCGATTCAATATGAGAGGTACTAAGCCGGTTAGTACTCCATTAGCCAACTACTTCAAGCTATCTAAGGAGCAAGGTGCAAAGACACAGGAGGAACGAGACTACATGGCCAAAGTCCCATATGCGTCAGCGATTGGGAGTCTCATGTATGCTATGGTAAGCACGAGGCCAGACATTGCTCAAGAAGTGGGAGTTGTTAGTAGGTTCATGAACAACCCCGGGAAGGAACATTGGAAAGCTGTGAAGTGGATCCTCAGATACCTGGTGGGTACAAAGGATGTAGGGCTTTGTTATGGTGGATCAAAAATCAAGCTACAAGGCTACGTGGATTCAGATTTGGCAGAGATATCGACAGCAGAAGAAGCACTACAGGTTATGTGTTTACTCTGGGTAATGTTGCAGTCAGTTGGGCCTCTCAGTTATAGAAGATAGTATTTATCAGTACGACAAAAGTAGAATATGTTGCGGCTACAGAAGTATGCAAGGAGATGGTGTGGATGCAAGGTTTTATGGAAGAGTTGGGTAAGAAGCAAGTAGATTAGAAGCTGTATAGTGACAGTCAGAGTACAATACACTTGGCTAAGAATTCAGCCTTTCATTCAAAGACCAAGCATATTGCCATCAGATATCATTTCATACGTTCGTTACTAGAAGATGGATCGATTGCTCTGGAAAAGATTCATACAAGTGAGAATCCTGCAGATATGTTGACCAAGGCGGTCATAAGGGAGAAGCTGAAGTTCTGTTCAGTTTTGATTGGTCTTCAGGCTTGAAGACGGGGAGGTGATGCACTCCGGATGAAGAAGACGAAGGTTTATGGCAATGTGTCTCCAAGTGGGAGATTGTTGAGAATGTGGAGCCACATTGGGCCGCCTTCGACCTGTCGTAGGACGTCTTCGACCGATCGTAGGTTCAAGCCCTAGCACGACTCGAAGTCTAGCGAGTTGTGCTGTTTTTTTTTCCTGTCTAGGACCAGTCCTGGAATTTTCAGAACCAGTCTTAGGGGCCTAGGACCGGTCATAGGAGGGCTAGGACCGGTCGTAGGGGTGTAGGACCGATCGTAGGAGAGCTAGGACCGTCGTAGGGATCTAGGACCGGTCGTAGGTTACGCAGTTTGTTCCGCGATTTTGCGCGAAACTGCGGATTTGAGTCCTTTCACAACTGGGATGCGGAAGGAAAGTTGTCTAAACTATAAATAGGGGTTCTTAGGGCTTTTCTAGGTAGATGAGGAATATTGAAAAATATTTTTAAAAGTATGGGCTAAGGATTTTGTATATTCTTCCAAGAGAGAGGTTAATATTTTGCCTTATAATCTTTGTTTCTTCATAGTGAAAGTTTGCATCCGTGGTTTTTTACCCTAGTTTGGAGTTTTTCCACGTTTATCTTGTCTTGTGGTTTGTTTGGATTGTTTTGATCTGTTTCTAGTTTATATTCCTTTCTGTTTATCGTTTGTGGGTGATGCCTGAGATTGGATCTCGGTCTACTGCGTTGTTGGTGTGCTGCGCAACACGATTTTCTGTTTAGATGACCATGGCTACCCAATGTGGACATCCTCTTTGAAATATAAAAGATAGTCCACCCATTAGTTGGGGACGGTAAGTATATCTCTTGCCCAAAATCTGAATTGACTGTTTTTTTAAGAAATGCTATTAGAGTGTTATTATCATGTTTATATGTTCTTTCATTAAATTATATTGAGATTTTTCAATGTTTCAGTTTAAATGAATAAATGTAGTAGTTTCATGATAGTGTTGAGATGTGATAGCAAATTGTCAGAGTCCTGGATGGTTTCTTTTATTAAGAAAAGAAAAGAAAAAAAGAAATCATTGATCACTTTTAATATTACCATCATTATATAACTGCATTCGCATTCAATCTCTAAGGATCACTTAGAGTTTTACATGAGTTGAATCAGCTCGACTCGGATCGGCCAATAGTTGACCCCAGCTTGAACTTGGCTTGGCTCAGTCCTTGAGCCTGACTGGCCAGCTCAACTCGGTTTGGTCAACAACTCGGGTCAGTTTAAGCCTATGCGACATTTTCTCAAACACATGGAGTACACCTTCAATTTATCACAGTATCCAAAACAGCAGCAACAATTTACATGTATTTCATCAAACACTAGATAGGTAACATCAAAATAAAAATACAAGGGTAGTTTTATCATGTAATTTTTTATTTTTTATTCATAGTGATTTGTTTTTTTATCATACTTTTCTCGCCACCAGCCGATCCTGTAGAGAATGTATGCACCCGAAATAACACTTTGTTGAGTCATTTCATCGAACACTTGGTGAGCAATGTCAATATCAAAATACCTGAGTCACCAAACTAATTCGATTTGAGTTGAGGTTCAATCCGAGTAGATTCGAGCTCAAACAAGCTCGAACTTGGCTCGAAATTTTTTCGAGCTCCAACAATTAGCTCAACTCGGCTCGAACTCAATTTCAAACCGAGTCAAATTGAACTTTTTCGAGTCAAGTCGAGTGAGTTAACGGAGCTAACTCGGTCCATGAACAACTCTAGTACCACTTTAGAAAAACAAAGAAATTAAATGATTTCATTTTTACTAGAGCTTTCACCTCTTACATCTTTCTGTCTAAGACCCAACTTAATCATGCTTCTATAGTACCACTTTCAAAGAACCATGCTAGGGTTCTTCCATCAGGTGCCTACTCAGGTCATTTTATTTTTAATTTTTTAAAAAGGGAGTGCCACATATAGGCCTACCATGGTGTTTACATGCCATCCATTCCATTCATCTGACGTGCCTTTGTTGGGATGAAAGAATTTCCCAAAAATCTCAGCATTGCAAAACATAGGTTATATGAAAACCTAGGTGGCCTATAGTGGAAGGTTTTAATTATTATTTTAAGAGTGGCCCGACTGAATATTGGATCAGCCTAATTTTTGGGACCATTAATGTCAAACAAGGAATGGTCTACCCGATGGACGGGTGGATTCATGCATGTTGAGCCGTTTTCCATATTAGAGAAAGTGACCCGAGTGGGTGCGAGGGGAGCTGGTATTCCATTTTGAAGATGATAGATGTCGGAAATGGTGTCCAATTCGATTTTGTTATCTACAAGCAGTTTTCATGGAAAGCCATTCCACGCTGACATGATACCCGTCCCAATCCCACCACAACTAGTAGTACTGGTGAATCTGGTGGGGCTGACTGTAATATTTGTGGGTGACCATGGGATAGTAATCCATTTACATTAAATAAATTTCTGGTCTCTAGCAGGTCAGGAAATGGATGGGTTGGAATTCCAGCAAGGGGCAAATTTTGCTGCATGGTTGATCTTTTTAGGGCTGATGTGGCCCATCAAATTCAAGGGAGTATTGCATACACTCTAGCCTCTTTTCCTTAGACATTTTTGGGCTTAATTACTGCCCCTGAAGGGCCACCTTTGTGGTGATATTATAGGTTAGCATTAATCCGCAAGACAGGTGGGCCACACCATAAAAAAACAATCCACAACTGCCCAAAAAACATCATATATATTCAAGTGGTGGGGCCGATGTCATGTGTGCATTACATCCAATCTATCTCATAGGTTGACCACCATGATCATGGGATCTTGAAAACCTCATGCTAATTTAATCATCAGGTGGATCCCAACACTTGAATTTGGAGATTTCTTATCTAATTCAACATTATACCTATGGTGTGGCGCACCTGATAGTTGGATTGGCCTGATATTTGATAAATCTATATATTATCGTGCTAGGCACTTGTTGAATGGGTTTGATGTCACGAACACACTACAAGGGCCCTACAATAGCTAGCTTAGTGGTGGTACTAATAATGTGGGTGTGATTTGAGTGTTGAACCCAACTCAAAAGATATCTACACGCTGTCGCTTTCAGGTTGGCCTTTTTAATTTCCCATTACTAGGATATTCTAAATAAATCACCAATAATTGCTAAGCTTGTTATCAAAAATTAAATAAAAACAAATGATCTCCGTCAAATTTGTCTAAAGTCGTCTTCTAACTTTCAACCACAGAAAAATCCAACTATTGGATCTGCCCCACACGAATAGGGGTGCACAAGAACTGGTAGAACCGGTAAACTGGGTTGGAGCTGACCAAACTTCATGGTTTGGTTTGGTTCTGAAGTGCATCGGTTCGAAAATTAAAAAATCTGTTAATATGGTTTGGTTCTTGGTTTGGGTTCCTTAAAACCGAATCGAACCCTAAAACTGAACATGGATCTGGGCCCCTTGGTCAATAAATATTAAATTTTTTTTTTTTTTTAAAAAAAATAGACCATTCATCAAATGGATCACAACACGAATATACATGACAGCAAAATCATTTTGAAAACACTAAAGGGTCATAAAAACAAAACATGACAAAATTATTATCCGTGAAAATTTTCAATAGAAGAGATTGGGTTAGATTAAAATATATATATATATAAAAAAAAAAAAAAACATGCAATTGGTTTGGATTATAAAAAGCCTATAAAATTAGAACTGTACCAAAGCTGAATCGATTTTTTATGGTCTAGTTCCAATTCAGTTCTAAAGTGCAAGGGAATGGTTTGGTTCTGATTTCACCCGAAGACCAAACTGAACCGAACCGTGTGCACCCCTACGTGCAAATAGAGTTCTTTAGGCAGTTGTTCAATTTCTCTTATGCTGTGCCCCGTTTGATAGGTTTTTGGATGGTTGTTCTTTTTTTAAAAAAAAATAAAAATTATTATTATTCAATTTTTTTATGGTGTGCCCCCACTTAATAGTTGAATCCACCTGACATTTGCAGTGTCCCATTGTTTCAGCAGGACAATCATGTTATGCAGGTGAGATGTCATACAAACACCGTAATGGTCCCACATACCAACTTCGTTAAGCTTACAAGTAGTTGTGTGTGAGCATTTCCTCTTGATAGTTTATGGTAAAATGATTGAAAATCTCCCTCTCTTATGACTGCAATGATTCTTGATCTCATAAGCTGATGGTACAACTAATTGATTAGATGGTCTCGCGACCATATAATCATCAATCTAGTCTGTTTATTTCTTCAACTCACTATTGTCATATCACTATGCAAATCACACTGATAGGATGATCCTGAACCTTTGAATGGTCGCATGGTAGATGATGGTCCTACAAAAACAGTGATTGTTAAATGATCATAGGCTCTCCTTGGTGTACTTTGGCCCGTTGAATTTCAATCAATGGCTGGACCTTTTTTTTTTTTTTTTTTTTTTACAATTTTGCTAGTTCGCATTTTGCAGTCCTCAAAATCTTGTGGTATGTCCAGGGCACCCTTCCCATTAATACCCAGCAGATGAATGGCCCTGATTGCAAAGCTGGGCTTAGTACCTAATGATAAGTTACCATAATTTAAGGGTTGCAATTCGGAGGGGTTCAAGTTGGGTGGGGGTCAGCCCAAGTGTAAGACCCGTATCTTGGTCCGTACACTTCCGCGGTCTTACTGGTCGAATTCCAGCAACTTTCGACCCTTAACCAGTATCGACGCGCGACCCTGATTCATGTGCCGACAACCCGAGTCGACTCAACCCGAGACCAATGCCATAGCGACCGCACCGTCGCCGCGGTTCCGATACCGCGACTCGCGCGCCGAGGCGATACCCTGGTCAAGAGTTATGGGCCAACGTTCGGTGCGAGAAAACGCCGCGCGTTGCGAAAACCAAGGGAATCTCAACGATGTGTCACATCAATCACATCAATCCCATCAATCAATCACCCATCAAGCCATCACATGTCAAGTACACATCACTCTCACCCATTTTTTCAAGCAACCACAAAAGTCTTCCTAACCCATACCTTTCTTACACAAAAGACCACAAAAGTCTTCACATCTCATACCTCTCTTACACAAAAGCCTCAAAAGTCAAGCTTTTCTTACACAACCATCACTCACCCATCCATCCATCACTCTCTCTCTCTCCCTTTACATCACTCTCTCTCTTTCTCTCTTTCTCATTTCAAAGAAAAAGCTCCAAGCAAAACATCCCACGTATGGAATTTTTGCAAAAAATCCCTAAGCTCCAAGTGGCCCACCTTCCTACCCCAAAATCTCCCATCTCAACCCTCCATTCTTCATCTTAACCGTTGAAGTTGAAGCCAAGGTGCCAAGGAACCCCTAGGAGCGAGAAGATCGGACGGTGGGTGCCTCTATAGGGTAGTTTTTATTGTTTTTATGGTGGACCAATTGAGGCCCACCGATCCATGGTGTGGATCTCACTTGGGACCCTTATTTGTGGCCGATGGACCACTTGGATCACCATGATCATTCCATGATGGGGCCATTCTCCATGGACCCCATCATGATCTTTATTTTCATTTGAAAAGGGTCATCTAGACCATCCATATCGGTGGGGAAAGGATTCCCACCGTTGATCTTTAGTTTTGATGGTCACATGTGCAAATGACCCATTGATGTATGATTTCATGTATGGGAGGGCCCATAATGACGGGGACCCTCCATCACAAGCCGTGTCCCACTCTCCATGTCTCTCTCTTTTATTTTATTTTATTTTATTTTATTTTATTTTATTTTATTGCAATAGGATGGTGTGGCCCACTTGAATGGATCCCATCTTGATGTATTTATTTTATTCAAGTAGGGCCCATCCTAGATGTTATTCCCATGCCGCCATCATGTGGTGACCCACTTCATCAGGGCCCACCATTTCCAAAGAAATTTTTTATATATCACTGTCTAGCGTCTGGGACCCTGGACGTTGTAAAGGAAATAAAAAAAAGAAAAGAAAGGAAGGCTTTTGGGTGGTCCCTTTGCATAGGCCCCACCATGATGTATTTGAGTAATCCAAGCCATCCATCCTCTTACCTACGGTGTTTTAGCCGTCGGGTAGAAGTTTGGGGCTGATTGGAAGACCTGGTGGGCCATAATATCAACGAATGCATCACTACCATTCAAGATCATTATTTGGTTTTATTTCACTTTCTAAGCGTCCAAAAAATTCAAACTCTGGACTCATTTCGACTGTTGCGGCCCACTGAACGCAATGGCCGGAGTGGATTTTATTTTAGCGGGACCCATGCATGAAAAACTACAGGAAAATTAAATTTCCTGATTTTTGATAAGAGGCATAGCCTCTGGCTTGCGTCAGTAGCAGGAGGGCTGCACGCAGCGGGCGGGCGGCCGCTGGCCACCCACGGCCCTGCTGTGGGCCCCACTGTAATGTTTGTTTGCCATTCAATCCGTTCATGAGGTGGGACCCCTCCTCAGGTGGGTCCCCTCCAAAAATGAGACAGATCCAAGATTCAGGTGGCCCACACCACATGAAACAGTGTAAATTGATTCCTACCATTGAAAGGTCTTTGGGGCCCACAGAAGTTTTGAATCAAGCTGAAATTTATGTCGTCCCTTCATCCAGGTCCGAGTGACCTTATGAATGGGTTGGATGGCAAATAAATATTTCAGAGTGGGCCCCACATGGGACCCACATTGATGCATATGTTGTAGCCCACCGTCCAGGCGGACGGTGGCACCCACCTGACGCACGGGCTGCCTCCACCGTCCACGGACGGTGGGGCCCTGTGTGATGAATGTGTTATATCCGCACTGTCCACTGGACAGTGGGACCCACCTTGATGCATATGATGCATCCGGACCGTCCATCCACTTTAACATATAAAGGGCTATGGGTTAGGCCCATTTGATTTATAAAAATGCTAATGGGCTGGGCCCATTTGATCCACTTGAGGCCTAAGAATTTGGGCCCACTTGATACGTAAAGCCTATGGGCTTGGGCTCACTTGTTATTTAAGGGCATGGGCTAGGCCCATTTGATTTATAAAATGCTTATGGGCTAGGCCCATTTGATCCATTTAAGGCCCAAGAACTTAAGCCCATTTGGCGTGTTGCAAGTCCATGAGACTAGGCCCATTCGATGTACTTCAAGGCCCATATACTTGGACCCTTTTTATTGAAATTTTAAAGTCTATGGGAGTAGGACATTTGATATGTTGTAAGGCCCATGGGACTAAACCCATTTGATTATAAAAAGGGTCCATGGGATTAGGGCCACTGGATTTATTTGAGGCTCATGGGTTAGGCTCACTTGATTTGTTTAAGGCCTAGGAATTTAGGCCCATTTGACTCATGTTAGGTCTATGGGTTGGGGCCCACTTGACCTACATGTGGGATCCCAATTGGTGTGGCCCATTTGATACATATTAGACTCATGTGACTAGGTCCAATTGATGCAATCCAAGGCCCACGGGTTTTGACCCATTGCAATGCACATAAGACCCATTGGTGTGGCTCATTTATGTGGCCCATCTGACGAATAAAAGGCTCATAAGCTATGGCCCATTTGATATATATGTAAGGCCCAATGGGAGGAACATAAGGTCCATTGTAATGTGTAAACCCAATACCGATTATGTAGCGGTGTTTTAAGAAAATCGTACCTGGGAAACAATGTTGGTTTGACGTCCACATTGCGAGTGTAATGTTGGTTGGATGTCCACATTACGACTCTCCTTAGGGTCCATTACTGGGCTGTACTTATCGTATTTAGGCCGTCCAGGTCCATCTGCATTGTAAATAGTTTATTTTGTTATAACATGTTTAGTCCAGTTCATGACTCATGATCATACGCATCATATGTATGCTTGACGTGAGAATTGTCTGATCATAGCATTTGCCTTCGGGCAGGTTGTTTATGGGCTCCCGGTTAGGCGGTGCTGCCCTACATGAGCGCACGGTATGCGCAGGATTGGTTGCATGACTGGATAGCGTGATTCATGCATTCCGCATTTGTGTGACATGGTTATTATACGCCCTAGCGACATCAGGGCCGTAGCCTCCACAGACGCATCGTGGTTGGCAGGATTGGATACCGAAAATCTTGTTCTACATGGGGTACTATAGATATCCCTGGGTGAGAGTCCCTAAACCCTTATGGTACCAAGATGTTGCTCCAACGTCTAGACCGAGTGGGTAGATGAGCGTTGAGTGCCGATTACCAGACGGTTACGCTCTCCACTGTGTCGTGGTTGGTTGGAAGGGGGTACGGCCTTACCCGCCCGAGTGTAGGGGGCAATGCTAGGCTGAGTCTGACCAGCTCGAGGAATGGGCCCGCTATCGACGAGTCGCGCCCGATATTGGCAGACGGATAGTGTAGTCTCTTCCACTTACTTTATTGCGCGCGATGTGGCGGCAATCTGGTTTAGAGTGTACTAGACCCCGGTGATATTCCATACTTTGAGCTGTATTGACGTGTGAACATTGATGAGTATCTGTATGCTTGAGTTGCATTGTACATTGCATGGCCTTGGGATGGCCGATACCATTCATGTCTTGCATCGCATAAGCCTTGGTACGGCTCATGATATTATGTTTCCATTTGCATATTCCGCATCACTCTGACATTGCATGTACATATTACTACCTTGCGCACACACCTTCACCACCCTCTAAGCTTTCTGTAAGCCTATGCACGACCGTTGCGTGCAGGTGACGTTGGATCACAGCAACGTTGAGGCAGGAGCACGTTGCTGAGCATTTTAGAGTTTTTGTACTTTATCACTGTATTTCCCTTTATGCTCATTGTACTTGTAAAGTTTTTGATCATAGTGGAAATGTAATGGAGTTCTTGGTTGTTGTTTGTGGGTTATGCCTTTGGTTATGCTTATTACGAATCAAATTGATATTTAAAATCCTCCTCGTAGCATCCCAGGATCGGAACCTGACGAATGGGAGCTAGGAGCCGAGAATGGGGTTCTACGGAAGCTGTCGGCGCCGGATTCGGTGATCGAAAATTTTGTGAGCCCGGTTTCCGAGTTTGGGGCGTGACTCCAAGTCCAACCCATTTACTAAATGGACCAAAGTTCTGGGCAATCAATTACCTTGAGGCTTGACCAGACTCACTTAAAATCCATCGAGCCCATTCCAACCTGACTTGACCCATTTAGTTGTAAATGGGTCTCACTTGTCTAACCAAACCTGACCTAGCATGGCCTTGCTCATTTTTAAGATGGAAATAAGGGGCGATGGTAAGCCCAGCCGGCCCAAATTACATGCACTATATACATACATTATATTAATGAGTAATTTGTTTCTGGTCTTGGAGGCATCTGGCCCGGCACGTTGGTAACTTAGGTGGGTGGGAGGATGAGCTAAGGTTCAACCCAAGTCCAGCCCATTTACTTAAATGGGTCAAAGTTTCTAGTCTGTGCCTGAGCTGCAACCCATTTAACTTTGCAGACCCATATCTGATTAGTGAATTATGTTAGTAATGGTAATATTGTTCAAAATCAGCAGGCACCGGTAGACCATTTGTAGGCCATGAATCTGTTTTTTAATCTACATTGAAGCATATATAAAAAGGTTTATGGAGCCTGAAATTGGAGCCTTGGACGTGGGAAATGAACACCTGCAGCGTCGACTGTACATGAAATTTCATATACGGTCTTCTTTACCACCAATGTATCACATTACTAGGAAATCCAATCCTTGCAAGAGGTAGGCCTCTAAATGGAGGTCACCAGGAAAGAAAATCAGCCCAAACCACCTGTTAATTCGATCTCACCTGAAAAATAAGTCATGCTATTGACTATTGATTAATTTAAACACTATCCCATTAGATGAGTTTATCGGCCTGATTTTCAAACAATGTGATCTTCATATGGTACTGCAATTATTATTTTGTATGGCTCCAAATCCATCATGTGCAATGGAAAGAAAAGGATCTATTGTAAAATTTTACAAACAGCTGCTGCATATGGTTGTTTCACGTGTTAAAAACCAGACCATCTAGGTGGGCAGGTGGGTCAAACGTTGGTAGTTACAACGAATTAGCAGGCGCGAGCAATGTGGCTATCCAAAAAGTTGGTCTTGTTGGTTCTAAAATATAGATATATAGTGTAAAAAATAAAAAATCAAGATATTAAACTAGAAATAATAATTTTTATAAAATCTAGATAGTAGAGACACGTTATTATTGTTGTCTTGAAGATAGTTTCCTTTATATGAACACAATCCTTGATACACTAAGTCTCAGTAAGTCTGGCCCCACAATATAACAACTATCTTTCAAGATGAACAGATTAGATCGGGTGTACTCTCGATTATAACCACATGAATTCAAGAATATTCGAACTATACTGCCTAAAAAGAACACAAAAGGAAAATTCAAAGAAGAAAGGAATTTTATATGAATTTACAATGAAGAGGAGATGTTCTTACAAACAAAAGGAGAAGGGCAATTCTCGATCATAATCTAAAGCGAAAGGAAATGGTAAGATGAAATGTTGGAACTGTGAGACGACATAGCATATGAAGAATGACTACAAGAACTTAAAGACTTAAAATAGAGAAAATGAGGCAAAATGAGGCAAAATAGGCCAACATAGTGCCATCATGTGAAAAGGTGGATGATGGTAATGTCTTGACCACATTCAAATCTTATTAGCTTAATAACAACTAAATTTTGGATTCAGGATTACTTTAATAATGACTAGATTTTGGATTTGAGAGCCTTATATCACGTGACTTCTCATAAGGATTGGTTTACCACATACAATGAATATAACAGTGGATAAGTTTTTATGGACAATGACATTATATGTAAAATTATTAAAATCGGTTCAATGCACATCAAAATATTCGATGGGGTGGAGCATATTCTGATAGATGTTCGACACATTTTGGGCCTCAAGAAGAATTCAATATATCTAGGAGCTCTTGAGGTATTTGGTTATAAGTTCATTAGTTATGACATGGTTCTTAAAGTTTTGAAATGGACACTTATTATGATGAAAGCCCAACAGAGCAATAATCTATACAAATAGATCAGAAATACTGAAATGAGCGGAGCTACAACGTTTGTAGCAGAATCCACATCAGCATGATTGTGGCATGCATACCTAGACCATATGAGCGACCATAACATGAAGGTACTTTTTAATCGTTGCTTGATTTTTGTCTTTAAAAATATTAAACTTAGGCCATGTTTGTTAACGTTGAATTTTAGCACTTAACGCGGAATGAGAAAAATTTTCCGTGTTTAGTGGTGTTTGTTAATGCGTTGTTAACGCAGAAGACAGAAAGCGCTAAGTGGTTTTTCACTGAATTTTTTCCGTGATAGGAGTCTGGCTTAATGGGGAATGTGGAATGCGCTCCGTGATTTTTCATTAAACAAAATTTTTTTACTTCCAAAAGTACCCCTTTTCAAGTTACTACGGATATTTTTTCTTTTTAATTATTTGCGCAATACAAAATTAACCTTTAACCTGTGAAACTTCTTTATACCCCACTATGATTTATGTGTTTAATCCATACCGTCCATCAACTTTTTCAGATAATTTAAGGTGTGATCCAATAAAAGAAGCAGGTCCAATGATTAATTGGACCATAAGGTGGGGATTGAACGTCCACCGTTAAAAACTTCTTGAGAGCTAGAGAAGTTTCAGATCAAGCTGATATTTGTGTTTTCACTTCATCCATGTCTACATGACCTAATCAATAGGTTGGATGGTAAAAAAACGTGGCCATGTAATCAATATAGATGATAATGCATCTGGTGCATTTTAATGCAACCAAGGTTATTATTTGATGTGGTCCACTTGAGTGTTGAATCTACCTCATTTTCATGTTCATGCCTTAAAAATAATCTAAGAAAAGGGATTGACAATTTGGATGTACATATACATCAAGGTGGGCCCGCCCACAGAACTGCCTGTTCGGAGCCAGGAACGGGCGGATGTGGATTTCCTGCAAAAGCCTCTCGCAGGAAGTTCATGCGCAAGGATGTTGGTTGGGATCCACCGAGATGTTTGTGTAAAGTCCACCCCTTTCATATGTTTTAAAAGCTCATTTTAGGACGTGAGAACAAAAAATAATTATATATAATACTCATGTAGGTCACACGAGAGGAAACATGGACTATTTAGTGAGAACCGTTGAATCATTGTTTTGGTCATAAAAGTTCTATGTCAAGCTATATTTTTGGTGTTTTCACTTCATCCCATTCTGAATGACATTATAAACGGTTTGGATAGCATATAAACATTAAGATGGAGTCCAAGAAGGTTTCAACAGTGGGAATTTCTTTCCCCAATTTTCTCTCTGGTGTGACCCACTTGAGTTTTGTATCCACCTAATTTTTGGTCCCACATATTAAAATGAGCTTTCAAAACCAATGGACGGATTGAATTTCTATTATACATTGCAGTGGGCCCCCACCTAGCAACTTGCGCAGGAACTTCCTGCATAAGGCTTTAGCAGGAAATCCACGTCCGGGATGGGTGGGGGTAGTACGCGGATTGCGTACCGACAGCGTCAGTAGCGGGGTGGCTACTGACTGTACTACATGGGCCCATCATGATGTGTTTTTCCCATCCATGCCATCCATCTATTTTTTCAGAATATTTTATTGTATAAGCCTAAAAATTAGTCAAATATAAATCTCATATGAATCACACCACGGGAAAGAGTGGTAATTGAACAGTCACCGTTAAAAACTTCTTAAGAGCCACAAAAGTATGTGTTTCATCCATGCCATCTATCTATTTTTTCAGATCTTTTTATGGTATGAGACAAAAAATTAGGTATATTAAAATCTCAAGTGGGCCACATTACAGGAAACAACGCTGAATGAGCGTCGACCATTAAAAACCTTTTGGGGGCCATAAAAGTTTTAGATCAAGCTGATCTTTGTTTTTTCCCTTCATCTAGGCCTATATGACCTAATAAAAAGATTGGATGTTAAATAAACAGTACAGTGGGCCTTAGGAGGATTTTAATGATGCATATCCAATCATTATTGTTTTCCTATGGTGTGGTCCACCTGAGATTTATATCCCTCTAATTTTTGGGCTGAAACACTAGAATGATCTGTAAAAATGGATGAACGGAATGGATGAAACACATACATCATGGAGGGGCTAACAGAACACCCACAGGGTGGCTGGGGGAGTAGCCAATCCGTTTACGTCTTGGACGGGTCTCCTGCGAAAGCCTTTCGTGGGAAGTTCCTGCGCTAGGAACGCAGGTGGGGCCATTGGGATGTTTGTAAGAAATCCTCATCGTCCATCCATTTTGAGAATTCATTTTAGGACACGAGGCCAAAGATGAACCGTATCTAATGCTCAGGTGTACCGAAAACATGATAACTAAACGTTCACAATTGAAATATTCCTAATATGCATGTGTTCCCAATATGCTCAGGTGGTCGGTGCTATGCGGCCCCCATGATGCATGTGTTTCATCCATTCCATTCATATATTTTTACGTATCTCATATCCCAAAAATAAGAGGGATATAAATCTCAGGTGCATCACACCACAGGAAAACAATAGTGATTGGATATCCACCATTAAAATCCTCTTAGGGCCCACTGTACTGTTTATTTGACATCCAATATGTTGATTAGGTCATATATTCCTAAGATGAAGTAAAAAAAAAAAGTCAGCTTGATCCAAAACTTTTATGGCCTCCAAAAGGTTTTCAACGGGCAAAGCTCATTCAACACTGTTTCATGTAATATGGTCCACTTGAGATTGGGATATACCTCATTTTTTGTTTCATACTATAAAATGACCTAGAAAAATATATAGACAGCATGGATGAAACACATACATCATGGTGGGGCCCATAGAGCATTGACCATCAACCATTAGCATGGATGAAACACATACATCATGGAGGGGCCCATAGAGCACTGACCATCAACCATTAGCATGGATGAAACACATACATCATAGTGGGGCCCATAAAGCACTGACCATCAGCCATTGGCGGGTGGCAGTGGGACTAGCCAATCGATTTTCCGTGTGGTACACCGAGCGCGAATTGGATGAATGCAGATTTCCTGCGAAAGCCGTTCGCAAGAGGTTCCTGCACAAGGATGCTGGGTGGGACCCACCACCATGTTTTTAGGAAATATACTCCGTTCATTTGTTTTGTAAGCTAATTTTAGTACAAGCAACAAAAAATGAGGTGGATCTAAGACTCGAGTGGGCCACATGAGAGGAAACAGTAGCTATATAACGCTAATGCTCATTGAGCTCTGAGTTGTAAAAACGATTTAAAGGAGATCAAAGTTGGTGAGAAATCTACATCAGGTGTAAAACATTTCCAAACAGGAGATAGGGGCAAATGTGTCAAATTAACATATTTCAGACATTTCGAATGTTTGTTAACAAATAGATTGTTTAAAATTCAGTTTTAATTTTCAGACTTCAGCCATAATTATCAAACAAGTTTTTTGACTTCAGATTTCAGATTTAGGCTTTAGATTTTAGATTCAGCTTCAGATTTCAGATTCAGCCTTTATACTTCAGATTTAACAAACGGGGCCTTAGTATATATGAGCATTGTATATATAGTAAAAGTGAAGGCTAACTTTTAAAATTGGAAAGCATGCTTGTAAAAGTGTGCTAGAGTATGTGCAATAAGATATATGGGGCTCATCTTTTGTTGTTTCTATTAGGGGATTATTGTATTTTATCTCATTCATCAATAATTACTTCATAAAAGTGTGGGTTTATTTTCTAAAAATTAAATCTGATGTTTTCACTACGTTTAAAGTACGAAAGATGATGGTTGAAAGACAGATATGGTAGAAACCAAAGGTATTAATGACTAATAACGGAGGCGAATTCACTTCAAATGAATTAATCGGTTTTGTAAAAATAAGGGTATTGTTACACACAATACAATGAGACACACTCTTGAGCAAAACGGAGTGGTAGAATGGATAAATTTGACTCTCTTAAAGAGATCCCGAAACATGTTGAGTAATGTTGAATTGGGTAATGAGTTATGGATGGAGGCCGTTAACACCTTTTAATTGGTCCCCTACGTGGATAAAATGTAAGATTCCTAAAGGAGTGAGGGGTGGTCACAAGGTAGACTACTTGCAGTTGTGAGTATTTGGTTGTGATGCTTATGCTAATGTATCATCAGTTGAGAGGGATACACTAAACCAAATGGAAGAAGTGTATTTTCGTGGGGCGATGGTAATGATGTGAAATGGTATAAGCTGCATGACCGAGTCACACGAAAGATCATAATTAAGATGTCATGTTTGATGAAGATTCATTATTTCACAAGGGCGAACGCAATGAATCGAAGAAATCAGTAGTCATTAATGTCAAGATTGAAAAAAAAGATACATGATAGAGCCTAAGTCGCAGATAAAGATATAAGAGTAGGTGGAATAACCACATCTCAGAAGAAATTTGTCAAGAGATCACAAATTGTTAGTTAGATATAAGAATAAGTTAAATGTTTCATTCATTCTTATTATGGATAAGGAAAATCCGTTCACCTTTTAAAAAGTATTAGATGATTCTGATGTTGAGAAGTTGATAACGAACATGTACGGTGATATTTATTATTTATAAGAATGAGACATATGAACTAGTGAAGCTTCCGATTAACCATAAAGTAATCGACTTTAAGTTAATTTATAAGAAAAAATTGAATAGATAAAAGACAAAATTAGTTGCAAAAAGATATTCATAAAAAAAAGGATGTTAACTTAAGCCCTAAGTCGATGCATATGTTTTATCCACACTGTCTATTCATATGTGTCATTTACACATGACATTCAAGCTATATACGTATGTATGTGACCTACATCAATTATGAAATGTGATCCTTTGATTATAATTCTATGGTCTCCTAAAGGTTGACTTCATTTAATAAATAATACTTTTTAAGGAAAGAATTTAATTCCAAACATGGGACTTGACCTTAAAAATACCAAGGCATTTCCAAGCATATAATCATTGTTACTATGATGAATTTGTTTCACATCCACCCTTGCCCATTGCAAAAAAGTAGCGAATAACCATCAAAAACTCTTTTAAGACACAAGTTTTGTATGAAACAATCTTCGTAGCTTTCCTTCAACAACATTTGGCTGACCTTATTAAGGAATGGGATAGTAAATAAGATCCTTGGAATGTTTTTAACGGTAATGGTTGAATTAGCATTGTTTCTTGTCATGTGGTCTACCTGAGATTTGAATACGTTTAATTTTTGGGATGGCACAGCAGATTGGATATGCAACAAATCATCCAGGTGGGCCGTACGGTAATGATAACACCCACTAAGACGTTTTTCATACGATATGAATGCCTTCACGTAAGATCAACTGACACCATCTATTCGATGGTCCACGCACTGATCGGGCATCATTTCCGAAAATATCGTGCCAACCGGAAAATCAGCGGAACAAAGGGGCGTGAAATGAATTTCTTGGGTGCGGATTAGGTGTTTGTTACCTGGGCTGGTTATATGCTGAGTGGGTGTTACCTAGGAACACCATCATGTTTCTAGTGGTGTGGTGCACTTGAGATTTGGATATACTAAATTTTTTTTGAACGTTTACCATTAAAAACTTCCCAAGGCTCACTTTAAGAAGATCCATAATGTTGATTTTTCATCCAACCCATAGATAAGTTAAATTGGAAATGGATGAAGGGAAAATACAAATATTATCTTGATCCAAAACTCTTGTGACCTAAAAACCTTTTAATGGCCTTTAACACCTTTTTCAATGGTGTTGTCTAACCGAGACTTGAATCTTCTTAATTTTTAGGATAATGGAAATAAATTAGAACAAAAAACAGATGGACAGCGTGGATATGAATCAAATTCATCAATTTGGGCCCAACACTAACGGCAAAACCACTGAGCTGTTACCCGGGTACCAGCTAATCCGCTCCCGAATTTTTTTCAAAAGATAACCGCCTCCATCCAATAGGGAAAGAGTCCCACGGTATGCAGAACTTCCAGTGACGGAAGCTAGGTAGGGTGACCATGATATTTGTAAGAAATCCACACCGTCCATCCATTTTTCCATATGATTTTAGGGCTTGGGCACTGATGTAGAGCGGGTTGCGGACAATTTCATGATCAAGATGGATCAGAAAAGGCACGGTCGACAACATAAGTGATCCGGACCGTTGGACCTTAGATCGGGCGTATCTTGCAATCTGGAATGAGTTATCTGACGTAAAATATATGAATTTGGGGTAGAACGAGCTACTTTAGCCAACCAACCTAGCTATGCCGAGTTGCGCAGCCTGAATTTGCGAGAAACTCCCTGATCGACAGCCGTTTTTCCGTTTTAATTTCATTTTTACTATAAATAGTAAGTTTTACTTTGCTTATAGCTCTTCATCCGTTGGGTTTTAGGAGTTCTGTCCAACATGAAAAGTGCTTAGGATAATTAGAATAACGGTTTGGTGAAGCAAAATACGACACTTACTATTTTTGGCTGAAAACCTTGCGCACTAGTAGACATCACGACAATCTATAAATAGTAAGTTTACTATTTATAGTAAATCGTGGATTCTAGGAGTTTTAGTTGTAGTTTGAGTCTGATTTTTTTCATGTTGCTTGGTTCCCTTATATAAAGGGGTGTAAACTCATTTTTATTCATTCATCAATTAATTTCGAATTTATTTCTATTTTCTTGCTTTCTTTCCTCGTAGATTCGAGAAGTCTCTGTGAGGAGTCCAGAGAAGCTCCGTAGATTCGGAGTAGTTATCCTTGAGGAAGACGGTGATCGACCTCATCATGTTCATCCCTGCGTCAGGCACAAAAATGAGGCAGATTCAAAACTCAAGTGGACCGCTCGACACAAAACGGTGATGATTGAACGTCCACTATTGACACATTCGTAAGGCTACATAAGTTTTTCATCAGGCTAAATTTTTTATGTTTTCAATTACTCCAAGTGGGAATGACCTTATGAACGGCATGGATGGCATATAAACATCATGGTGCACCTCAAGGAGGTTTCGACGGTAGGCATTTTCCTACCAACTCTTTCATGGTGCGATCCACTTGAGTTTTGTATTTGACTCAGTTTTTAAAGCATGTACTAATATCATCTGAAAAAACAGACAGACGGAGTGAATTTCTCAAAAACATCACATTGGACCCCAAGGCATTTTTTTTTTCTCTCATACTACCGCAGTGGCATTATCAGTAGTAAAACTCCGCGTATTCCACGGCAATTGAGTGGCCTCTAAATTTAGAGGCTTATTCTCTGTAGCTCACTCAGTTGCTCTAAATTTAGAGTTCATTCTCTGTAGCCCACTTAGTTGGTGTGAGTAACTAGAACACGACAACTGAGTGGGCTACAGAAATGAAGCCTCTAAATATAGAGATCGGAAGTTTTTCTGACCTCTTCAATAGCATATATATTGCATCTGGTGATTAGCACATGACTCACTCACAGAATATTCCTTGAAGGCTCTCTCTATTAGATACGGTGGAGGATTTGAGCAAATCCAAAACCGTGTGAGGATTTTTAGAGATAGCTATTTGTACTGTGTATGCTAGCTGTGAGATGTTAGCTGTGAGTTTTTTTTTTAAGTTTAGAATATGAGGTGGGTGAAGATAAACAATATATATTTTCTAGATTTTTTATATTCTTTAGCTGCCCCTAGAATGAATCTAGATAGGGATAGTTTAGTCATTTCCATGAATAAGAAAGCCTATAAAAAGGCAGCAGTGTAATACGATTTTAATTCAATTCCAATTGAGTAGCAGCAGTTTTCTCTTCCTCTAAAATTTCAGTTTTTTCTTAAGGTGGCTGCAGCCACACGTCAGCAAGGAAGGTGGGTTTTAGTCCCAACAAAGTGGTATCAGAGCCGCTGATCTTTGGGCCTGATCAGCCGTGAGAAGAAGGTCCTGTTGCACTCCCTGTTTTCAAAAAATTCTGTTTTCAAAAATTAGATTGCAGCAGAAATATCTGTTTTAAAAAAATCAGATTGCAAAAAAATCTGTTTGAAAAAAAAAGTCAGATTGCAGCAACAATCTGTTTAAAAAAAATCAGATCTAAAAAAAAATCTGTTTTGAAATATCAGATTGCAGCCTGCAGGTTTTCAGAAAAATTTCTATTTTTGAAAAATCAGATTGCAGCCGCAGCCGCAGGTTAAAAAAATCTTTTTTTTGAAAAAATCTGTTTGCAAAAAAAAAAAATCAGTTTTTCAGAAAACTGTTTTAAAAAAATCAGATTGAAAAAAAAATTTGTTTTTTCAAAAAAAAAATTAGATTGCAACGAAAAAAATCTGTTTTTTTTTTTCAAAAAAAATCAGATTGCAAAAGGCTAAGAATCTGTCCACGATTCCACTGTTTCAACAAAAAAAAAAATCAGTTATTTTTATAAATAGGAAAAGATGGCCAGCACAATACATCCTCAAATACCCAAGTTGTCTAAGGACAACTACGAAAACTGGTGCATTCAAATGAAAGCCTTGTTTGGATCTCAAGATCTTTGAGAGATTATCACTGACGGGTATGAAGAACCCAGAATGGAACAAGAAGCAGCCTACACCGCCGAACAAAAAGTCAATATCAATGATCAAAGAAAGAAAGATAAGAAAGCTCTTTTCTTCATCTATCAAGGGTTGGATGATTCCACCTTTAAACGGATCACTGAAGCAACATTATGTAAGCAAGCATGGGAGACCCTTAGCACCATCTTTAAGGGTGTTGATCGTGTCAAAAGGGTTCGGCTCCAAACCCTTTGAGCAGAGTTCGAAGCGACTCACATGAAGGAAGGTGAGAATATTGCTGATTATTTTTCGTGATTGCTTGTAAATGTTAATAATCTAAAAAAAATGGTGAGAAGATTGAAGATGTCTGAGTTATTGAAAAGATACTTCGATCCCACACAACCAAGTTTGAGCATATGGTTATGGCGATCGAAGAATCAAAAGATATTGAGAAACTTTCCATTGAGGAGTTAATGGGATCGTTGCAAGTTCATGAGCAACGAATGCAGAAGAATGCCAGTTCCATGCCAATGGAACAAGCCTTGGAGTCAAGATTGACTCTGAATGATAACAATGGTGAACGTGGAAGTTCACAACGTGGTGGACGTTTTGCTAACAATCGCGCAAGAGGCAGAGGGTGCAGAAACCAACAAAGCCACGGCCAAAATCAGCAGAAAAATACTAATTTTCGTGGAGGAGGAAATGATAGAGGCAGATCAATACGTGGACGATAAAGTACAAAGAACATCTAATGCTATAATTGCAACAAGCTTGACCACTATGTTGAGGGTCAAATATTGCATATCAGACCCCATTTATTACCTGGATTTATGAACACAATGCCGTTTAACACCCAGTTTTAATTGTGTTTTGTTGCAGGATGAAATAAAGAGCGTTGATTGAAAAAGTGGATTAAAAGTATGGATTTAATGCTCCGAGGATACCAGAGTAGGGAACGGACTCCAAAGGACTAAGATTGAAAAAATTACATGCTAGGGTTCCGAGGAAATCAAGCTGTTTGTATTACATGGGCCCGAAAATCAGCCAGAATGCAAGATCACAAGGTTCCCACCATTTGATCGGTTCGAAACTTTATACATGAGATAAGGGCCATAAATTAACCGTACATTTTAAAATTTAGCTCTCGAATCACTATAGAAGTGCTCCAGCTGACAGATCATCCTATAAACCGTCGATTCTGGGCCCACCTGATATTTGGAATTGCCTCGAATTTGGTATCAACGACTTAAATGAGGAGACCAATCAGATGGTCGGATCAGATTTTGCAAAAACATCACACTGGACCCTACATGTATAACATGTGCATAAAGCACATGTACACTAGCCGTGTACCGGACCGGATACATATTTTAAAGTCGGTTTGACCGACCGACTTCAGCAGCAGAAAACGCGTTTTCAATACCGTTAACGCTGTCCATTTTTGCGATCGATAGTGGGCCCCACTCATGTCCCGTACGGACGATCTAAACCGTCCATCTTGTAGACGGTTATGAATACTACAAAACTTAGGTGATATTTTTCAGCCATGCATACACATGTGTGCGATACAAGGACCACAATAGGACTGCCCTGCAATGTTCAAACTTGATCTTTTTGTGATTTCTTCTCTGAGCTACGTCAATGGACATTCAAAATCACCCATTCTTTACTGAAATTTCGCTCTGAATCTAATGGACGGGGTGGATTTTTCAGAAAATGCTTCTGTGGGGCCCACGGATCACGACAGTGAAAGAGTGCGAAAGGTTTCGCACATCCGTGAAAATCGAATTTTTCAGGCGGTTGTGGCCCACCATCTTTGATCATATGGCAGATCTGAACCGTCTATTATGTAGAGGACCCCAAAACGTCCCAAGATATGATATTTCTTTGGAAATTAAGCGAGGAAAGTGGTGATTTTTGAGGCACCGAACTTGGCTGCTAAAAAGCTTTCATTAGGCATGCATAGCTTTCTAAATCCGATTCAAATCCGATTTTCACTACTCCAGCAGCTATATAAGGAGGTTTTGGACGTGAGGAGCATTTATTCAACAGAGGGCTCGAGCTTGGACGTGGGAGAGGAGGAGAGAGAGATTTTTTTTCTTTTTCTTTTCTTTTTCTTTCTTTTCTTCTTCTTTTTCTTTTAGTTTATTTTAGATTTTGGCCACATCATGTCAGGCTAAAACCCTTTAGCTAGGGCTAAGGGGTGAAGCTTGTAGTGAGATGGGAGATTTTAATGTATATTTTCAATTTAATTTTAATTCATGAATTGACTTGATTTTAGTTAATTATTATAGGAATGTTTTTAGTCTTTAATGGTCTGTTGTGACTGAAATTAAAATGGGTCTGCAATGGCTTTGAGCATGTCTCTTCTCTTTTATGTTTATGACGTTAGAGAGCCCTGTTGTTCACCATAGTCTCCTGGGCATGGTCGGATGACGGTACCCTTCCTAACCTTCATACATGTGATGGGTTGGTAATTAGTTTAATTCTGTTGTTTGCCATAGTCCCCTGGGCATGGTTTGATGATGGAATCCATTATAATTCATACACCTTTCATCTCTTTGAAAACTAGATCAACGGCAGTTCAGTAATTTCCATGATTTTTGATGCAAGGATAAGTTCTCCCTGATCTCTACAAGTGGATCCTCTGAATCCCTAGTTTCTTATTCCTGATTTTTCTTAAGTTTTAGATAATAATCTCAAAATTCTTCATTAAATTTTATTTGATTTAGATTTCATCTCATTCTAGTTCTAGTTCTAGTTAGTTTTAGATAACGTACAGTTTCAGTCCCTTGAGATTCGACCTCGGTCTTACCGAGTTTATTACTACATCACAACCCTGCACTTAGGGAGTGAACACACTATGCATCTGATTGTTGGAGTAAGCCGGTAAATCATGACGACCGATCCAACTATGTAGAAGCATCAGGACATGAAAAAGAAAGCCCCACACTTCTCCTTGCACAAGAGAAAGGCAGTGATCAGCAAGATGTATGGTATCTCGACACAGGTGCAAGTAATCACATGTGCGGCGACAAGAAACTCTTTGTGGAACTCACAAAAGGAGTTCATGGTGATGTGATGTTTGGAAACTCATCAAAAACACCAGTGAAAGGTAAAGATAAAATCAAAATCTTTCAGAAGAATGGTGTTCCAAACTATATCTCCAATGTGTACTATGTGCCCAACATGAAAAGTAACATACTGAGTCTTGGACAACTCCTCGAAAAAGGGTATGTTATACACATGGAGAACTCTTCTCTTTCCATAAGAGATTTGCATTGACGTTTGATTGTAAAAGTCCAGATGGCCAAGAATCGTATGTTTCCTCTCCATATAAACACAATGCTTGAGAAGTGTTTTTATGAAAAAGCAAAGACTGATTCCTGGATGTGGCATCTTCGCTTTGGCCATCTAAACTTTAGTGGCCTGAAACTTTTGTCCTCATCAAGCATGGTGCATGGCTTGCCTGCATTGAAGCTTCAGAACATGTGTGTGAGGCGTGCACACTTGGAAAACAACAAAGGAACTCCTTTCCGAGTGGAGTATCCCGAAGAGCAAGAGGACCGTTACAGTTGGTTCACACTGACATCTGTGGATCATTAGAGCTAATCTCTCTAGGAGGTAATAAATACTTTATTACCTTCATTGACGATTTCAGTAGAAAATTGTAGGTGTATATAATCAAAGAGAAGTCTGTTGCTTTTACTATTTTTAAAAATTTTAAGGCCCTGGTTGAAAAAGAAAGTGGTCTTAAAATCAAAACCCTCCGATCTGACAGAGGTGGGGAGTACACCTCAAATGTTTTTCGAGAATATTGCAAGGAACATGGTATTAGGCAGCAACACACTGTAGCATATACACCACAACAAAATGGAATTATAGAACGGAAGAACTACACCATCCTCGATATGACGAGGACCATGCTGAAGGAGAAAAATCTGCCAAAGAAATTCTGGGCAGAGGCAGTTGCCTGTACTGCCTATCTACTCAATAGGTGTCTGACTAAGAGTGTCAGATTCCAGACACCGCAAGAAGCATGGAGTGGATATAAGCCGAGCGTGGCACACCTTAAGATCTTTGGGTGTGTCGCGTACTCTCAAGTTCTAGAAGCGAGAAGAAAAAAACTTGATGATCGTGGCGAGAAGTGCATCTTCATCGGCTACAGCGAAGAGTCAAAGGCATACAAGCTCTACAACCCACTAACCAATAAGCTGGTGGTGAGTAGAGATGTTGTATTCTGTGAAGAAGAAGCATGAAAATGGAACGAGAAAAACTCGGCCAAAGAAAAACAGGTCGAGGTTGAAGAATACGAAGAAGAGAGACATGAGAAGCAAGAGCAGACATCCACATCACCCCCTTCGGATCGTAGAAGTCCAGGAGTACGCTCCATATCTCCTAGAAGTACTTCATCAAATCAGAATTCATCCAGAACATCTTCATCCGATTCTCCTTCACCCTTGACTCCTGTTAAAATGGGAAGCCTCAACGACATCTATGCAGAAATTGAAGAAGTGAACTTACTCTGCCTGTATGCGGACCACGAGCCTCTCACATTCGAGGAAGCTGTGAATGAAGAATGTTGAAGAAAGACAATGGAAGAAGAGATTCATACCATCGAGAAAAATTGAACATGAGAGTTGACCTCGCTCCCTAAAAGTCAGAAGACGATTGGTCTCAAATGGGTGTACAAAATCAAACGGAATGCCGATGGTAAGATCGAACGATATAAAGCAAGGCTCGTAGCAAAAGGTTAAAAATAGAAATATGGGGTAGAATATGAAGAAGTTTTCGCCCCAGTTGCTCGCTTTGACACTATACGAATGATTATTTCCCTTGCAGCTCATCACAGTTGGATGATCTATCAACTGGATGTGAAATCCGCATTTCTAAATGGGATACTAGAATAAGAAGTATATGTTAACCAGCCTGAAGGCTTTGTCATACAAGGGGAGGAACACAAGGTGTATCGACTGAAGAAAGCCCTGTATGGGTTGAAGCAAGCTCCTCGTTCTTTGAATGCACGAATCGACGGTTATCTTCAAGAGAATGGTTTTGTCAAATGTCCATATGAGCATGCCGTCTACATAAAGAAGAATGCCCATGGTGATATGCTTATCGCTTGCTTATATGTTGATGATCTACTGTTCACTGGGAACAGCCAGACAATGTTTGAAGAATTCAAGAAGGCCATGTTTAAGGAGTTCGAGATGACAGACGGAGGTCTGATGTCCTTTTTTCTGGTCATTGAAGTGAAACAACAACATAATAGTATCTATATATCACAGAAAAAGTATGCTAAGGAATATTACTTGAAAAGTTCAAGATGGACGATTGTAAAGCCGTAAATACACCTGTTACAACAGGCCTTAAACTCACAAAAGATGGAGAAGGAAGAAACGTCGACTCAACCCTATTCAAGAGCCTAATTGGAAGCTTAAGGTACCTTACAATCACTAGGCCAGATATAGTCTACTGTTTTGGGCTTCTAAGTCGTTATATGGAAGCACCAAAAGAATCACACTAGCTAGCTGCAAAAAGAATCCTCAGGTACATCAAAGGAACAATGAAATTTGATCTTTTCTATCCATACGATGATGAAGCAATGCTATATAGATACTCAGATAGTGATTGGGGAGGTGACCAATGTAAGCCCCATATCCTATACCGTACCATTCCATAGACTTCCGCGGTCTTACCGGTCGAATTTCGACAACTTTCGACCCTTAACCAATATTTGCGTGCGACCCTGATTTGTATGCCGTCAACCCATATCGACTAAACCCAAGACCTTTACCATAGCGACCGCGCCGTCGCTACGGTTCCGATGCCGCGACTTGCGAGCCGAGGGGATACCCTGGTCAAGAGATGTGGGCTTACGTTCGATGCGAAGAAAACGCCACGGGTTGTGAAACCCAAGAGAATCTCTACGAGGTGTCACATCAATCCCATCAATCCATCAATCCATCACATGTCAAGTACACATCACCTTTCACCCATTCCCAAGCAACTACAGAAGTCAAGAATCTCTTACAAGATCATACCTCTCTTACAACAAAAGCCCTCAAAGTCAAAAAGTTCTTACACCACCCATACTTTTCTTGCACAAATGGTCACAAAAGTCAAGATTTTCTTACACCCATCACTCATCACATCCATCACCCATCTCTCTCTCCCTTTACAACTCTCTCTCTCTCTTTCTCATTTTCAAACTCAAAAAAAATCTAAGGAGAGAAATCCCATACGTATGAGAATTCTTCAAGCCTCTCCCTCTCTTCCAAAACTTCAAGTGTGGCCCACTTTTCTACCCCATGATCTCCCATCCTAACCATCCATTTCTCATCTCCTCCATTGGAATCAAAGCTAAGGTGTTAAGGAACTCATAGGAGCAAGAAGATCGAACGGTGGGTGCTCCTCTAGATATAAAAAATCTGAATTCTATAGCCTAGATGTTTTCTTTCTTTCATGAGGGAAGTGTAGGACCCACCAATCAATGGTGAAGATCCCACACAATCCCATGGTTGTGGCCTAATGGCCTACCTTATGCATGCATGATCCATGCATGGGCCCTTTCTCTATAGGCCCCATTATGGTAGTTTTATTTCATATCATATTATGTTTGGATCATCTAGACCTTATAACCATGGTGGGGATGACATCCTCACCATGCATTTTAATTATAGGCCATGCATGTGCAAGATCCATGTTGTAAATATAAATCTAGGTATGATGTGCGGGTGTGATTGATCTTAGGAGGGCTCAATAGTGGTGGAGCCCCTTTCCCTATGGCCGGATTGTCCTTCTATCTCTCTTTTTTCTCATTTTATTTCCTAATGTGTGTGGCCCATTAATGTATTTTCCTTTTTATTTAACTTGTATAATAAATTTTATCTAAGTACATGTTGCTGTCCAGAATTTTTTGGACAGTTTCTGGTTGTTTTTGGACCAGATTTTGGGACTATTTGGGGAACTATTCATACGTATTAGATATACTTTTCTAAAAGGTGGAGATCTCATCTTGATGTCCCCTAAATTTCAGCCCCAACTGACCTTCATTGGGGTCCCAAAGGTGTGGTCCAAGTGAGGTGGACAGTCTGGATTTTCTACACTGTTCCAGCAACATTCCACCATAGACAGTTGGATTTTTAAAATTTATTAAAATACCTATGGGTGTTTAAAAATTATAAAAATTTTCAGGGGGTGGCCTACTTATGATAGGACCCACTTATAAAATTTTGGGGTCAATGGACGCCTGTACACACCATGGTGATGGCGGGACCGGCCCATTATAATATGGTGTCCAGATCAGTCCGATTTTCAGGACAGATTGATTTATGTAAATAAATTAAAATATTTACATATGTTCAAAAATTTTGAAATTTTTTAGGAGTGTGCTCCACTTATGTTAGAACCCACCTACCAAATTTTAGGGCCAATGGACCCCTGTATGCACCGTGGTGAGGGCCGGACTGGCCCATCACGTTGGGACGTCCAGGTCTGTCCAATTTTTCTGGACAATCTATTTTGTTTAAATTAATTAAAATACTTAAAGATATATAAAAATTATGAAATTTTGTGGGGGTGTGGCCCACCTATGAAAGTATCACTCTGTGAAATTTCAGCCTCAAGTGACCCCATTTGAGTATCCAAAAGAATGGGCCAAGATGGTTGGACTCGCAGATTTTTTCTGCTGTGCAGTCCAGTAATATGCCTTGATAAAAAACCATAATTTAAAAATATTTCTTTTGATGGTGGGCCACCTTTTTGGGTTTCCTCTCATTGTATGCATGATGAGGGACCTTGGCCCTCAATTTTCAGAGTTTTAGAGGCGTTGGACCCACTCCAATGGAGTGCCCAAATTTAAGACAACAACATGTTATAATTATACTGGCCTTGGGCTAAAATTTTGAGGAGCGGGGCCCACCATATTATAAAGATTTTAGAGAAAATGATTTATACCTTTAGTTCCTTAAATGTTGGGCTTAATGAATGCACTTTTAAGACCCACCACAATTGAATTTAATTGGGTCCATAAATATAAGTAGTTGTTGAACTATTTAAGGCCCATAGAGTGGACCCATTTGATGTGTTTCAAGGCCCATGGGATTAGGCTCATTTGATGTATTTTAAAGCCCATGGGATTGGACCCATTTGATGTATTTTAAAGCCCATAGGATTAGGCCCATTTGATATGTATAAGGCCCATGGTTCGAGAACCATTTGATGCAATTTAAGGCTCACAGGTTATGACCCATTGCAATGCACATAAGGCCCATTGGTGCGGCCCATTGATGTGGCTCATTTGATGAGTAAAAGGCTCATATGACATGGCCCATTTGATGTATTTAAGGCCCAATGGGGTGTACCTAAGGTCCATTGCAATGTGTGATCCCAACCTGGTTTACGTAATGTTATTCACTACGGGCTACACCTTGGGAGCAATGTTGGTTTGACGTCCACATTGCGAGTACAATGTTGATTAAATGTCCGCATTGCGACTCTCTCTAGGGCCCATTGGTAGGCCCGTACTTGTTGTATGTAAGCCATCTAGGCTAGCTGCATTGTAAGGATAGGACATTACTTTATAACATGCTTAGTATAACTTCATGACGTACAGCCCATTTGTATCGGTCCATTTGATCGGCCTGCTCGTATCGGCCATTTGATTGATTTAGCGCATATGATTGATTAGGCCCATCTTGATATATTTATGGCCTGTTGCTAAGGCCATATATGAGGCCCGTTGTTGAGGCCCACCTTGATGTGTATGAGGCCCGTTGTTGAGGCCCACCTTAAATATATATGAGGCCCGTTGTTGAGGCCCGTTGTGATGTATGCAAAGCCCATGGGTCATGGCCCATTGCAATGTATGTAAGGCCCAATTGGTGCGGCCTATTCGATATATTTATGGGGTCCATATCATTAGGCCCATCCTGTTGTATTGGTGACCCGTCCATTGAGGCTCACCCATGGTATATATTTGATGCCCATGTGTAGGGCCCACCTATTGTGTATTTAAAGCCCATGGGTTATGGCCATAGTGATGTATATTAGGCCTATGTGATGTAGCCCATACTTATGTGTATTAGACCCAGGTATGTGACTCACCTGCGAAGTATATTTGAGGCCCATTGTGATATATCTGAGGCTCATGGGTGCGACCCATCCAGATGTATTTGAGGTCTATGGGCAAGGCCCATTGTGATATGTGTTAGGCCCATGACCAGGGCCCACCTGTTTCGTATATTTGGCCCTTGTGTGAGGCCATATGCCCATTATATATTTGATTCTATGTGGACCATTCCTTGGGGGCAATGTTGGTTAAAAGTCCACATTGTCGACACCGGTTATTGATACCGTTTATGAGTATGTAACATTATAACATCATGATACATGCTCATTCGCATTATCTGCATGTTTGTTATGAGATGTGATTGACCATTGCATATATCATTGGGCAGGATGACGTGAGACTCCCTGATAGGTGGAGATTATCTCACATGATCACATGACATACGTAGGATTGATGCATGATTGGATTGTATGACTCATGCATCTTGCATTGTGTTGTGATTACTGTATGCCCTAGTGACATCAGGGCCGTAGCCTCCACAGACATATCGTGGATGGCCAGATGGGACACCGAAAATCTGTTTGAGCATCGGGCCGACATAGATAGCCCTGGGTGAAAATCTCTAAACACCCTCTTGGTTCCATAGGATGCTCCAACGTCTAGACCGAGTGAGTAGATGAGCATTGAGTGCCGATTACCAGATGGTTGCGCTCTCTACTGTGTCGTGGTCGGTTGGAAGGGGGTGCGGCCTTACTCGCCCGAGGGAGTAGGCATGGCTAGGCTGAGTTTGACCAGCTCGAGGAATGAGTCCGTTATCGGTGAGTCGGGTAGGTATTGGCAGACTATTGACAGGCGGATAGTGAGGTCTTTTTCACTTACCCAGTTATGCGCTTGATTGGGGCGGCAGGTGGTGTGAAGTGTAATAGACCCCGGTGATTTTTTCAGAGAGAAAATATACTGATATGAGGACTGACATGATATTATGACACCCCGTCACTGTTGTGCATGTGGGCGGACGCACGTGGGCGGACGCTGATGTGGGCGGGGCTGAGGCCTAGGCAAGCTACCACACTGGGCGAGCTACCAGCGGTTGGTAGGCTACTGTGCTAACAGGCTACTGAGTAGGAGTTGCATACTCATTCATTCATCCATTCACTATCCACTTGGGCTGGTGGTGCGCAACTAATTGTTGTGTATCTTCGTTATGGTAAGGATTTCGATTGGGCGCGCGACTAACGTGAGATCAGGAGTTTACCACGTTGAGTCAGACTATCCAAATTTAGGTATGAGACTGGTTTGGATAGAGGTTCCTTGTGGTGGACCCCGTAGCCTGCGATACTACGTACTATTATCCCGACATCACACTCCAGTATGGTCATTCCATTAACACCATATACTGCATATTCCATTACATCTTCGGCGTGTGGCATTATGGGTTGTTATGTTTCTGTATTTCTGTGACTTAGATGAGAGTGATGATATTTGTTAGCTCTTTCGCATTATGTATTACATTATATCCTTATCATTCGACATTTGATTATCTATGACTCATCATTTGCATATCTGTCCTATATTGCGTATTTTGATATTGATTAACTTATGGACTTGTTCATACTTCCGCTTATTCTGTTATCGCATGATTATAATCTTGTCAATATTTCTGTTTACGCTGATAATTCCTGCTCTTATCAGTGTTTCTGCTTATTCAGTCATTGTATGGTTTATGGATTAATAGCTTTCCGGTATTGTATGATTATGATATTGTATTGAATACTTGGCACTTATCTCGTGCACACACTTATACCACCCTCTAAGCTTTCTATAAGCTTATGCACGATAGATGCGTGCAGGTGATGTTAGGTCGCAGCAGCATTGAGCTTAGAGCGTGCAGCTATTTTCTGGAGCTTTGATTTTGACATATATATTTTCCTTTCAGCATTGTATTCAAATGATTATATTAGTGGATATGTGATGATGATGTTGCCTTTATGATTTGGGTAAACTTGTGGTTATGCTTATTAGTAGTTAAATATATATATAAAAAAATCCTCCTTGTAGGATCCCGGGATCGAAAATCTGGCATATGAATGCTATGAGCCGAGAATGAAGTACTACGGAGGCTGTCGGCACCGGATTCAGAGATCGAGATTCCTGTGAATCCAATTTCTGGGTTTGGGGCGTGACAACCAATATGAAAGAAAGAGCACTACTGGCTATGTATTCTATCTCGGAACGACTACTTTCACATGGAATTCAAAGAAGCAGAGTGTGGTCGCCCTATCCACATGTGAAGCAGAGTACATGGCAGTATCGTCCACCGTCTGTGAGGGAATTTGGTTGAGAAATTTTATAAAGGAGCTGAAGCATCCGCAGGAAGATTCAACAGTCATATATGTGGACAACAAGTCAGCAATCGAGCTAGCCAAAAATTCGGTACAACATGGAAGAAGAAAACACATTGATACTCGATATCATTTTCTAAGAGATCATGTGAAGCAGAAAACGATGAAATTAGAATATTTTCATACTACAGAACAGGTGGTGGATATTTTCATAAAGGCATTGCCGACAGACGCATTCAAACGACTAAGAACGATGCTCGGAATGAAACCGGTTTTCGTTTGAAGGGGAGTGTTAGATACGGTGGAGGATTTGAGCAAATTCAAAACCGTGTGAGGATTTTTTGAGATAGTTGTGCGTACCGTGTATGCTAGCTGTGAGATGCTAGCTGTGAGTTTTTTTTCTAAGTTTAGAATATGAGGTGGGTGAAGATAAACAATATATATTTTCTAGATTTTTTTATATTCTTTAGTGATGAGGGTCGAATATTACATATTAGACCCTGATTACTACCTGATTTCACGTACATAATAATGCTTAATAGAGTAGTTTAATTGTGTTTTGTTGTAGGATGAAATAAAGAGCGTTGATTGAAAAAGTGTATTAAAAGCATGGATTTGATGCTCCGAAGTCACCAGAGTAAGGGACGGACTTCAGAGAACCAAGATCAACGGATTTACATGCCATGGATCCGAGAAAATCAAGCTGTTCGCATTAAAAAGGCCTGAAATTGGTGCAGAATGCAAGATCACATGGTTCCCGCCATCCGATTGGCTCGAAACTTCGTATATGGCCTGAGGGCCATAAATTAACCGTACACATAAAATTTCAACCATTGGATATCTCGGGAAGTGGCCCAACAGTCAGATCAGCCCCTTAATTCATTAAGTGGGGCCCGCCTGATATCTGAAACTGCCTCAAAATTGTTCTTGACGATTGAAATAATATGAGAAAAAGGATGGACGGTGCAGATTTTGCAAAAACATTGCAGTTGGTCCCACAAGTATACGTGTGCGTACACACTATATAAAGTGGCGACGAGCACCAAATTGGTCAGCAGCGCTGACCAGCGCCTGCGCGACCGACTTAAAAAAAAACGAATTTTCCTTTTTTTCGCTGGCTGCGTAACCGACCGACGGTTAGTTTTGCGAACGGTTGTGGGCCCCACCCATGATACATATGGATGATCTAAGCCATCCATCGTGTAGACAGCCACGAGAACTACAAAACCATGTTTACACTTTTCACCCATGCAAGCACATGTGTGAGATACAGGGGCCACAAAAAGGCTGCCCTGCAACATTCAAATATGATCTTTTAGTGATTTCTTCTCTGGGACACGTTAATGGACGTTCAAAACCACTCATTCTTAACTGAAATTTCGATCTGAATTTAATGGATGGGGTGAATTTCCTAAAAAACACCTCTGTGGGGCCCACCGATCACGACAGCGAAAGAGTGCGAAAGGTTTCGCACATCTGCGAAAATTGACTTTTTCAGGCGGTTGTGGCCCACCATCTTTGATCATATTGCAGATTTGAACCATCTATCATGTAGAGGACCTAAGAACGTCCTAAGATACGGTGTTTCTTTAGAAATTAAGTGAGGAAAGTGGCTATTTTTTAGGCACCGAACTTAGCTACGAAAAAGCTTTATTTGAGCATGCATAGCTTTCCAAATCCGATTCAAATTCGATTTTTACCACTCCAGCAGCTATATAAGGAGGTTTTGGACGTGGAGAGATGGAGCCAGAGCTTGGGAGGATCCAGAAAGTGAAGAAAGAGAAGAAAGAGGAGAGAGAGAGAAAGGAAGAAGGGCGATGTTTTTACGTTTTAAATCTTATTTTTACTTCTTCCTAATTAATTTTATGGATTGCTAGACTTCTTAGCTAGGGCTGAGATGAAGCCCCTAATTTGATTGACTCTGGTTTATTATTGAATTCATGTTGATTTGATTGATTTGTTTCTTTTTCTAGTGTGCTTTCCTGAGATTTTCGTACTTCTCCATTCTATGAGCTCGACCAAAGTCTAGATATGGATGTTGTTTGGAATATTATACTAGGTGCTTGTATCTGACCATGAACAGGTTTCCTATAGAAGAAGAAACAGGATTTACATCTCTCCATGCCTGACCATGGATGGAAAGATGTGATCCATATGCTTTAAAGGATTATACATTCTGTGTGCCCGACCAAGGACATAGGATGTGCTTTGTTTATTAAATTTATATCAATCTAAATTAGGGTGAATCAACAGGTAAAATAAGGGTTAGGATAATTAGGGGTGGATTCGAAAGTCCTAGTCTTCTCATCGATTGGATTTTACTCACTACTCTCAGTTACTTTTTCATTGATTTTTGTTTAGTTTTCTTAATCATTACCTAAACTCTTTGTTGGATTAGTTAAGAAGAATCGTAACATTCAAATTGTGACAACCAGTCCTCGTGGGAACGATCTCATAATACGTACCATATCTACATTTGATTCGTATACTTGCGAGTTAAAAATTATTTAAATCTGATTGGTTTAAATTAAAACATCAAGTTTTTGGCGCCATTGCCGGGGATTGTTTCAGTCCAATTGAATTTAAGATTCTCTCTTATCATAATTCGTAGCCTTAGGATTTTACTAACTTTAGGTTAAAGTGTTTTTTTTTTTAAATTTTATTTTAGAAACTAACATCTTTCCTGTTTTGTAGGGTATTGACTTGAACTTCTAATTTGGTAATCTCTTTCTAAATTCTCTACTTTTTCTAATTTCTATTTTTAGAATTAAGATTTTATTTTTTAAAAATTTTCTAAGTCTAGGCTTTCTTTTTAGAAATTTTCTATTTTCTTATTTTAGATTTAGATTCTTTTTTTTTTAGTAACTTTCTAATTCTAGGATTTCCTTCCTTTTTAGAAACTAACTCTTCTTTGTTGTTCTTTATAAAACTTCGAATTTTAGATTTTCTGTTTTAGAAACTAACTTATTTTGTTTGCTTTTGCAGGATTCTAACATAAATCTCCAATTAGGTAACTTCTTTCTAATTGTCTCTCTTCCTATTTCTAGATTGGTGTAGGATTTTTCCTTTAGAATCAGATTCAGAGTTAGGGTTTCACCATGTATATGCACGAGTGGGAATGTCAGTATGCTGAGAAGAATAATATGTATTAGGATGATGAT
This sequence comes from Magnolia kwangsiensis, assembly GCA_037074715.1. Lineage (NCBI taxonomy): Eukaryota > Viridiplantae > Streptophyta > Magnoliopsida > Magnoliales > Magnoliaceae > Magnolia > Magnolia kwangsiensis. The sequence goes on from CM073579.1 coordinate 119,672,014, forward strand.
TATAATGGAAATTCACCAATGTATCAAAACTTTTCTGAAACTATCTTCGAGAACCAACCGAAATCTAATGATCCACCGATTAAGAAGTCCTTACTCGATCATGTGCGGGAGAATAATTACACCCCACGGATTAATAAGACAGTACGTGAGTATTGGGATTATCATAACTATAGGCGTGAGGACTATTATCAACCATCAAATTCTCCCACCTATGATCCGTATGACTATAATCAGTGGACACATCAAAATTGGAGAAATAAAGTAACAACATGTTATAATGATTATTCTCTTGGGTTCCTTACTTCTGAATATCCACCAGAAACGATCCAAGAAGAGTCATCTCTGAGTTACATAGCCTATGACATAATGAAATTATTATATGCACTTGAATCACGCATTGATAGACTAATGGAGACTAATTCATCCCGACCACAACCCATTAATTATTCCTTTGGATTTCCTACTTATGATGCGCTAATGGAAGCTAGTTCATCTCAGCTACAACCCAATTCAGAAATACAATGCGATGAAGGTGATCCTCACTCACTTTTAAAACACTCTGAAATTTGGGATGAAGAGTTGAATTATGTTAATGAGCATATGGTTCAATTTTCAGATGAATCGATCTCGATGACGGTTCAAAGGAATGGTGAAGAGATATGGGTGTCTTTCAAATACAATAATGATAACGCACTTCACTCACATGAGACACTCGAGTCTAATGATGATGAAGAGGTCAACTTATTTGAACCTCCACCCAATTTAGGAATAGATTGTGAGGAACGCAATCCCATCCCAAGTGTGCATAACAGGGAATTAGATGATGATATGTATTGGGATGATGATCATGAATGTTCAACCCAAATTTTCTCGGAATCAATCTCAAGTATGGTCCAAGTCAATGATCAAAAAGTACACGAAGTGGTCGGTTAAGATGAGCCACTCCTCTCATCTAACATGTCTGATTTAAAAGAGGAGGATGAGCCCATTACAACCGACCCTTCTAACTCTCATGAAACATATTTAGGTCACTCCTCTGAATTGAATAATGATATAATTTGAAAAATGAACGAACCGCTTGATATGACTCTTGAAGTTGAAACCACCTAGTTGAGGCCACCATCTAAGTCATACACTTTTGACAATTCAATACCTCTTCTGAGTAGTATCAATGAGCAGAGTCCTCACAACAATACTTTGTTTCTTGACCATCAAATTGTTTGCGCAGGGTTGGAGTAAGAGAGTGTACGTTCATCCACTTTCAAAGACGATGGATTCCTTGGGCAGATCATCACAATCTCCAATGTGAAAAATAAATCATGCTCAGCTGAACGTCCCAACTCTTTAGATGATTGCTTAGCATATTTTGCAGATTCAAACGATCCCCTGTTACAAGAAATAGTGAATGCCTTACAAAATAATACCTCACCAGTTATCATGAATCGAGAAAACCCGTATTCTGAAGCCTTTCCTTTCCCAGAATCTGAATGTTTACCATTAAAGGAAGAGGAGTTGAAAATTAAACTGAAGAGTGAAATCTCAGAATATGTTGAGATTGCATCACTTTTTAATAAGTTTTCTGAACTTTATTTATGTGTAGTCTCTGATTCACCATGGAATACTAACGCTGAAACTTCTTCTGTCGTAGGTGAATCGTATATACTCTGGATACCTCAAGCAATACAAAGAAAAATTTCTTATGAGGTACATAAGTTTATCTGGAAAGTCATGCTCCAAGGCGTTCAAACCTATTGCAAAAGGGGCTTTTGGATGATCCTATTGAGGAACTTACTGAGAAACTTATCAAGATATTGGCCGGAAGAGAAACCTTGCGGCATGATCGAGTAGTTTTTCCCTGCTTTCATAGGACTAGGGTAGTTTGTTTTATGCTGTTTAGGATAGATGGTAAACTTAACGCTCATGGGAGGCAACCTAGCTTTTCTTTTTATTTCTTTTTCCTAGATAGTTTAATATTTGTGGGTAACATTGCTGCAAACCCTCACGAGACTACAACTCGTCCACTAGAGGCAACCTAGGAGTTTAAAGGCTTGTTGCATACGCTAAATGCAATCGAAAGCACCTGCGAAAGTGGTATAGGAAGGATTTTCTTTTGTGATTTTATTTTTGTTATTTTGCTTTTGCTGATTTCTCTCTTGTGCTGACTCACTTTTACGTTGATATTTTTAGGAAAGCATCTTAATTCTCCGTCCAGGTACTATCTTTCCATCACTCCTCTTTTACTTTCGTTGTCCCATGTGCATTGCATGCTTATTTCTTTTACATTGAGGACAATATAGATTTTAGGTTGGGGGTGGGAGATTAGGTTACTTAATCAGTATTTTCTTGGTCTTGAGCAAAAATTGTGAAAAATTTTAAACTTTTTCTAGAATTTGTGAATTTGAAGTGATTTTGAAGGATAATTATGATTTTAGAAATACAAGATATGGATTCAGCCATCTATTACATTTTCACAGTTAAGTTTGAATTGTTAACTCATGATTAGAAGTTTTAAACATTAATTGAGTCATGATTTCACATATCACACCTCGTCTACACATTAAGGTTCTGGTTCAATAATTGAATGATTAACTTGGTAATCACCAAACATGAAAGGAACCAGCTTAAAAATAAAAATTTTAGCATTAGTTTATAAGAAAAATTGAAAGGGTAAGTCACATAATCTTCACCATAGGTTTGCTTCCTATAGGTGAAGATTCGATCCCCAATCGTCGACAGTTAGAAAAAGTTAGGCGACAAGTTTTCACCATAGGTTTGCTCCCTATAGGTGATGATTTGATTCCCCTCCTTTGCGTATCAAAGGCTGAAAGAATAAAAGGTTAACCTATCAGGCAAGTGTGGGTTTCAGTTGTCATGCATTCCGTTGTTAATTACCAATGATATCATGAAATTGACAATCAGATCTCTTAATGATTGTGAGCTGAGATTACACTATTCACTCATGGAACTCAATGTTTAGAATTGTTCTAATTAATGGATTAACATTTTGAACTTGATTATGTAGTTTACCATCAGTTTGATTCCAGGAGAAAATTCTACTCACCATTCATAATCTTAGAATTTTCGCATCTCAACTATCTGTTCATAAGACACTTGGGTTTAAAGGAATTGCTCTTTTATTTTTGAAATGATTTTTCGCATGTTTTGCTCGGGACTAGCAAAATGCTGGTTGGGGGTTATGATGAGGGTTGAATATTACATATTAGACCCTGATTACTGCCTGATTTCACGTACATAATAATGCTTAATGGAGTAGTTTAATTGTGTTTCGTTGCAGGATGAAATAAAGAGCGTTGATTGAAAAAGTGTATTAAAAGCATGGATTTGATGCTTCGAAGTCACCAGAGCAAGGGACGGACTTTAGAGAACCAAGATCAACGGATTTACACGCCAGGAATCTGAGAAAATCAAGCTGTTCGCATTAAAAAGGCCTGAAATTGGTGCAGAATGCAAGATCACATGGTTCCCGTCATCCGATTGGCTCGAAACATCGTACATGGCCTGAGGGCCATAAATTAACCGTACATATAAAATTTTAACCATTGGATATCTCGGGAAGTGGCCCAATAGTCAGATCAGCCCCTTAATTCATTAAGTGGGGCCCACCTGATATTTGGAACTGCCTCAAAATTATTCTTGACGGTTGAAATAATATGAGAAAAAGGATGGACGGTGCAGATTTTGCAAAAACATTGCAGTTGGTCCCACAAGTGTACGTGTGCGTATACACTATATAAAGTGGAGACGAGCACCAAATTGGTCAACAGCACTGACCAGCGCCTGCGCGACCGACTTAAAAAAAAATGAATTTTCCTTTTTTTCGCTGGCTGCGTAACCGACCGACGGTCAATTTTGCGAACAGTTGTGGGCCCCACCCATGATACATATGGATGATCTAAGCCGTCCATCGTGTAGACAGCCACGAGAACTACAAAACCATGTTTACACTTTTCACCCATGCAAGCACATGTGTGAGATACAGGGGCCACAAAAAGGCTGCCTTGCAACGTTCAAATATGATCTTTTAGTGATTTCTTCTCTGGGACACGTCAATGGACGTTCAAAACCACTCATTTTTAATTGAAATTTTGTCCTGAATTTAATGGACGGGGTGGATTTCCCAAAAAACACCTCTGTGGGGCCCACCGATCACGACAGCGAAAGAGTGCAAAAGGTTTCGCACATCCGCAAAAATTGACTTTTTCAGGCAGTTGTGGCCCACCATCTTTGATCGTATTGTAGATCTGAGCCGTCTATCATGTAGAGGACCCAAGAATGTCCTAAGATACAGTGTTTCTTTGGAAATTAAGTGAGGAAAGTGGCTATTTTTGAGGCACCGAACTTGGCTGCAAAAAAGCTTTATTTGAGCATGCATAGCTTTTCAAATCCGATTCAAATCCGATTTTTACCACTCCAGCAGCTATATAAGGAGGTTTTGGACGTGGAGAGCCGGAGCCAGAGCTTGGGAGGATCCAGAAAGAGAAGAAAGAGAAGAAAGAGGAGAGAGAGAGAAAGGAAGAAGGGCGATGTTTTTGCGTTTTAAATCTTATTTTTACTTCTTCCTAATTAATTTTATGGATTGCTAGACTTCTTAGCTAGGGCTGAGATGAAGCCCCTAATTTGATTGACTCTGATTTATTATTGAATTCATGTTGATTTGATTGATTTGTTTCTTTTTCTAGTGTGCTTTCATGAGATTTTCGTACTTCTCCATTCTATGAGCTCGACCAAAGTCTAGATATGGATGTTGTTTGGAATATTATACTAGGTGCTTGTGTCTGACCATGAATAGGTTTCCTATAAAAAAAGAAACAGGATTTACATCTCTTCATGCCTGACCATGCATAGAAAGATGTGATCCATATGCTTTAAAGGATTATACATTCTGTGTGCCCGACCAAGGACATAGGATGTGCTTTGTTTATTAAATTTATATCAATCTAAATTAGGGTGAATCAACAGGTAAAATAAGGGTTAGGATAAGTAGGGGTGGATTTGAAAGTCCTAGTCTTCTCATCGATTGGATTTTACTCACTACTCTCAGTTACTTTTTCATTGATTTTTGTTTAGTTTTCTTAATCATTACCTAAACTCTTTGTTGGATTAGTTAAGAAGAATCGTAACATTCAAATTGTGACAACCAGTCTTCATGGGAACGATCTCGTAATACGTACTATATCTACATCTGATTCGTATACTTGCGAGTTAAAAATTATTTAAATCTGATTGGTTTAAATTAAAACATCATTTAGCTGCCCCTAGAATGAATCTAGACAGGGATAGTTTAGTCATTTCCATGAATAAGAAAGCCTATAAAAAGGCAGCAGTGTAATACGATTTTAATTCAATTCCAATTGAGTAGCAAGAGTTCTCTCTTCCTTTAAAATTTCAGTCTTTTCTTAAGGTAGCTGCAGCCACACGTCAGCAAGGAAGGTAGGTTTTAGACCCAACACACTCTCTCTCTCTCTCTTTCTCTCTCTCTCTCCATAAAAATGGAGACGAACACAACGAATGTGTGCCCGCCGCCGATGAAGCCAACGTCAAATGGTTCATGGCAAGGAGATAATCCGCTGGATTATTCACTGCCGTTAGTGATCATACAGATCTGTTTGGTGGTCGTTTTAACAAGGACGTTGGCTTTCTTCGTAAAGCCTTTTAGGTAGCCCAGAGGCATTGCTGAGATCATTGTAAGTAACTCTCTCTCTCTTTTATACATTTTTTTTTTTAAATTCCTTCAATTTCAAGAGTATTTCCTGATTTCAGTAGAATCTTTTCATATCTCTGTTAGCATCTTTGAAATTCTATTTTAATCCTTTGGCTTAATTAGATTGAATAAAAGAAACTAATTAAGAAATTTGTTAAGAAGCTAACAAAATGGCCAAAAATCCCTCCACCACTAATGGAAAACGTAAAGCTAGCCCTTTGATGTAGAGCGGGTCAAGGACAATTTCATGGCTAAGATCGACTAGAAAAGACCTGGTTGGTGGTAGTAGTGATCCGAGTTACGCCAGTTGAGCCAAATAGGACACTTACGCTATAACTGTTTATATATAAGAAGTCCAATTCACCAGAGTTATAGTTGTTGTTTGATTGAAATCATGACGGTCTATAACTATCTGTAAGAAGTCCAATTCACGAGAGTTTTAGTTGTAGTTTGATTGAAATCATGAGCGTCTATAACTATCTGTAAGAAGTGAACAATTCACGAGAGTTTTAGTTGTAGTTGATTGAAATCATGACTGTCTATAACTATTTATAGGAAGTTATGATTTATGAGAGTTTTAGTTGTAGTTTGATTCTACACCTTCCATGCTTCGCCCTTTTCCTGTTGTAGCAGCTTTCACTCTAATATAAGGGCATGTTTGGCTAGGCGGACTGAATAAGATTAGATTGTATTGGTAGGGATTGGAAGGAGCAATCTTGGGATTGGCCGGGCGTGCTAAACAGGCACGTTGAACTTCTGCTTAGATTGGATCAATCCCATGGGATTGCCAGCAATCCACTGACATCACCATCATTACCTTAAAATCCACCCAATCCCTCTTAATCCCATCTATTTTGTGTTCACTCCCCAAGTGCAGGGTTGTGATGTAGTAATAACTCGGTAAGACCGAGGTCGAATCCCAAGGGACTGAAACTTGTACATTATCTGAAACTAACTGGAAATAGAACTAGAATGAGATGACATCTGAATTGAATTATAAATTGAGGAATAATTGTAAACTATTAATCTAAAACTTATATGAGAAATCAGAGGTAAGAAAACTAGGGATTCAGAGGATCCACTTGTAGAGATCAGGGAGATCTTATGCCTGTTTCATGAATCATAGAAATTAACTGAACTGTCATTGATCTAGTTTTCAAGAGATGAAACGTATATGAATTAGAATAGATTCCATCACCAAACTATGCCCAAGAGACTATGGCAAACAACAGAATTAAACTAATTACCAACCAATCGCATGTATGAAGGCTAGGAAGGGTACCATCATCCAACCATGCCCAGGAGACTATGGTGAACAACAGGGCTTCCTGACGTCATAAACATCAGAAGGAAAAAGAAATATTCAAAGCCATTGCAGACCCACTGTAATTACTGTCACAACAGACCATTAAAGACTAAAAAATATTTTTATAAATTCAACTAAGATTAACATCAATTCAGTTTAAACAAAAAGGCACAAGCACAGGGTTCTCCCATCATGCTATAAGCTTCACCTCTTAGCCCTATCTAAGAGGTTTAGCCACACATAGATGGGCTGAACATCTTAAAAGAAAATAAATAAATAAAAAAAAAACCTCTATTCTCTCTCTCGTGGCTGCCTCCAACCTCCAAGCTAAGCTGCACGTCCAAGCTCCCCCGTGCTCTTCCTCCCTTCTTTTTATAAGGCAAGGAAGGGCAATATCTGTGAACCAGGGTGAATGGGAGACTCTAAACAGTTGTTCATCAGGGAACATGTCATTAATATGAGTCGCCTCAAGGAAATCAGAGGTATTAAGGCGAGAAAGGTGATCAGCTACTACGTTCTCTACTCCCTTTTTATCTTTAATTTTCAAATTGAATTCTTGGAGTAGAAGGATCCATCGTATCAGGCGGGGCTTAGAATCATTCTTAGAAAGAAGATACTTAAGTGCCGCGTGATCTGTGTAGATGATGATCTTAGATCCGATCAGGTAGGATCTAAATTTTTTCAAAGCGAACACTACGGCTAAGAGTTCCTTTTCCGTAGTCGAGTAGTTCACTTGAACAGGATTTAGAGTCATACTTGCGTAGTGAATAACGTAAGGCCACTTATCTTTTCTCTGGCCTAGAACCGCTCCAAGAGCATAATCAGAGGCGTCGCACATAAGTTCAAAAGGAAGACTCTAGTCGGGTGGCTGCATGATAGGTGCAGTGGTTAACATGCCCTTAAGCTTAGTGAAAGCTTCTTGGCACTGCTCAGTCCACTCGTGTGGTGTATCCTTTTGAAGAAGATTACATAAAGGACGAGAGAGGAGACTAAAGTCCTTTATGAATCGTCTGTAAAAGCCTGCGTATCCTAAGAAGGATCGCACGTCTCTGATATTCTTGGGTGGAGGTAGGTTAGAGATAAGATCAATTTTTGCCTTATCTACCTCAATTCCTTTGGACGAGATGATATGCCTAAGGACAATTCTCTTTTGAACCATAAAATGGCACTTCTCCCAGTTAAGTACTAAATTTTTTTCTTCACATCTTTTCAGCACACATTTAAGACTTGCTAAGCATTCGCTGAAAGATGAACCAAAAACAGAGAAATCGTCCATGAAGACCTCTAGATATTTTCCCACCATGTCAGAAAAGATACTCATCATGCATCGCTAAAAGGTGGCAGGGGCATTACATAACCCGAATGACATCCTTCTGTAAGCAAAGGTGCCATAGGGACATGTAAATGTGATCTTTTCCTGATCTTCAGGGGCGATTTCAATCTGATTATAACCTGAATACCCGTCAAGGAAACAATAATAGGAATGACCAGCTAGTCTTTCCAGGATTTGATCAATGAAGGGCAAAGGAAAGTGGTCTTTCCTTGTGACGGTATTCAGCTTTCTTAGTCAATGAACATTCTCCAACCAGTAGTAACTCTGGTTAGCACGAGTTCATTATTGGCATTGGCTACGATGGTGATCCCGAACTTTTTAGGAACTACCTGAGTTGGACTCACCCATTGACTATCGGATATGGGGTATATGATCCCCACTTCCAATAGTTTGAGAACCTCGGCCTTAACCACTTCCTTCATGTTTGGATTTAGTCTACGTTGTGATTTCCGAACAGCCTTTACATTATCCTCAAGATATATGCGGTGAGTACAAATCGATGAGTTAATTCCCTTGAGGTCCGCTATCGTACATCCAAGAGCTCCCTTATGCTCAATGAGAGTAGATATGAGCATACTCTCCTGTTCTTTTTCCAGGTGGGCAGAGATTACCATCGGGTATGTCTCATCTTGACCTAAATAAACATATTTTAAACCAGAGGGCAAAGGTTTTAGGTCAAGCTTCGGTAGCTTGAGGTTAGACGGTAGAGGCACTACATCAGTTTGGGACAATTCTTCAATTTGTGGCCTCCACCGGTTAACTTCAAGTACCGGTGCAGTATCCAGCATGACACACGTCTCCCTAATTATATCATCATCAAGATCATGGGAGTGGGCCAGACACATCTCTAGAGGATCAGAGGATAAGGTGAGAGGTGTTCTGTCTTCCACAAAAGAATCAATCATGTTAACATCGTGGAAATCGTCATCATCCTCTGAGCTGCTGCCGTTATTGAAAAAGATATTCGATTCCAATGTCAAATTTTCAAAAGACATAGTCATAATACCATTCCTGCAATTGATAATTGCATTTGAAGTGGACAGGAATGGGCGACCAAGGATGACGGGAATCTGAGTGCTCGTGTCATTGATGGGTTCGGTGTCCAAGATGATAAAATCAACAGGGTAGTAGAATCTATCAACCTGGACCAACACATCCTCGATGATCCCTCTTGGTACACGAACAGAACGATCAACAAGTTGTAGTGTGGTTCGGGTGGGTTTTAATTCACCCAAACCTAACTGTTGGTATACCGAATAGGGAATCAGATTGACGCTTGCTCCTAAGTCAAGAAGTGCGTGATCAATTCGATAGTTCCCGATTACACATGATATGGTTGGGCAACCGAGATCTTTGAATTTTTACAGCACGTCTTGTTTCAGGATGGCACTCACCTTCTCAGTTAAGGAAATTTTCTTTTGAACACTTTTTGTCGTTTGGTCGTGCATAAGTCTTTTAGGAATTTAGCATATAAAGGTATCTGTTTGACAACATCAAGCAGAGGAATATTGACTTTCACTTGTTTCAACACTTCTAGGATATCCTGAGAGTTAGATAGACGTTTTGGTTCAACCAACCATTGGGGAAACGGAGCAACTGGCTTTTCTAGAGGTTTCGGTTCAATTTTTTGTGGGGCGCCACTAGATCCATCATTGTTGTCCTTTTCTGGTTCTTGAGGCTTTTCGGGCCTAACCGGAAGGGTTTTATCAATAACCTTCCCACTCCTAAGAGTGGTGATGGATTTAGCGTGCCCCATTTGATTTGAAGAGCTGGGATTACCTGTCTCGTATTGCGGTTTAGGATTGGGGATTGGTTGTGCAGGAAGCATCTCCTTTTCTATAGCCGTTATACGTGAATCTATCTTTTGTATGAAATCCCGCATTATCTGCGTCAGCTTTTGCACAGAATTTTGAGCCGGTTCTTCTTGAGGTCTCCCCTGATTTGGATTTTAATTGAAGAAACCTTGAGGGGTAGCAGTTTGTCTATTCTTCTAACTAAAATTCGGATGATTTTTCCAGCCAGGATTGTACGTATTAGAGGGTGGTCCATTGAAAGGTCTTTGATAGTTATTTACGGCATTAGATTATTCATTCAATACTTCTCGAAAGGCAGGTATTGAAGGACAATTTTCAGTAGTATGAATGTTGCAATCACAGATGCCACAAATACTTTCATTAACCTTTTTCTTCTTTCCTTCCATGGCCTCGAATTTTTTGGTGAGATTAGCCACCTTAACGTTAAGATCATTATCCTCTTTCAGGAGATATATTCCTCCTTTTTCCCTTGGATGAGTCGGCCTAGACGTAGTATTCGTCCTTGAATAATAGTCCCATGATTGTGTTTTTTCAGCGAGACTATCGAGGTAATCCCATACCTCGTCGACATTTTTATTGATGAATTCTCTGTTACACATTGTCTCGACCATTTGGCGCATGGAAGATGTTAGCCTATCATAGAAAAAATTCATAATGCGGCATATTTCAAAGCCATGTTGTGGGCATGCACTAACCAGATCCTTGAACCTTTTCCAACATTGGAAGAATGTTTCATCTTCCTTTTGGGCAAAGTTCATGATTGCTCTCTTGAGGGTAATTGTCTTATGATGTGGAAAAATTTTCTTTATAAATTCTCTCTGCATATCATTCCATGTGCCAATGGATCTAGAACGCAGTAAATGTAACCACGTCTTGGCTTTTTCTTTGAAGGAAAATGGAAAAAGTTTCAGTCTAATAGTATCCTCAAATACATTAGGAAAGTATAAGGTGCCTATGATTTCATCGAACTCTTTCAGATGCAAGTATGGTTCTTCAGACTCAAGCCCATGGAACTTAGGAAGGAGTTGGATAACCCCTGGCTTGATGTCCATATGTCCTGTATTCTCAGGAAAAATCAAGCATGAGGGCGTACTCACCCCCGCCGGTTGTAAATAATCTCGTAAAGTACGAGGCGGGGGTGCCTGATGCACCTCATTCTCATCATGTACTTCCTCAACCCTTGGTTGAGATAGTGCTTGAGGTTAATTTTTAGCCATAACCTCCTCTGTCTCAGGAGAATTCAAGTGGTGTCTAATCCTGCGATGGACAGTCAACCCCTCAACTAATCCTCCTTTAGTCACGAGACGTCGAGTGTTGTCGCGTGCCCAATGGGGCATAAAACACACTCAGCCCTCAAATTCTAACTTATACCTAAGAGAAAAGAAGAAGAAATCTAGAAAATAAAAGGGAAAGATGGAAAGAAGTTACTAAATTTGGAGTCCTATGTTAAGAATCTGCAAAACAAAACAAAATAAGTTAGTTTCTAAGAATAGAAAATTCTAATTAAAAGTAAACTAATTTCTAGAGAAAAGAAGAAATTTCAAAGAAAGAAGAATTAGAAAGAGCTTAGTAAATTAGAAACTTCCTACAAAACAGAAAAATCGGGTTAGTTCCTAAACAAAAAAAAAAAAAACTTATGGAAAAATTCTAAAACAGAAACAACGTTACGAATCTTAAAAGAATTAGAGTTAGAAACTTACTAAAAAGAAGAAATAAATCTAGAATAGAGAGGAAGAATTTAAGACAGAATTTATCAATTTAGAAACTATCTTAAAAGCCTACAAAACAAGAAAGACAAGTTAGTTTCTAAAAATTGAAAAAATCTAAACCTAATCTTAAACTAATCCCATAACTAATTAATTTCAGAAAAATATAGTCGACAGTCCCTGGCAACGGCGCCAAAAACTTGTTCACTCCCCAAGTGCAGGGTTGTGATGTAGTAATAACTCGGTAAGACCGAGGTCGAATCCCAAGCGACTGAAACTTGTACGTTATCTGAAACTAACTGGAAATAGAACTAGAATGAGATGACATCTGAATTGAATTATAAATTGAAGAATAATTGTAAACTATTAATCTAAAACTTATAAGAGAAATCAGAGGTAAGGAAACTAGGGATTCAGAGGATCCACTTGTAGAGATCAGGGAGATCTTATGCCTGTTTCATGAATCATAGAAATTAACTGAACTGTCATTGATCTAGTTTTCAAGAGATGAAAGGTATATGAATTAGAAAAGATTCCATCACCAAACCATGCCCAAGAGACTATGGCAAACAATAGAATTAAACTAATTACCAACCAATCGCATGTATGAAGGCTAGGAAGGGTACCATCATCCAACCATGCCCAGGAGACTATGGTGAACAACAGGGCTTCCTGACGTCATAAACATCAGAAGGGAAAAGAAATATTCAAAGCCATTGCAGACTCACTGTTGTAAGACCCGTATCCTAATCCGCACTGTTCCGTTGATTCCTGCGACCCTTCTCGTCAAATTCTGGCAATCCGCGACTTATGGTTGACGTTGCGCACGACCGTAAGTCGTATCCTATTCATTTGAGCCGGCTTAATCCGAGACTTGTATCATTGCGACCGCACCGTCGCCGCGGTTCCAATGCTGCAACTCACGCACCGATCCGATACCCAGACGATGAGATATGGACCCACGTTCAGTTCGAGCAAAAACACCGCGCGTTGCAAATTCCAAGGAATCTCTACAAAGTATCCCATCAATCACATCAATCAATCCCATCAATCACCTCTCATGTCAAGTACAAGCACCCATACTTCCTTTCTCCACAAGTCAAGCAACCACCCAAGTCAACTAACACATCACCTCACCCATCACTCACATCCATCAACCATCACCCCTTCACATCACTCCATCTCTCATTAATCACCCCTCTCTCTCTCTCTCATTTCTCAACACTCCAAACCCAAGCAAGGGAGAGCATCCAACGTCCAAGCCTTCCCATGGAGAGAAGTGCATATGTGAGGCCCACTTCCCATCTCCAAATCCCATCATCCTAGCCATCCATTTCCCATCTCCACCATCAAAGTGAAGCTTTAGGAGACCGGCTATCCAACGGACCAAGAAGATCAAGAGGTAGGTGCTTTGATGGAGTAGTTTTCATGTTTTTAAGGTGGGCCAAGTGAGGCCAACCGATCAATGGTTTGGATCTCACTTGGGACCCTAAGATGTGGCCAATGGCTCATCTTGATCATCAAGATCATTCCATGATGGGGCCATTCTCCATGGACCCCATCATGATGTTTACTTTCCTTGTATTGAGGAGGTCATCTAGACCGTCCATTTCTAGTAGAGTGGGATCTCCACCGTTGATCTTTTATTGATGGTCCATATGCAAGAGGACCTTTGATGTATGATTGGATGATTGAAACGGAGGGCCCATAGTGCCGGGGTCCCTCCATCACGCGTGTCTCACTCTATTTCTCTCTCCCTCTCTTTCCATTTACTTACTTGTATGCGATGAAATGGCCGTATGGCCCACTTGGATGGACCCCACCTTGGAGTGAGTATTTTCTCCAAGTCATCCATGAGTGGGCCCACCTTATATGCATTGTACACTCACCACCTAGTATGTGGTGGCCCACCCAGGTAAGGCCCACTTAAAAATTTGCATTTAGTCAAGAGGAGTCCAGTGACGTCTGGACGTCCCTGGATGAAAACATAATAAAGGCTTATTACTAAGCCTTTGGGGAAGACCATCCATATAGGCCCCACCTTGAGGTATGTATTCAATCCAAGCCGTCTATCTTTTTCCCCATCCCATTTTAGGCGTTGAGCCGAAAAATGAGGTTGATCGGGGTATCTAGTGGACCATAGTGTTGAAAACAATATCAGTACCGTTGCCATCTATTTAGATTTTTGCTACGCACTGGAAGATGTCCATTATTGGTCTCGTTAGGTCTGTTTGGGCCTTGGGAATGCGATGGACGGAGTGGATTTACTTGGGGTGGCCCGCACACCTGAAAATCCTCAGGAAATGTGGATTTCAAAAAAAAAAATAAATAATATATATATATATATATATATATATATATATATATATATATATATATATATATGCAGCAGAGGCGCTGCTGCCTCTGTCGTGTAGGACGCCAGGCGTCCTGCGTCGTCAGCGGGCGGGCGGGAGAAGCAGACCCACGGCCCCTGCCGTGGGCCCCACCTTGGTGTTTATGTGTCATCCAATCCGTCCAAACGGTGGACCCTCAGTACAATGGGCCACCGTCCAAAAACCAGGCCCATCCAAGGTGTAGCTGGCCCACGTGAGATGAAACAGTGAGAATTGAACCTTACCATTGAAATCCTTTTGGGGGTCCACACAAGTTTTGGATTAAGCTGAAATTTGTTTTTCCTATTCATTCAGGTCTGCATGACCTTACCAACGTCTTGGATGGATTATAAACATTTTGGTGGGCCCCACATGGGACCCACAGTGATGTATGTGGCTGTTTTCCACCGTCTGCACGGACGGTGGAGCCCACTGTATTGCATGTGCGTGGGTGTGTACGCGTGTGTGTGTGTGTGTGCATGTGTGTGTATGCATGTGTGAGTGCACATGTGCGTGTGCATGTAGGTATGTGTGTGTATATATACATGTATATATAATATTATATATGTCACGCCCCAAACTCGGAAACCGGGCTCACAAAATTCCCGATCGCCGAATCCGGCGCCGACAGCCTCCGTAGAACCCCATTCTCGGCTCCTAGCTCCCATTCGCCAGGTTCCGATCCTGGGATGCTACGAGGAGGATTTTAAATACCAGTTTGTTTCGTAATAAGCACAACCAAAGGCATAACCCACAAACAACAACCAAGAAATCCATTACATTTCCACTATGATCAAAAACTTTACAAGTACAATGGGCATAAAGGGAAATACAAGGGTAAATAACAGAAAAACTCCAAAAGGATCAGCAACGTGCTCCTGCCTCAACGCTGCTGCGATCCAACGTCACCTGCACGCAACGGTCGTGCATAAGCTTACAGAAAGCTTAGAGGGTGGTGAAGGTATGTGCTCAAGGTAGTAATATGTACATGCAATGTCAGAGTGATGCAGAATTTGCAAATGAAAACATAATATCATGAGCCGTACCAAGGCTTATGCGATGCAAGACATGAATGGTATCGGCCATCCCAAGGCCATGCAATGTATAATGCAACTCAAGCATACGGATACTCATCAATGTCCACACATCAATACAGCTCAAAGTATGGAATATCACCGGGGTCTAGTACACTCTAAACCAGATTGCCGCCACATCGCGCACAATAAGGTAAGTGGAAGAGACCACACTATCCGTCTGCCAATATCGGGCACGACTCGTCGATAGCGGACCCATTCCTCGAGCTGGTCAAATTCAGCCTAGTATTGCCCCCTACACTCGGGTGGGTAAGGCCGCACCCCCTTCCAACCGACCACGACACAGTGGAGAGCACAGCCAACTGGTATTCAGCACTCAGTACTCATCTACCCACTCGGTT
Organism: Magnolia kwangsiensis; assembly: GCA_037074715.1. Lineage (NCBI taxonomy): Eukaryota > Viridiplantae > Streptophyta > Magnoliopsida > Magnoliales > Magnoliaceae > Magnolia > Magnolia kwangsiensis. The sequence continues at coordinate 119,687,705 of CM073579.1, forward strand.
TAGACGTTGGAGCAACCTCTTGGTACAATAAGGGTTTAGGGACTTTCACCCAGGGATATCTATAGTACCCCATGTAGGTCAAGATTTCCGGTATCCAATCCTGCCAACCACGATGCGTTTGTGGAGGCTACGGCCCTGATGTCACTAGGGTGTATAATAACCATGTCACACAAATGCGGAATGCATGAATAACGCTATCCAGTCATGCAACCAATCCTGCGCATACCGTGCGCTCATGTAGGGCAACACCGCCTAACCGGGAGCCTATAAACAACCTGCCCGAAGGCAAATGCTATGATCAGTCATTACTCATATCAAGCATACATATGATGCGTATGATCATGGGCCATGAAACTATACTAAACATGTTATAATAAAAGAAATTATCTTACGATGCAGATGGGCCTGGACGGTCAATACACAGCATGTACGGCCTGGTGATGGGCCCTAAGGAGAGTCGTAATGTGGACATCCAACCAGCATTACGCTCGCAAAGTGGACGTCAAACCATCATTGCCCCCAAGGTACGTTCGTTGTGAACATCGTACTTAGTCTATAATGGATTTACACATTGCAATGGACCGTAGGTTGTCCCCATTGGATCTTACATATATATCAAATGGGCCATATCCTATGGGCTTTTATTCATTAGATGGGCCACATAAATGGGCCACACCAATGGGTCTTATGTGCATTGCAATGGGTAAAAACCCGTGGGCCTTGGATTACATCAAATGCTTAGTCTCATGGGTCTTAGATATGACCAATGGGCCACACCAATTGGTCCCTATATGTAGATCGAGTGGGCCTCAGCCCATAGACCTAATCATAAATTCAAATGGGCCTAAACCCGTAGGCCTTACATGTATCAAATGGTCTACCTCCATGGGCTTTAAATTTCAACAAAAAGGGGAGTCCAATTACCTGGGCCTAGAAGTACATCAAATGAGCCTAGTCCCATGGACTTGAGACATATCAAGTGGGCCTAAACCCATAGACCTTTTTCAAAGCGAATGGGCCTAGCCCATAGGCTTTAAATAGTCCAAATGGGCCTAACCCATAGACCTTGCATGCATATCAAAGTGGGCCTAAGCTCTTAGGCCTTGTATAAATCAGATAGGCCTAGTCCCATGGACTTGCAACACATCAATGGGCCCAAAGGCCTACTAAAAGGTTATTTTAAAGCCCAGCCAGGGGAGGGGGTGGTGTGGTTAATACATGTGCAAGGTGGGCTCCACCGTCTACTGGACGGTGGAGGGGAAACATGGAGAGAAAGCCACCGTCCACGGCCTGTGGACGGTGTGAATAAATGTATACATTACTGTGGGTCCCACAGATGTGGTCCACCATGATGCATAAATGTCATCTGGGCCATTCATAAGGTCACTCGGACCTGGATGAAGGGAAAGCATAAATTTCAGCTTGATCCGAAACTCCAGTGGGCCCCAAACAGATTTTTTTAATGGTAGACGTTCATTCACACTGTTTCACATGGTGTGGGCCACCAGAGTTTTGGATCTGTTTCATCATTGGAGGGGGGCCCACCACTAGGGTGGCCCACCTCATAAACGGTTTCGATGGCATATAAACATCAAGGTGGGGCCCACGGCTGGTGGCCGTGGGACTGCACCGTCCGCCCGCCCGCATGGAACAGCGCAGGCGCTGCCTGCGCTGGCCTGACAACAGCGGCAGCCCCTTGCTGCTTCACCTCCTCTCTCTCCTTAAATTTGGATTTCTTGCCAAAATAATGCGTGGGGCCCACATCCTGGAAATCCAATCCAGCCATAGAGTTCTACAGCTCGTAACAGACAAAAAGAGTCCAAAGTTTGAATTTTTTTGGTGCATAGTAGTGAAATAAAATAAAAATTAGTATTTGAATGGTGGAAATGCAATACTTGGCGCTACGGCCCACCAGGTGCTTGGATCAGCTCCAATCCCCTACTCAACGGTTAAAATACCGTGAGTAAGAAGATGGACGGCTTGGATCGGACTTAAACGTCAAGGTGGAGCCTATGCAAGGGGACCACCCAAAATCCTTTCCTTTTCCTTCCTTTTTCTTCTTTCTATTGTAAACGTCCAGCGTCTGGACGGTTTAAAAATTTCATTGTTTTTAAGATGGAGGGCCCTAATGAAGTGGGCCTCACTGATGGGTGGCATGGGAGTAACAGCCAAGGTGGGCCCCACTTGAATAAAATAAAATATCTCAAGTGGGATCCATTCAAGTGGGCCACACCCTTCCATTGCAATAAAATATAATAAAATAAAATAAAATAAAATAAAATAAAAGAGAGAGAGAGAGGGAGAGATGGAGAGTGGGACACGGCTTGTGATGGAGGGACCCCGTCATTATGGGCCCTCCCTTGCAATGAAACATACATCCATGGGTCATTTGCACATATGACCATCAAAACTCAAGATCAACGGTGGGAATCCTTTCCCCACCGATATGGATGGTCTAGATGACTCTTCTCAAATGAAAATAAGGATCATGATGGGGTCCATGGAGAATGGCCCCATCATGGAATGATCATGGCGATCCAAGTGGTCCACCGGCCACAAATAAGGGTCCCAAGTGAGATCCACACCATTGATCGGTGGGCCTCACTTGGTCCACCATAAAAATAAGAAAATCTACCCTATAGAAGCACCCACCGTCCGATCTTCTCGCTCCTAGGGGTTCCTTGGCACCTTGTCTTCAACTTCAATGGCTAAGATGAAGAATGGAGGGTTGAGATGGGAGATTTTGGGGTAGGAAGGTGGGCCACTTGGAGCTTAAGGAAGGTTGGAATTCTCATACATATGGGGCTCTTGGAGTTGCTTGAAAATCTTGAAATGAGAAAGAGAGAAAGAGAGAGTGATGTAAAGGGAGAGAGAGAGAGTGATGGATGGATGGGTGAGTGATGGTGGTGTAAGAGAAATTTGACTTTTGTGGCTTTTTGTGTAAGAAAGGTATGGGTTGAGAAGACTTTGTTGGCTTTTGTGTAAGAGAGGTATGGGTTTGGGAGACTTTTGTGGTTGCTTGGGAAAAGGGATGGAAGTGATGTGTACTTGACATGTGATGGCTTGATGGGTGATTGATTGATGGGATTGATGTGATTGATGTGACACGTCATTGAGATTCCCTTGGTTTTCGCAACGCGCGGCGTTTTCTCGCACCGAACGTTGGCTCATATCTCTTGATCAGGGTATCGCCTTGGCGCGCGAGTCGCAGTATCGAAACCGCGGCGACGGTGCGGTCACTATGGTATTGGTCTCGGGTTGAGTCGACTCGGGTTGTCGGTACATGAATCCAGGTCGCGCGTCGATATTGTTTAAGGGTCGAAAGTTGCCGGAATTCGACCGGTAAGACCGCGGAAGTGTACGGAAAGGTACGGACCAAGATACGGGTCTTACAATATATATTTCCTATAATATTGTGTATATATATATATATTTATATATCTACATACCTATGTATATATACTGTATATATATTATATAGAATATTAAAATTTTGGTGGGCCTTCCTGTGACCCCCGCCATGATGCATGTGCTGCACCTAAACCGTTCATTTAATTGTTTTATGGCTTGAGCCAAAATGAGCCAGATCTATGGTACAAATGGGCCACCATGGCATGTGCATAGGGCCCTTTACTGATTTAACTTTGGCCATTCATTGAGGCCTACCTTGGTATATATCTGAGGACTAAATGGTCAGGCCCATTTGATACATATAAGGGCTATGGGATTAAGCTCATCTGGCATTATAATGCCCATGGGTTTGGGCCCATTTGACATATGCAATACCCATGGGATCCGGCCCACCTACTCTATATAAAGCCCATGGGAACAAGCCCATTTGATGTGCATGGGGCACAAAGGGAGTAGCCTAGTTGATATATTTATGTGCATGGGCCCATCTAGCATATTTAAGGCCCAAGTTGTGAGACCACTTTAATATATTTCAAGGCCCATGGATCATGGACCATTGCAATGTACATAAGGCTCATTGGTGAGGCCCATTAATGTAAACCATTTGGTGAATGTGGGGCCTATGTAATACGACCCATTTGATATACCTAAGGCCCAGGGATCGAGGCCTAACGAATGTCCTTAGGGTTCATTGCAATGTACATTTCTCACGGTTCGTGAAAAGATATTTATGGCAGGCCGTGCCTGGGAAACAATGTTGGTTTGACGTCCACATTGTATGTACGATGTTGGTTAAATGTCCGCATTGTAACTCTCTTTAGGGCCCATTGATAGGTCCATACCTGTTACTATTCATTGCCTAATAACATGTTTAGAATAATCTCATGACTCATGCCCATACGCATCATATGTATGCTTGATATGAGTAATGACTGATCATAATATACGCCATTGGGCAGACCATTTACGGGACTCGTTATGTGACTGAGTGCCCTACATGATCGCGCAGTACGCGCTGGACTTCTGCATGATTTGACATGTGATTCATGCATCTCGCATACGTGTGACTTGATCACTGCACGCCCTAGCGACATCAGGGCCGTGGCTCCACAGGTACATCGTGGATGGCCGTATTGGATACCGGAAATACTTATTCTAGCACCGTGGGCACTTAGGATGTCCTTGGGTGAAAGTCCCAGAACCTTTTTGGTACCAGGAGATGCTCCAACGTCTAGACCGAGTGGATACATGAGCGCCCGAGTGCCGAATACCAGTAGGCCGAGTCTCCCACTGTGTCGTGGTCGGTTGGAAGGGGGTGTGGCCTTATCCGCCTGAGCGAGGGGGCTATAAGCTAGGCTGAGTTTGACTAGCTCGCAAATGAGTCCGCTATCGACGAGCCGGGCAGGTATTGGTATACTACTGGTCAGGCGGGTAGTGAGGTCTTATCCGCTTGCTTGACTGTGCAGCTAGGGAGGTGACAGTCTCTGCGAAGTGTATTAGACCCCGGTGATATCCAGAGAAGAACTGTACTGATATACGTACTTGAGGAGTACCGACTTGCTTGGATTGCATTTCGCATATGACATTCGGCTATATAGGCCTTGCATTGTATCGGTGTGGCCGATGACATTCATATCTCATCACATAGTTTTGGCATGGTTGATTCTATGGACTTACCATATACTTCCGCTTTGTTCTGATACTGTACACTTGGCGTTTGCCTTACGCACACACTTACACCACCCTCTAAGCTTTTGTAAGCTTATGCACGATAGTTGCGTGCAGGTAGCATTGGACGACAGCAGCGCTGAGATAGGAGTGCACATCAGGACCTTTTGGAGCTTTTTGATCACTTTGTATTTTCCTTTCTGCTTTGTACTTAAAATTTTGTTATAGTGGATATGTGGTGATGTCGTTTTGTGACTTGGTTATGCTTGTGGTTATGCTCCATTACAAAAAAAAAAATTTCATTCTGAAAATCCTCCTTGCAGAACCCCATGATCGGAATCTGGCATTTGATTGTCAGGAGCCGAGAATGGGGCACTACGGAGGTTGTCGGCACCGGATTCGGCAATCGGGATTCATGTGAATCCGATTTTCGGATTTGGAGCGTGACAACTGTAATTGCAGTCACAACAGACCATTAAAGACTAAAAAATATTTTCATAAATTCAACTAAGATTAACATTAATTCAGTTTAAACAAAAAGGCACAATCACAGGGTTCTCCCATCACGCTATAAGCTTCACCTCTTAGCCCTAGCTAAGAGGTTTAGCCACACATAGATGGGCTGAACATCTTAAAAGAAAACAAACAAAATAAAAAAAAAAAAAACCTCTATTCTCTCTCTCATGGCTGCCTCCAACCTCCAAGCTAAGCTGCACGTCTAAGCTCCCCCGTGCTCTTCCTCCCTTCTTTTTATAAGGCAGGGAAGCACGGTGGAGATGGCATCTTCTTTACGCACAGCAGGTGCAGACATTCTATGCACTGTGACAGAATTGGAAACCCGCAGCGGAATCAAAGGAAGGGCCTTACACATCTACGATGATTGGTGGGCCTAGGTTTGATGGCAGACGAGAAATCTACTCCGTCCACTTAACTCACCTCGAGAAACTGGTTGGGAATGAACTTATTTGGCTCATGTTAAGGGTGGCCTGTGGACTTTTATTCCACCGTCCATTCTACTCTTTGAACGGCTGGATTTCTCTACTCGCCATCTTTTGCAATTCTTCCACCTAGGCAAGGTTAAGAAGCTCCATAGGAAGCTGATGAACGGTCCGGATTGAACCATTGAGATTGGATGGTGGCCCACAAGGATCACCTGCAAGCTCTGCTACGGAAGAGAGCTTGCGCGGACGCTCGCTGTGATGGTCGGTGGGCCACACAGTGTAGTTTTCAATGAAATCCTCTCCGTCCATTGGTTTCAGAACGGAAAAACATCTGGAAATGAGTATATTTGGAGTCGATTTGGTGTGGTCCACACAATTTCTTGTGCTACCGTTCATCTTGCATGCGGCTGAGATCTTCACACATCGGCTTTGCATGGTGGAGAAAAGATGCCTAAGCGAGGTGAATACCCCCCCTCTGTACACAATTAACGGTCCAGATGGATGATTTGGATGAGGGGTGGACCCCACTGAGAGGAACCGGCGTCGGCAGCGTCTCTCGCTTTTAAAATTTTTGAATTTTTAAAGAACTCCTCGGTCAGCACTTGCTGACCGAGCTCTTGAAGACTGGCGCGCGGCCGGTGAACCTATACCATGTACACGCATGTGTACATGCAGGGTCCACTGTGATGTTTGTGAGAAATCCGATCCGACCATTCAATCTGTCATATAATTTAAGCCGTCAATACCAATTTCGAAGCGTATCCAATTCTCAGGTGGGCCCCAAATCACAGATTCATGAGCTGATTTATCTTTTTGGCCACTTCTACAGGGTTCCAATGGGTGAAAATTGACGTGTACGGTTAATTTATGATCCTCAGGCCATGTATAAAGTTTCGAGTTGATCAGATGGTGGGAACCCTGTGATCTTGCATCTTGGACCAATTTTGGGCCTTTTGAACTTCAGTTTCTCGATTTTCTCTGGTCTCTGACGTGTAAATCTGTCGATCTTGGTCCCCTTGGGTCCGTCCCTTGCCTTAGTGATCATCAAAGCGTTAAATCCAAGCTTTTAGCACCCTTTTCAGTCCACACTTGCAAATGTACCTTGCATCACAATCACGATTAAACTCATTAAGCAGTGTTATGCTCGTAAATCCAAGCAATAAATAGGGTCTGATATGCAATATTTGACCCTCAACATTTTGCCTGGGACATGTTTGAGTGGACAGATTGGAAGGCATTGGCCGGGCAGGCCATGTTGGAAACAGCAAACCTAAACAGACGTTTCCAGCAACAGCCAGTGACCATTGAACTCCCCATGCATAACAGTTGAAGCTTTAAAGGAGCTGTTTTGGAAGATGAATAGGCAATGTCAGTTTCTAGGAATATTAAATAATGGAAGAGTCTAGTGAGGGTATTGTAGTCATTTCACAGTTGGTGCAAAAGCCTATTAAAGGCCCATTGTATATCCGATTGTAGTATCAGTGCATCAAGTGAAAAGTAAGTAAAATTATTTTTTGTCTGTGGTGTGTATGGTTCTAAGGCTTTGTAAAGCCAACAAACTTGTGGTGTGTACGGTTCTAAGGCTTTATAAAGCCAACAAATTGGTATCAGAGCGAGACGATCCCGTGGGACTAGGTATAGCTTGAAGGTTTAGATCGTGTGATCAAGGTGTTACTACTGCTACGTCAAGAAAAAGGCGTTGTTGATCCGTGGTGTGAAGAAGTGATGGCGTCCTCGATCCAGCCGCAGATTCCAAAGTTATCTAAGGATAACTATGAAAACTGGTGCATCCAGATGAAGGCTTTGTTCAAATCTCAAGATCTATGGGAGATTGTTACCGTTGAGTATGTATAACCCACAACAGAAGAGGAAGCTCTCTACACCATTAATCAAAGGGCGGTCCTTAAAGATCAAAGAAAGAAGGATAAGAAGGCTCTGTTTCTTGTTTATCAAGGGTTGGATGAGTCTACCTTTGAACGGATCGCTGCAGCGACAACATGCAAACAAGCATGGGAGATTCTTAGCACAATCTTCAAAGGAGTTGATCGTGTGAAGAAGGTTCGTCTCCAAAATTTTAAAGCCGAATTCGAGACCTCACACATGAAGGAAGGTGAGACCATTTCTGATTTTTTTTTCAAGGTTACTTGTTATTGTTAACAACTTGAAAAGAAATGGTGAAAAGATCGAAGACGTACGGGTTGTTGAAAAAGTACTTCGATCCCTCACAACCAAATTTGAGCATGTGGTTGTTGTCATAGAAGAATCAAAGGACTTGAAAAATCTGTCCATTGAAGAATTGATGGGCTCGTAGCAAGTACATGAGCAACGACTGCAAAAGAACGCAGGTTCAATGCTTGAACATGCCTTAGAGTCTACATTGACTCTAAAGAATGGTTCTACACAACGAGGGGGCCGTGACACTAGCAATCGTGCAAGAGGCAGAGGGCGTGGGTATTATCCAAGCCAATCACAAAATCACCAAAAGATTACTAATTTCCGTGGAAGAGGCAATGGTAGAGGTCGATCCATGCGTGGACGTGGAAATACAAAAAATATTCAATGTTACAATTGCAACAAGTTCGGCCATTATGCTTCAGACTGCTGGAGCAAACCTGTAAAACCCGTATCCTAATTCGTACTGTTCTTGTGGCTTTCGCGGTCATTCCGATCGATTTTCGGCGACTCACGATTTGCAACCGGCGTTGAGTGCAATCTTGAGACGAATCCTATCGGTCTGAGTCAGTTCGACCTGAGACTTGTACGAGTGCGACCGCGCTGTCGCCGCGGTTCCGATGCCGCGTCTCACGCGCCGAGGCGATACCCAAGCCAGGAGATGTGGGCTCGCGTTCAGTTCGAGAAAACACCGTGCATTGCAAGTATCAAGGGAATCTCTACGATATGTCCCATCAATCACATCAATCATAAGTCAAGTACATCTCATCACAAGCCATCACTCATCCTTACCTCTCCTTACCTAAAGTCAATGCAACTCATGCTTAGCCCATTCTTTTCTTACAAAAAGTCAAAAGAACCCATCCCTTTCTACTCCATCACCACTCCTCTCTCTCTCTCTCTCATTTCTCCCAAGCACCATGAGAGCTTGGACTTTCATGGCTTTCATGGAGAGAAAATGTGGCCCACTTTCCTATCTCTCATCTCCACCATCCTAAGTCGATCTCAACCGTTGAAGTGCCTCCATTAGATCTCTGGCATACATTAATGGAAGAAAAAGTCCAAAAGATCAAAGGTGGGTGCTTCTTTCTTTCTTTATTTCTCTCTTTTTCTTTTGTTTTGTGGGTGATCTTTATTTTCTATTTTGTGATTTAAGGGCCCACATTTGGTGGGGCCCATCTTGATGAATACTTTGTATTGAGGGGCCCATAGTGGCGGGGCCTCTCCTCCACCCAATCTCTCTCTCTCTCTCACTCTCTCTCTATCTCTCATGTATTATGGACCCCACTATGTCGTATGATCCACACCGTCTTATCCGAAGGGCCCACCTTGCTGACCACCTTGGGTGGGCCTGGATGTAAGGGAAACACAAATAACGGCTTGATACAAAATTCAGGTGGGCCACGTCTCTATGGGACCCACCACGATGTTATGTGTTACACCCACACTGTCCAGCATCCAGGGACGCTAGACATGTGCTGGAAGTGATGGTGGGCTGCTAGGAGGTGGCTAACAGTGATGCACGGTGGGGTCCATGGGATCCACTCCCGTCATCCACCCCTCTAATGGGCCACACCATGATGTTTGTGCCTTATCCAAACCGTTCACCATTCTGGACGGTGGACCACGTCCATGTGGGGCCCACTTTCATTTTCACACCTAAGCCCTTAGCTCGCTGGCAAACTGAGTGGAAATACCTTGTTTTAACGGTGGGCCCTAAAGCTCACCTGACAGACTGAGTGGAGATGTCTCGTTTCAATACTTGAGGTCTTGGTAGCGATCCCTAGCGCGATGGCTGACAATGTAGCATGGACCGACGGTGTGGTCCTTAGGACCCACTACAGCGTCCATTCATCATGGTGGGCCACCCTACGTGTGATCCAGACCGTCTGAACGGTGGGCCCCCCATGGCTCAAGTCGTAGACTATGTGAAAGATACCTCATTTCTACACTGAGGTTTTGGTTTCCCTAGTGGGGTGGCTTACGGTGAGGTGAAGTGGCCGTGGGACCCACCCACGCTGTCCACTGATTTTGATGGCCCCGCCATCATGTAGGTGCCACGTCTGGGACCCTCCCTGATGGATACCCGGTCCAGGCCATCCAGGGCCTGGACGTTATTTTTTTTTATAAATATATATATTATGCTCCCCTGCGCACCTACGCACGTGCACACCTTTGCACACGTGCCATGGGTGTCTAATCTGAACGGTTCATGTGATGCGGAATTCCATGAAACCCCATGTAACAGATTTTCACCCCAATCTAAAATTCTGGTGGGCCAGAGTAAAGAGAAATGCAAATCAAGGGAGGAAACTGTTTTCATTTTTCATGGCCCATCAAGTTTCAGATCAAAGTAAAACTTTGGCCTGGGGGGTTTCACGAGGTGCTGTTTCACATGAACGGTTCAGTAAGGGGCTGGTCCCACATGAGGTATGTGATTTTACCCAATTGCCCATCCACCCTGGAGGTGGGACCACCTTGATGATGTGCTGCATCCCAGCCATGATGTGTGTGTTTGACACATGCCGCTCATCTGTTTTTGATGGTGGGACCCACTGCCACCTCACAACAGTAAGTTCCGTGGGTCCCACTTCTAAGGCGCTATTTATATTATAAATTATATATTATAGTATATATTTTATCATATATTATATGTTATATATTATATATAGTATATACTTGGTGGTGGGCCCTACGTGGGGCCCACCTTGCCCTCCTAGTGCAGCCAGCTGCCCGTACAGCAGCTACCTAGCTGCTCCTTGTTGGCAGCAAGCCCGCAGGCCCATATTGGTGTATGTGTCATATCGATACCGTCCACTATGCTGAACGGTGGGGCCCACCATGATGCATTTGTTGTATCCATGTCGTCCAACCATTTGTGAGAACATTTTATAGTATGGGAGAAGGGATGAGTTAGAACTAAAATTCAAATGGGCCCCACCATTCAAATAGTGAACCGTGACATCCACCGTTCAACTTCTAAAGGCCATAGTAGTTTTCAATTTAGTTGATATTTGATTTCACTTCATCTATCTCCATGTTAACTTGTGAACATGTTGGATCTCAAATACATAAGGGTGGGCCCGATTTGATATTCATTTGGCTCATTGACTCAGTCCATTGACTAGGCCCAATGTGATGTACTTGGAGTCCAGTTGGTTAGGCCGATGTGTTATACGAGGCCCGTTGTTGAGGCCCACCTAATATACATAAGGCCCATGTTATGCGGCCCATTTATTGTATCTAAGGCCCATGGGTCGAGGCCCAATAAGATGTATATGTGGCCCATTCAGCAAGGCCTACCTGTGATGTATATTTGTGGCCATGGTGTTGTATATTAGGCCCCTGTGTAAGGCCATGGGCCCACTTTATGTTTGGCCCTATGAAGGCCACTCCTTAGGAGCAATGTTGGTTAGATGTCCACATTGATGGGCAATGATGGTTGGATGTCCACATTGTGACCTTCCCTTAGGCCTTGTTAGGCCCATTCTCATCATCCCTTTAGTGGGTTAACCCAAATAAGTGGGCCCCATTCACCATATACGGATGGCTCCGTGCTATCGGATTTGATATAACCACGGTCGAGTGCTGATATTTATAGTATGGTTGATCGACTGATCATCTATGGATCCCCGCTTTGTTTATCTGCCGATTATCGTGGCCGATTATCGATTGACGTGGCCGATTGTCGACTCTGCGTATCGTGGCCGATTGACCGATTATCGATCGAGGTCGATTATCGAGACCGATTACCGATCGTGGCCGATTATCAATTAACATGGCCGATTGCCGACTCTGCGTATCGTGGCCGATTGACCGATTATCGAACGAGGTCGATTATCGAGACCGATTACCGATCGTGGCCGATTATCGATTAACGTGACCGATTGCCGACTCTATGTATCGTGGCCGATTGACCGATTATAGATCGAGGTCGATTATCGAGACCGATTACCGATCGTGGCCGATTATCGATTAACGTGGCCAATTGTCGACTCTGCGTGTGGTCGATTAACCGATTACCGATTGTGGTCGATTATCGATTAACGTGGCCAATTGCCTACTCTGCGTGTCGTGGCCGATTGACCGATTACCGATCGAGGCCGATTATCGAGACCGATTACCGATCGTGGCCGATTATCGATTAACGTGGCCAATTGCCGACTCTGCGTGTCGTGGCCGATTGACCGATTACCGATCGAGGCCGATTATCAAGACCGATTACCGATCGTGGCCGATTATCTATTGACGTGGCTGATTGCTGACTCTGCGTATCATGGCTGATTGATCGATTATCAATCGAGGCCGAGTACCGATTTGATGGCCGATTATCGATCGAGGCAAAGTACCGATTCTAATGACCGATTGTCGATTATCGATCAAGGCCGATTACCGATTCTGATTTGTCGTGGCCGATTGTCGATTATCGATCGAGGCTGATTATCGATCGAGGCCGATTGCCGATTATCGAACGGGGCTGATGATCAATCAAGGTTGATTACCGATTTTGAATTGTCATGACCGATTACCGATTCTGATTGTCGAGGCCCAATGGGATGAACATGCGACCCGTATTTGAGGCTGATGTGATGTGTATTCAGCCCGTGTCTAAGGCCCAATATGATGTATATTAAGGCCTAGGTGATGAGGCCCATTGTGATCATTTGAGGGTCAGGAAAATAAGCCCATTGTGATGTATGTTAGGCCCATGAGTAGGGTCCACCTGTTGTGTACATGTAACCCTTGATTAAGGCCCATTGTGTTGTATATTAGGCCCTTGGCCGTGGGCCCATTATATGTTTGGATCTGTGAGGGTCACTCCTTGGGGGGACAATGTTGGTTAAATGTCCACGTTGTCGATATCGATTGTCAATGTCTGTTATTGATACCGATTATGAGTATGTGACTGCATAGCATCATGATACATGCTCATACGCATCATCTGCATGTCTGTTATGAGATATGATTGACCATTGCATATGTCATAGTGTTGGTTGTTATGAGACTCCCTGATAGGCGGAGATTATCTCACATGAGCGCACGATATGCGCAAGATTGATGCATGATTGGATTGTATGACTCATGCATCTCGCATTATGTGTTGTGATCACTATATGCCCTAGCGACATCAGGGTCGTAGCCTCCACAGGCATATCGTGGATGGCCAGATGGGATACCGAAAATCTGTTCTACATGGGTTGCTATGGATATCCCTGGGTGAAAGTCCCTAAACCCTCTTGGTTCCAGAGGTTGCTCCAACGTCTAGACCGAGTGAGTAGATGAGCGTTAAGTGCCGATTATCAGATGGCTGTGCTCTCCACTGTGTCGTGGTCGGTTGGAAGGGGGTGTGGCCTTACCTGCCTGAGAGGAGGGGGCAATGCTAAGCTGAGTCTGACCAGCTCGAGGAATGGGTCCGCTATTGACGAGCCGGGCCTGATATTGGCAGGCGGATAGTGAGGTCTCTTCCACTCACCTTATTGCGCGCGATGGGGCGGCAATCTGGTGGAGTGTAATAGACCCTAGTGATTTTCCAGAGAGGAACCGTACTGATATGTGGACTTATTGAGTAGGAGTTGTATGCTCATTCATTTATTCATTCACTATCCACTCGGGCTGGTGGTGCGCAACTAATTGTTGTGTACCTTCGTCATGGCAAGGATTTCGGTTGGGTGTGCGACTAACCTAAGATCAGGAGTTTACCACAATGAGTCTGACTATCCAAATTTAGGTATGGGACTGGTTTGGATAGAAGTCTCTTGTGGTGGGCCCCGTAGCCTGCGATACTACGTGCTATCATCCCGACTTCACACTCCAAGCATGGTCATTTCATTCGCATCGCATATTGCATTACATCTGCAAGCATATGACATTTTGAGTTGCTATGTTTCTGCCCTTATATGGCCCAAATAGAATTAGCAGGATTTGTATATTGCATTACATCCCTGGGCATCTGATATTTAGCTCTTTATGATTCTTTATTGCATAACTGTTCTATATTGCGTATCCTGATATTTATTGACTTATGGACTTGTCAGTATTTCTGCTTATTTTGATGATGTACGAATTATGAATTATCAGTATTTTTGGTATTGTATGATTATGACATTGTATTGAATACTTGGCACTTGTCTTGTGCAGACACTTACACCACCCTCTAAGCTTTCTATAAGCTTATGCACGATAGATGCGTGCAGGTGATATTAGGCTGCAGCAGTGTTGAGCTTGGAGCGTGCGGTGGTCTTCTGGAGCTTGATTCTCTATTTATGTATTTCCCTTTCAGTATTGTATTCAAATGATTATATTAGTGAATATGTGATGACGATGTTGCTGTTGTGAATTGGGTAATCTTGTGGTTATACTTATTACTAGTTAAATGTACATTTCAAAAAAAAAAAAAAAAATTCTCCTTGTAGGATATCAGGATCGGAACCTGGCATATGAATAGTAGAGCCGAGAATGGGGTACTACGGAGGCTGTCGGCACCGGATTCGGCGATCAGGATTCTCATGAATCCGATTTTCGAGTTTGGGGCGTGACAAAACCAGTAGATCAAGATAAGCATTCTAATTATGCAGAAGCATCAAATCATGAAAAAGAAGACTCAACACTTCTTCTTGCATAAGAAGAAGCATGTGATCAACATGACGTGTAATATCTCGACTCTGGTGCGAGTAACCACATGTGTGGAAAGAAGGAGCTGTTCGTGGAACTGGCAGAAAATGCTCGTGGCAATGTGAGTCTAAGAGACTCATCAAAAGTTCCTGTGAAAGGTAAAGGAAAAGTTAAAATCTATTAGAAGAATGGTGTGTCGAATTTTATCTCCAATGTGTATTACGTACCAAACATGAAAAGTAACATCCTCAGTATCAGCCAACTCCTTGAGAAAGGGTATATCATACACATGGAAAACCATTCTCTCTCTATAAGAGATGCACACGGGAGACTTGTGGCTCAAGTTCAAATGACAAAGAATCGCATGTTTCCGCTCAATATTAACACAAAGGTTGAAAAGTGCCCCTATGGACTCATGAAGAATGATTCATGGAGATGACATCTTCATTTTGGGCATCTCTATTTCAGTGGCCTTAAACTCTTATCCTCATCAAGTATGGTGCATGGCTTGCCGGCTATTGAAGCTCCAGAATATGTGTGTGAGGCGTGCACACTTGGTAAGCAACAAAGGAACTCCTTTCTGAGTGGAGTATCCCGAAGAGCAAGAGAACCGTTGCAGTTGGTTCACACTGACATCTGTGGACCATTGGAGCCAATCTCTCTTGGAGGTAATAAATACTTTATTACCTTCATTGACGATTTCAGTAGAAAATTATGGATGTATGTAATCAAAGAAAAGTCTGCTGCTTTTACTATTTTTAAAAATTTTAAGGCCCTTGTTGAAAAAGAAAGTGGTCTTAAAATCAAAACCCTTAGATCTGACAGAGGTGGAGAGTACACCTCAAATGCCTTTCGAGAGTATTGCAGGGATCAAGGAATCAAGAAACAGCATACTGCAGCCTACAAGCCACAGCAGAATGACATTACAGAACGAAAGAACCGCACCATCCTCGACATGACAAGAACCATGCTCAAAGAGAAAGGCCTGCCAAAGAACTTCTGGGCAGAGGCAGTTGCATGTACTGCCTACTTGCTCAATCGGTGTCCAACAAAGAGCGTAAGAAACATGACACCATAGGAGGCATGGAGTGGCTACAAACCGAGCGTTACACACCTAAGGATCTTTGGGTGTGTCGCCTACGCTCAAATTTCAAAAGCAAGAAGAAGGAAGCTTGATAATCGTGGCAAGAAATGCATCTTCATCGGCTACAGTGAAGAGTTAAAGGCATACAAACTCTACAACCCACTAATCAATAAAGTGGTGGTGAGTAGAGATGTAATATTCTGCGAGGAAGAAGCCTGAAAATGGAACGAGGAAGATTCGGCCAAAGAAAATTAAGTCGAGGTTGAAGAACATGAAGAAGATAAGCATGAGAACCAGGAACAGACACCTGCAACACCCTCTTCCGCCGAACCGTCAGCACGTAGAAGTCCGGGAATACGTTCCATCTCCCATGGAAGTACTTCATCAAATTAAAATTCAGCCAGCACATCTTCCTCTAGTTCTCTCTCACCCATGGCTCCGATCAAAATGAGAAGCCTCAATTACATATATGCAGAAACTGAGGAAGTAAATTTATTATGTCTGTATGCTGATCACAAGCCTCTAACATTTGAAGAGGTCGTGAATGAAGAATGTTGGAGAAAGGCTATGGAAGAAGAGATCCATGCTATCGAGAAGAATCACACATGAGAGCTGATCTCACTCCCTAAAGGCCAGAGGACCATTGGTCTCAAATGGGTGTATAAGATCAAGCGAAATGCTGATGGTGAGATCGATCGCTACAAGGCAAGGCTCGTAGCAAAGGGCTACAAACAGAAGTATGGGGTGGACTATGAAGAAGTCTTCGTTCCTGTTACTCGCCTTGACACTGTGAGGATGATTATCTCCCTTGCAGCCCATCACAGTTGGATGATCTACCAACTAGATGTGAAATCTGTATTCCTGAATGGAATTCTAGAAGAAGAGGTCTATGTTGACCAGCCTAAAGGTTTTGTTGTTTAAGGGGAGGAACACAGAGTATTTCAACTGAAGAAAGCCCTTTATGGGTTGAAGCAGGCTCCTCGTGCCTGGAATGCACGCATCGATAACTATCTTCAAGAGAATGGCTTCGCCCAATGTCCATATGAGCATGCTGTCTACATCAAGAAAAATGTTCATGGCGACATCCTCATAGTATGCTTATATGTTGATGATCTACTGTTCACAGGAAATAGTCAGGCGATGTTTGAAGAATTCAAGCATGCTATGTTCAATGAATTCGAGATGACTGATGGTGGATTGATGTCCTTCTTCTTGGGCATCGAAGTAAAACAACAAGTTGGTGGCATTTATATATCACAGAAAAAGTATGCCAAGGAGTTACTTAAAAAGTTCAAGATGGCAGATTGTAATGCCGTGAACACGCCTGTAGCAACGGGCCTGAAGCTGACAAAAGAAGGAGAAGGAAGAAGCGTGGACTCGACTATATTCAAGAGTCTAATTGGAAGCCTAAGGTATCTCACAATCACAAGGCCAGATATCGTCTACAGTGTTGGACTTCTAAGCAGGTACATGGAAGCGCCAAAAGAATCACACTGGCTAGCTGCAAAAAGAATCATTAGGTACGTCAAAGGAACAATGGAATTTGGTCTTTTCTATTCATACGAAGATGAAACAATACTGTATGGATACTCAGACAGTGATTGGGGAGGTGACCAAGATGAAAGGAAAAGCACCACAGGATATGTATTCTATCTTGAATCGACTGCTTTCACATGACACTCAAAGAAGCAAAGTGTTGTTGCTTTGTCCACATGTGAAGCAGAGTACGTGGCAGCATCGTCCACAGTCTGTGAAGTAATATGGTTGAAGAACATACTAAAAGAGCTGAAACATCCACAAGAGGAATCCACCGTTATATATGTGGATAACAAGTCGGCAATCGAACTTGCTAAAAATCCGATGCAGCATGGAAGGAGCAAGCACATTAATACTAGGTATCACTTCTTAAGAGATCAAGTGAAGCAGAAATCAGTGATGCTACAGTACTGTCATACTACTGAACAAGTGGCGGATATTTTCACCAAAGCATTGCCGACTGATACATTCAAGAAATTTAGATCGATGCTTGGAATGAAGCCTGTTTTGGTTTGAAGGGGAGTGTTGGAAACAGCAAACCCAAACAGACGTTTCCAGCAACAGCCAGTGACCATTGAACTCCCCATGCATAACAGTTGAAGCTCTAAAGGAGCTGTTTTGGAAGATGAATAGATAATGTCAGTTTCTAGGAATATTAAATAATGGAAGAGTCTAGTGAGGGTATTGTAGTCATTTCACAGTTGGTGCAAAAGCCTATAAAAGGCCCATTGTATATCCAATTGTAGTATCAGTGCAGCAAGTGAAAAGCAAGTAAAATTATTTTTTATCTTTGTGGTGTTTACGGTTCTAAGGCTTTGTAAAGCTAACAAACTTGTGGTGTGTACGGTTCTAAGGCTTTGTAAAGCCAACAGGCCAAACATACTAAGTGGTAGATTCCTGGAATATAGGAATCCCATGGGATTGTCAGCAATCCACTGACGCAGCCATCATTACATGTCATCCATCCTACTATAATCTAATCCCATGGGATGGGCCCATCCAAACACGCCCTAACTAGTTGAAAGCCCATTGAGTCTGAGCCTATCCCTCTACTGATGGAAAACTAGCCTTTTTAAACCATTGGGAGAGTAACATTTCAGCGTTTGAGTTTATTTCTAATAAAAATCCTAATTCTAATAAAACTCTTTTAAATTTTAACTTTTAAAAATAAAAATTCTAAATAAATTTTTACTAGAAAGTTAATATCATAATTTAAAAAATTACTAAAAATAATAATTTTTTCTTAAAATTTTATTTTTGAGATAAAAGTGGGCATTAAAATTTTGTTTTTGAGATAAAAGTACCAATTTTCTGATTAAACGGGTAGATGCAAAGTGAGTCGGTTAAATTGATAGGTTAGGTTATGCCTCATTACGAGACCCTGATCAAAAGTTATATGAATTTAGGGTCTACCTTCTTTTGGACCAAGCATGCTAGGAATGTCTCGGGTGTTAAAAAAAAACAGAAAATTTTATCTGAAGTACGTGGGCTAATATACGCAGAGGGGGATACTGCTGGGCCCATCAGTACTAGGCCGCAGCGAGCGGTTCCTACGCAAGGTCTTCCCGAGCCGCAGCCTGACTATGCTGGACACCCTCGCCAACATCGGCCTCCTCTTCTTCCTCTTCCTCGTCGGCATCGAGATCGACATCCACGCAATCCGCCGGACTGGTAAGAAGGCCCTCGGTATCGCTGTCGCCGGCATCACCCTCCCCTTCGTAATGGGAATCGGCACCTCCGTCGTCCTCCGTCGTACCATCTCCAAAGGCGTCAACGCCGGCCCTTTCCTAGTCTTCATGGGCGTCGCGCTCTCCATCACTGCATTCCCAGTCCTTGCCCGCATCCTCACCGAGCTCAAGCTCCTCACCACCGACGTCGGCCGGATGGCCATGTCCGCAGCTGCTCTCAATGACGTTGCGGCATGGATCCTCCTCGCTCTCGCCATCGCCCTCTCGGGTACCCACAACTCTCCTCTAGTCTCCTTATGGGTGCTCCTCACTGGCCTTGCGTTCGTTGCTTTCGCCATCTTCTTCATCCGCCCAGCAATAGCATTCATGGCAAGACGATCGCCAGACGGGAAACCCATCAAGGAGCTCTACATATGCGCAACGCTGTCAGTCGTGCTCGCGGCCAGCTTCGTCACTGACACGATTGGCATCCTTGCTCTCTTCGGTGCATTCATTGTCGGGATCATGATGCCCAAGGATGGGCCGTTTGCGGGAATTCTTATAGAGAAGATCGAAGATTTTGTTTCGGGTCTCTTCCTGCCGCTCTACTTCGTCTCAAGCAGTCTGAAGACTAATATAACTACCATAAGTGGGGCCCAGTCGTGGGGGCTGCTGGTGCTTGTCATATCGACCGCTTGTTTTGGGAAGATCGTTGGGACAGTGGTGGTGTCATTGGCATTCAAGGTGCCGTGCAGGGAGGCGCTTGCTCTAGGCTTCCTCATGAATAGCAAAGGGCTTGTGGAGCTTATCGTTCTCAATATCGGCAAGGACCGAAAAGTGAGTTTGTACCAACCAATTTCAGTTTTCGGCCATGCTTGAGTGATTGATATTTTAACCTGTTAATCTTGATTTACTTTCATGACGTGTATAATTTTAGTGGCTATGTACCATTCATCACTATCCTCCTCAAATAAGGACTTCTCTATTAGTTTTGCACCATACAAGAATTCTGCCGACTCTTCGAATGCATACATGTAATTGCAGTTAATTGATAATATTAACCACTGGACTAGTTAGTATATTATTACTTTTAACCATACATTTGACAAGGGGTGCACGCGGTTCCGTTTCTGGTGTAAAACTTGAACCGAACTGTTCCCAACGGTTTCGGGAAAACTATAACTAGAACCGCGGACCGTTTGCACCCTAGAACCGAATGGAACCTGACGTTAAAAATGCCAATTAGGTCTGATTCGGTTCCACAGTTATGGACTTTTTGTAATCCAGTCCAATTGCATAATTTATTTTTATAATCCAGCCTAATTGAATGACTTTTTTAGGATCAAGTCCAATGGCATGGTTCTTGAAAGACTTTAGAAGCAGACCAATCCGTGCTGTCCGGTCGGTTCTGGTCTGGTTTACCGGTTCCACTGGTTCCGTGTACGCCCCTACATTTGACTGTTTGAGAATCCTTGATCGGTTTAATTAATTTTAGAGATATGCTCCATCTACGATAAGTTCCATAATTTGGATGGTCTATAGCGGCACATGATGAGTCACCACCATTTTTTAACTGATGCAGAACTAACATAGGAGTCTGTTACAAATGGGATAAAATAGGAAACACTGATTAGCTTAGCTGCGATCCCGTCCATAGGATTTAGGAAGGAAATGGCCCATTTACCTTCTTTTCTTTTTGGAAATTTCTTTATCAACCTTGTAGACTCTTATTCCATAATCTGACTCACCTGTTCAACTCGGCAATTACACACCAATGATCAAACTCACTGTAATGAACTGGCTCACTCGATCTGTCTCTGTTTCAGGTGTTGAATGACCAGGCATTTGCTATCTTAGTCCTCATGGCGCTCTTCACCACATTCATCACCACACCCATTGTAACGGCCTTATACAAGCCAGCGAGGCACACCTCTCCCTACCACCACCGCACCATCCAGCAAAACAACCCCGACACGGAACTTCGGATCCTGGCCTGCAACCACAGCACTCGCAACATCCCCACCATCATCAATCTCCTCGAGTCATCTCGCGGAACCCGACACCATGGCATCATCATCTACGCAATGCACCTCATGGAGCTCTCCGAGCGCTCCTCCGCCATCTCCATAGTCCATGAAGCCCGCCGCAATTGCCTCCCTTTCTGGAACAAGGAGCATCCCAACACCAACCACATGGTCATCGCCTTCGATAACTACCAGCAGCTCACTCACGTTACCATCCGCCCCATGACTGCCATCTCCCACCTCTCCTCTATCCATGAGGACATCTGCACCAGTGCTGAACAGAAGCGAGCCGCCATCATCCTCCTCCCATTCCATAAGCACCAACGCCTCGACGGAACCATGGAATCCCTCAGACATGACTTTCACCATGTTAACCAGAATGTTCTACGCCACGCCCCATGCTCCGTCGGGATTCTCATTGACCGTGGCCTAGGCGGCACCACCCAGATTTCTGCCAGTGATGTCTCCTTCAATGCAGTCGCCCTCTTCTTTGGTGGTTGTGACGATCATGAGGTCCTCACCTATGGGGCCCGCATCGCTGAACACCCAGGGATCCAGCTCACCGTCCTCAGATTTGTGGCTGAGGCTGGGAAGTCACTGATGGGCAGCAACGATGATAACATCAGCATTAACATAGAAGCAGACGAGGAGTGTATTTTAAAGTTCCTGACTACTGCAGGGAATGAGTCGATATCTTATGAGGAGAAGGAAGTAGGAAGTAAGGAAGATATTGTAGCGGTTCTTGAGACAATGAACCAGTACAATCTCTTCCTGGTGGGAAGGATTCCACATGTTGCTCCCCTAACAGACGGGACTGACTGTCCTGAACTAGGTCCGGTTGGGTGTTTCCTTGCGTCGTCTGAGTTCTCTACAATGGCGTCCGTGTTGGTGCTTCAGCAATATGTCCCGACTACAAAACTTTCGCCACTGGTTGATGTCTGAAAAAATCAGATTTAAGAAATGTAGAGGAGATGAGATTCGTGTATTATTTAATAAGTGATGTAGTAAATTGAATAAAAATGTAAGTAGGTTAATTACTGGGCCTAGCCCATTGAAAGCCCAATGGGAAACCACACCGATTATAATATCATAAATATGAGAGAATTTTTACAAAATAGTACTTATTTAAAGCTGTTGGTGGCCCATCTTGTTTTAGACGCCACATTTTGTTTTTTGTTTTTTTTTTTTTTCGCTGCGTTTGTTTTCTTTTAATGGTGGTGATGGTGCTCTTGCCCATGTCCACATAAGCAGGTCAAAATCTTCAGCAGGCATAGTTGTGGGCCTGGTGTGCTGGGCACATGGATTGCTGATTGGGTGTATTGTTATTTGGGCCTATTGTGACACTGTCGGGCCTTTTTCCTCTTATGGGTCTGAATTTCTCAGGACTGGCCCAGATTCGCTGTTTAGTTGCATATGGGCTCAATAGATTGATTTGAGAGCCATCGTTGTTTGGGCATGGCTTTCTGCTATGAAAGCAAGATCCACAAGGCAAGATCTCTGCATTGTGGATCTTTAACCTTCTCTAGCCGTGGAAAGCTGTTGGTGGCCTTTTTTTGATGTTTTTGTTTTCTTTTAATGGTGGTGATGCTGCTGTTACCCATGTCCACATAAGCTAGTCAAAATCTTCAGCAGGCATAGTCGTGGGCCCGGTGTGCTGGGCACATTGATTGCTGATTAGGTGTATTGTTATTTGGGCGTATTGTGACACTGTTGGGCCTTTTATCTCTTATGGGTCTGAATTGCTCAGTACATTGATTTGAGAGCCATCCTTGTTTGGGCATGGCTGGTGTTCCGGGTCGGGCCGAGTTGAGCAAGTTAACTAGGCTAGCCTAGTTCATGTATAGCCCTATATGGAATATCCACATCTCAGAAGAAATCCATCAAAAGATTATAGATTGCCAGTTAGATATAACAATAACTCGAATGTTTCATTTATCCTTATTACGGATGAGGGAATTCTGTTTGAGAAGTTGGTAGCGAACATATACGACAACATGAATTACTTGTATAAGAATGAGACATGAAAGCTGATGAAGCTTCCGATGGATTATAAAATAATTGACAGTAAATGAATTTATAAAAAGAAACTGAATAAATACAAAGTAAAATTGGTTGCAAAAGGATATGCATGATAAAAGAATATTAACTTAAGCCCTACGTTGATGCGCATGTTTTATCCGCACCATCTATTCATACGCGTCATTTATACATAACATTCAAGCTGTATATGTATATAGGTGACGTACATCAATTATAAAATGTGGTTCTTTAATTATAATTCTATGATCTACCAAAGAAGACTTCATTTAATATAGAGAATTTGATTCCAAATATGGGACTTGACCTTAAAAATACCAAGGCATTTCCCCGCGTATAATCATTATTACTTTGATGAATTTGTTTCATATCTACCCTTGCCCATTGCAAAAACGTAGTGAATAAACATCAAATTTTATTTTATTTTTAAGACACAAGTTTTGCATGAAGTAAATCTTTGTAGTTTTTCTTCATCTAGCTTTGGTTGGCCTTATTAAGGAATTGGATGGAAAACAAGAGCCTTCGGAAGTTTTTAATTGTGATTGTTCAGTTATCATTGTTTCTTGTCACGTGGTTTACCTGAGATTTGAATATACTTAATTTTTGGGACGGCATTCCAAAATGAGGTGCAAGAACAAATGGACGGAGTGGATATGCGACAAATCATCTAAGTGGGCCGTAAGGTAATGATAACACCCAATAAGCCGTTTTTCATACGATGTAATGCCCATGAAAGAATGCGTAGACGTAAGATCAACTGGCACCATCTATTCGATGGTCCACGCCCTGATCGAGCATCGTTCCGGAAAATATCGTGCCAACCGGAAAATCGGCGGAACGAGTGGGGGCGTGGAATGAATTTTTGGGGCGCAGATTAGGTGTTTCTTACCTGGGTATATGCTAAGTGGTTGTTACCCCTACCGTAGGGTCCACCTTAATAATATGTTTTTATCCACTCCGTCCATTCGTTTTTCAGCCCATTTTAGAAGGCAGTCCAAAAACAATTAGTATATCCAAATCTCAAGTGCACCACACCACTAGAAACATGATTATTGAACGTTTACCTTTAAAAACTTCCCAAGGCCCCACATTAAGAAGATCCATAATGTTTATTTTTCATCCAACCCATAGATAAGTTAAATTAGAAACGGATGAAGGGAAAATACAAATATTATCTCGATCCAAAACTTTTGTGGCCTAAAAAACTTTTAATGGTCTTTAACACCTTTTTCAATGGTGTTGTCTAACCGAGATTTGAATCTTCTCAATTTTTGGGATAACAGAATTAAATTAGAACAAAAAACAGATGGACGGCGTAGATATGAAACAAATTCATAAATTTGGGCTCAACACTAACGGTAACAACCACTGAGCTGTTACCCGGGTACCAGCTAATCCGCTCCCGAATTTTTTTCAAAAGATAACCGTTCCCGTCCAACAGGGAAAGAGTCTCACGGTACGCACAACTTCCTGTGACGGAAGCTAGGTGGTGCCACCATGATATTTTTGAAAAATCCACACTGTCCATCCGTTTTTGCAGATGATTTTAGGGCTTGGGCCAAAAAAAAGAGGCAGATTCAAAACTCAAGTGGACCGCATGACACAAAAACAGTGATGATTGAACCTCCACTGTTGACACATTTGTAAGGCCACATAAGTTTTGCATCAGGCTAATATTTTTGTGTTTTCAGTTTCTCCAAGTAGGAATGACCTTATGAACGGCATGGATGGCATATAAACATCACGGTGTACCTCAAGGAGGTTTCAACGGTAGGCATTTCCCTACCAACTTTTATATGGTGCGGTTCACTTGAGCTTTGGATCTACCTCATTTTTAAAACCATGTCCTAATATCATCTGAAAAAACAGATAGACGGAGTGGATTTCTTACAAACATCACATTGGGTCCCACAGGCATTTTTTTTCCCTCTCATAATACGGCAGTGGCATTATCAGTCGTAAAACTCGGCGTATTCTAGTTACTCACGGCAACTGAGTGGGCTACAGAGAAAAGCCTCTAAATTTAGAGATCGGAAGTTTTTCTGACCTCTTCAATAGCATATATATTGCATCTGGTGATTAGCACAGGACTCACTCACAAAATATCCCTTGAACAGTCTCTCTCTTTCTCTTAAAATGGAGACGAACACATCGAATGTGTGCCCGCCGCCGATGAAGCCAACGTCAAATGGTTCATGGCAAGGAGATAATCCGCTGGATTATTCACTGCCGTTAGTGATCATACAGATCTGTTTGGTGGTCCTTTTAACAAGGACGTTGGCTTTCTTCTTAAAGCCTTTTAGGCAGCCCAGAGTCATTGCTGAGATCATTGTAAGTAATTCTCTCTCTTTTATGCATTTTTTTTTTTTTTTTTTTTTTAATTCCTTCAATTTCAAGAGTATTTCCTGATTTCAGTAGAATCTTTTCATACCTCTGTTAACATCTTTGAAACTCTATTTTAATCCTTTGGCTTAATTAGATTGAATAAAAGAAACTAATTAAGAAAATTATTAAGAAGCTAACGAAATGGCCAAAAATCCCTCCACCACTAATGGAAAACGTAAAGCTAGCCCTTTGATGTAGAGCAAGTCGAGGACAATTTCATGGCTAAGATCAACCAGAAAAGCCTTGTCGGCTGCCAGAACCTTAAAATGGGCATATCTCTTAAATCGAAATAAGTTACAAAGGTTGAGCCAAATCGGACACTTACTCTATAACTATTTATAAAAAGTCCAATTCACGAGAGTTTTAGTTGTAGTTGGATTGAAATCATGACTGTCTATAACTATTTATAAGAAGTAAACGATTTATGAGAGTTTTAGTTGTAGTTTGATTCTACAACTTCCATGCGTCGCCCTTTCACGCTGTAGCAGCTTTAACTCTAATATAAGTGGTTGAAAGCCCATTGAGTAGGAGTCTATCCCTCCTCTACTAATAGAAAACTAGCCTTTTTAAACTATTGGGATAGTAACATTTCACCCGTGTGTGAGTTTATTTCTAATAAAAATCCTAACTCCAGTGAAAGTGTGAAACTCTTTGAAAATTTAATTTTTAAAAATAAAAATTCTAAATAAATTTTTATTAGAAAATTAATATCATAATTAAAAAATTAAACTTAAAATTATTAAAAAAATAATTTTTTCTTTAAATTTTGTTTTTGAGATAAAAGTACCTATTTCTGATGAAACAGGTAGATGCAAAGTGAGTCGGTTAAATTGAGAGGTTGGGTAATGCCTCGTTACAATACCCAGCTCAAAAGTTGAGATGAATTTTGGGTCTACCTTCTTTTGGTCCAACAATGCTATGAATGTTCGGGGTCTTAAAAAAAGAAAATGTTTTGGGTGTTAAAAAAAGAAAATTTTATCTGAAGTACGTGGGCTAATATACGCAGGGCGGGATACTGCTGGGCCCATCAGCACTAGGCCGTAGCGAGCGGTTCCTAAAGACGGTCTTCCCGAGCCGCAGCCTGACTGTGCTGGACACCCTCGCCAACATCGGCCTCCTCTTCTTCCTCTTCCTCGTCGGCCTCGAGCTCGACATCCACGCCATCCGCCGGACGGGTAAGAAGACCCTCGGCATCGCTGTCGCCGGCATCACCCTCCCCTTCGTAATGGGCATCGGCACCTCCATCATCCTCCGTCGTACCATCTCCAAAGGCGTCAACGCCGGCCCTCTCCTCGTCTTCATGGGCGTCGCCCTCTCCATCACTGCATTCCCAGTCCTTGCCCGCATCCTCGCCGAGCTCAAGCTCCTCACCACCGATGTCGGCCGGATGGCCATGTCCGCAGCTGCTATCAATGACGTTGCTGCATGGATCCTCCTCGCCCTCGCCATCACCCTCTCGGGCTCCCACAGCTCTCCTCTAGTCTCCTTATGGGTACTCCTCACTGGCCTTTCGTTCGTTGCATTCGCCATCTTTATCATTCGCCCAGCACTAGAATTCATGGCAAGACGATCGCCAGATGGGGAACCCATCAAGGAGTTCTACGTATGCGCAACGCTGTCAGTCGTGCTCGCCGCCAGCTTCGTCACTGACACGATTGGCATCCATGCTCTCTTCGGTGCATTCATTGTCGGGATCATGGTGCCCAAGGACGGGCCGTTTGCGGGAATTCTGATAGAGAAGATCGAAGATCTTGTTTCGGGCCTCTTCCTGCCGCTCTACTTCGTCTCAAGCGGTCTGAAGACTAATATAACTACCATAAGTGGGGCCCAGTCGTGGGGGCTGCTGGTGCTTGTCATATCGACCGCTTGTTTTGGGAAGATCGTTGGGACAGTGGTGGTGTCATTGGCATTCAAGGTGCCTTGCAGGGAGGCGCTTGCGCTAGGTTTCCTCATGAATTCAAAAGGGCTTGTGGAGCTTATCGTTCTCAACATCGGCAAGGATCGAAAAGTAAGTTTGTAGCAACCAATTTCAGTTTTCGGCCATGCTTTGAGTGATTGATATTTTAACCTGTTAATCTTGATTTACTTTCATGACGTGTAGAATTTTAGTGGCTATGTACCATTCATCACTATCCTTCTCAAATAAGGACTTCTCTATTAGTT
This sequence comes from Magnolia kwangsiensis, assembly GCA_037074715.1. Classification (NCBI taxonomy): domain Eukaryota; kingdom Viridiplantae; phylum Streptophyta; class Magnoliopsida; order Magnoliales; family Magnoliaceae; genus Magnolia; species Magnolia kwangsiensis. The sequence goes on from CM073579.1 coordinate 119,715,405, forward strand.
TTGCACCATCCGAGAATGGTGCCGACTCTTCGAATGCATACATGTAATTGCAGTTAATTGATAATATTAACCACTGGACCAGTTAGTATATTATTACTTTTAACCATACATTTGACAAGGGGTGCACGCGGTTCCGTTTCTAGTGTAAAACTTGAACCGAACTGTTCCCAACGGTTTCAGGAAAACTAGAACTAGAACTGTACCATTTGCACCCTAGAACTAAATGGAACCCGACTGTAAAAAAACCAATTAGGTCCGATTCGGTTGCACGGTTATGGGTTTTTTATCATCTATTCTAATTGCATGATTTATTGTTATAATCCAGCCTAATTGAATGACTTTTTTAGAATCAAGTCCAATTGCATGGTTCTTGAAAGACTTCAGAACCAGACTTTGGTCGGTTCGGATCTGGTTTACCGGTTCCACTGGTTCCGTGTACACCTTTACATTTGACTGGTTGAGAATCCTTAATCTGTTTAATTAATTTTAGAGATATGCTCCATCTACAATAAGATCCATAATTTGGATGGTCTATAGCGGTACATGATGAGTCACCACCATTTTTTAAATGGTACAGAACTAACATAGGGGTCTGTTACAAATGGGATAAAATAGGAAACAGTGATTAGCTGCGATCCCGTCCATAGGATTTAGGAAGGAAATGGTCCATTTACCTTCTTTTCTTTTTGGAAATTTCTTTATCAACCTTTTAGACTCCTATTCCATAATCTGATTCACTTGTTCAACTCGGCAATTACAAACCAATGATCAAACTCACTGTAATGACCCGGCTCACTCGCTCTGTCTCTGTTTCAGGTGTTGAATGACCAGGCATTTGCTATCTTAGTCCTCATGGCGCTCTTCACCACATTCATTACTACACCCATCGTAACGGCCATATACAAGCCAGCGAGGCGCACCTCTCCCTACCACCACCGCACCATCCAGCAAAACAAACCCGACACAGAACTTCGGATCCTGGCCTGCTTCCACAGCACTCGCAACATCCCCACCATCATCAATCTCCTAGAATCATCCCGTGGAACCCGACACCATGGCATCATCATCTACGCAATGCACCTCATGGAGCTCTCCGAGCGCTCCTCTGCCATCTCCATAGTCCACAAAGCTCGTCGTAACGGCCTCCCTTTCTGGAACAAGGAGCGTCCCAACACCGACCACATAGTCGTCGCCTTCGAGACCTACCAGCAGCTCAGTCACGTTACCATCCGCCCCATGACTGCCATCTCCCACCTCTCCTCTATCCATGAGGACATCTGCACCAGTGCTGAACAGAAGCGAGCCGCCATCATCCTCCTCCCATTCCACAAGCACCAACGCCTTGACGGAACCATGGAGTCCCTCAGACATGACTTTCACCATGTTAACCAGAATGTTCTACGCCATGCTTCATGCTCCGTCGGAATCCTCATTGACCGCGGCCTCGGCGGCACCACCCAAATTTCTGCCAGTGATGTCTCCTTCAATGCAGTCGCCCTCTTCTTCGGTGGTCGTGACGATCATGAGGTCCTTGCCTATGGGGCCCGCATTGCCGAGCACCCAGGGATCCAGCTCACCGTCCTCAGATTTGTGGCTGAGGCTGGGAAGTCACTGATGGGCAGCAACGATGATAACATCAGCATTAACATAGAAGCAGACGAGAGAATGGCAGACGAGGAGTGTATTTTAAAGTTCCTGACTACTGCAGGGAATGAGTCGATATCTTTTGAGGAGAAGGAAGTAGGAAGTAAGGAAGATATTGTAGCGGTTCTTGAGACAATGAACCGGTACAATCTCTTCCTGGTGGGAAGGATTCCACATGTCGCTCCCCTAACAGACAGGACTGACTGTCCTGAACTAGGTCCGGTTGGGTGTTTCCTTGCGTCGTCTGAGTTCTCTACAATGGCGTCCGTGTTGGTGCTTCAGCAATATGTCCCGACTACAAAACTTTCGCCACAGGTTGGTGTCTGAAAAAATCAGATTTAGAAAATGTAGAGTAGATGAGATTCGTGTATTATTTATTAAGTGTAGTAAATTGAATAAAAATGTAAGTAGGTTAATTACTGGGCCTAGCCCATTGTAAGGCCAATGGGCAACCACATGGATTATAATATCATAAATAAGAGAGAATTTTACAAAATAGTACTTATTTACATTCCAAAAACTTTTAAAATTAAGTTTCCATTAAGCTACTTCATTAATTGATTTATTGTCTGTTAACTACTTGTCGGTTTAAAGTATGATTTTTGCTCAAATGATGATGCAGGTAAGGATGTGAGGTGGAGCACCGTCTGTTCCAAATCCACGGAAATTGATTAATGAATGAAATAAACGAGTTCACAACCATTTAAATAGGGATACTAGAATTAGAGGACCATTTCTCTATAAAAAATTATACCAAAAGAATAAGAAGATAGTTTATGAATTAGTTTTATACTTCCACCGCAAGTTCAATAAATGTAAAAAGCTCTCATTGAGAGGGTATTTGATTATTCTCGTGAATGTTACCTTCATAAATGTATTTAGATGTGATCTAAATGAAAAAAATAAAAAAGTACGATTTTTAAAGCATCTAATTTATATATTATTGAATCCGCTTAATGTTTACTCTGACTTTCAGTCCGTCAATGTGTTGTGGATCTATTATAGGTCATTAATTTGCATTTGTGTGTTGATGACCAGTACTTGCTGGCACAGATTCATGTTGTTGCCCACCTCATGAGTGTTTTTGCATCAAGGAATGCTGTCTGTCATCTACTTATGATTTGATCTAACCGTGGAAAGCTGTTGGTGGCCCATCTTGTTTTAGACGCCACCTTCTTCTTTTTTTTTGATGTTTTTGTTTTCTTTTAATGGTGGTGATGCTGCTGTTATCCATGTCCACATAAGCTAGTCAAAATCTTCAGCAGGCATAGTTGTGGGGCCGGTGTGCTGGGCACATGGATTGCTGATTAGGCGTATTGTTATTTGGGCCTATGTGACACTGTTGGGCCTTTTTTCTCTTATGGGTCTGAATTTCTCAGGACTGGCCCAGATTTGCTGTTTAGTTGCATATGGGCTCAGTACACTGATTTGAGAGCCATCGTTGTTTGGGCATGGCTTTCTGCTATGAAGGCAAGATCTCTGCATTGTGGATCTTTAACCTTCTCAATTGTTGCCATATGTTATGTGGGCCATTACGTTCTTGCATCTGTTTATGCTGGGCTGAACCTTGCTATTTTTTAGGTTGACTGTTTGATTGACAGTGGGGCCCACTTGTTGCTTGTATGTTGCTATTGTTGGGCCCACGACATTGGCCCGACTACATTGTTGACTCGTCAGTTGATGCCCAGTTCTATGTGCGCCTACTATTGTTTCTCCAGTATGGGCTTACCTATTCTGGCCCATTTGTTAATTGGCCTAAAGTTGTTTGTTGTGGGTTGCAATCTCGAATATTATGCCGCTTGTTAGATAATATGGATTGGGCCATTGTTTTTGTGGCCCACTTAGCTTTCAACCTTTTTAAATAACGACATGAAACCTAGGAAGAAGTTTCAGAATTAAACTACAACTAAAACTCCTATAAATCGTGACTCACTGCCCATGATTCCTACTAGTCATCAAGGTTTCGGCCAAAAATAGTAAGTGTATTATTTGACTCAGCCTTGCTATTCTACTAATTATTCGAAGCACTTTTCATATTGGACGCAACTCTTAAAGCCCAACGGTTGAAGAGTTATAATCAAACTAAAACTTACTATAAATAATAAAAGTGAAAATAAAATGAAAATTTGACCATTGATATGATGGAATCTCATAAATTCAGCATGGGCAACTTGGCGTAGCAGGGTTGGGTGGCTAAAGTAGCTCGTCCTACCCCAAAATCTTATATGGCACGTTGGATAATTCATTCCAATTTGCAAGATATGCCCATTTTAAGGCTATGACGGTCTAGATCACTTCCACCTCTGATCGGGCTTTTTTTGGTCCATCTTGACCATGAAATTATATGCAACCCGCTTTACATCAATATGTATAGATGTAATTGTTTCATAATAGTATTTAGGATGTGATAGTGGACTCCCAAAAGTCCTAATTTATTCGTTATTTATAAAAAGAAAAAAAAAATGAAATTCTTCTATTATCATCATGATTGTATAAAAGCATTTCATCTTTATGTATCACTTTAAGAAAACAATTGAATTAAATAATTTATTTTTACTAGAGGCTTTGCCTCTTACATCCTTTCAAGTCCCAACTTACTCATATTTCTAGGGCCCAAGGGGGCTCATCTGAGTACTAATGAATCAACCTAATTTTTAGCATCAATGCTAAAGGAGTAGTGGTCTATGTTGATGCTAAATTTTGGTTACCTCTTCTTGAACCTTTGAATACATGCACAATGAGTTGACAAAGGAGACCTTGGTTAGTGTAAGTGACCCTCTAATGCCTAAGTTAGACAGGGAATCTAGGTCTAGTTTTAAACGGGATTTTACGCTAGAGATTATGCGTGCCTTTCATTATTAGATGTGCTCTTATTTATACGTGTTGAGAGGCGGTGGCGTAGATGAGATATCCTTGTTTAGCAGGGACGTATTGTAGTAGGATTCGGCCCCCAAATGAGCAGGAGATCTCTCAAGATCCTTGGCGAAGATCTTAGGATCCCGAGCGTATTGTGGATGTTCTTCAAGATTTTTGAAGAATATTTTGGAAGAATATCTTTTAGATAAGATTTGATTATTTGGAATCAGCGAGGGTGCACAGTAGGAGGCTGATGTGGGGTTATGCCGACCTGACATGGGGACAGGTTAATGACCTGGGGTTATGCCGACCTGACTCCTTCGGCGAATAATCGAGCTTCTTTTAGCATCGGGCAGATCAGTGGATCTTGCGACTTGCTAACAAGAGACCAAGCTCGACTTCATTTCCCGCTCGATCTTGAATCAAAGGTCGGATTTTTAGTTGTATTTGTCGTTGTCCGTCCTGACGAAGTGCATGAAGTTTTGACTCAAGGAAGGACGTGAGGTCGAGCACCGTCTTCCTCAAGATGATAACTACTGCGAATCGACGGAGCTTCTTTGGACTCCTCACAGAGACTTCTCAAATCCATGAGGAAAGAAAGCAAGAAAATAAAAATAAATTCTAATAAATTTGAAATTGATTAATGAATGAATAAAAATGAGTTTACATCCCTTTAAATAAGAGAACCAAGAAATAGAAAAGAAATCAGACTCAAACTACAACTAAAACTCCTAGAATCCGTGACTTACTATAAATAGTAAACTTACTATTTATAGACGGTCGTGATGTCTACTAGTGCGCAAGGTTTTTAGCCAAAAATAGTAAGTGTCCTATTTGGCTTCACCAAACCGTTCTCCTAATTATCCTAAGCACTTTTCATGTTGGACACAACTCCTAAAGCCCAATGGATGAAGAGCTATAAACAAACTAAAACTTACTATTTATAGTAAAAACGAAATTAAAACGGAAAAATGACCATCGATCAGGGGGTTTCTAGCAAATTCGGGCTGCACAACCTAGCATAGCGGTGTTGGTTGGCTAAAGTAGTTCGTTTTACCCCAAATTTATATATTTTACGTCAGATAACTCATTCCGGATTGCGAGATACGTCCGATCTAAGCTCCAATGGTCCGGATCACTTATGTCACCGATCGTGCCTTGTCTGATCCATCTTGGCCATGAAATTGTCCGCGACCCGCTCTACATCAAATTTCAACTTGACCTTTTATTATTGTTTGGTCCATTTTTCCTATAAGAGTCCACCTGATGGATAGGGTGGATGCATGTATGTTGACTGTTGAGCCGTATTCTTTGCAAGTCCAACTCATTTGTTTGCCAAAAGCATGATTTTTCTGCTTTCCTGTATTGTCATTGGTACATGACAGTCAGCCATAAAGGTGTGTAATAATACCGTCCATTTAGATTATAACAATCACAATTTTTCTTGCTCGGCGCAAATGGAAGATCTGTATTCTTTATATTTTTAGAGAAAGCCATAAGATTAGGTGAGGAGGGAAAGTACACAAGGGTTTCCATTTTGAAGATGATGGATGTCGGAAGTGTCGAACTTGATTTTCTTATCTACAAGTGTTTCTCACAGAAGTTATCCCACGCTATGTATGAGTATGACTGCGTGCACTAACATGATAACCGTACCAGTTTCAACATGACATCCGACTCGTCTAACAGGTGTAACATTACAAGATTCTTGTTCAGCCCAAAAAATCAGTAAATTCATAGGACAGGTGGGCCACACCATTGAAAACAATCCACAACTGCCCAAAACCCATCATATTCTAGTGGTGGGGCCGATCTGGTGTGTGCATCACATCCAATCAGTCTAACTGGTTGACAGCCATGATCATGGGATGCTTGAAAACTCATGCTAACTCAATCATCAGGTGCATCACAACGCTTGAATTTGGAGATTGCTAAGGTAATTCAAAATTATGTAAATGATGTGGCCCCACCTAGCAGCCCAACGCGTGTCCCTCAAAAGATACCTACACGCAGTCACTCTCAGGTAGGGCTTTGAAATTATTTGCAAAGCTTGTTATTAAAAATTAAATAAATAAACTGTTACGTATCAAACCATCTAAAGTAGTTCTCGAACTTTTCAACCATTGCATGCGCCCCACGTGAACGTGTAGGTCTTTTGGTTGGTGTTATTTTTCCTATGTTGTACCTTTTCTGGCAATTTTTTGAGCGGTTGATCTTTTTCTTTTTTTTTCTTTACCTGTCGTGGCCCACCTGATAGTTGTAGACCACATTTCATGGTAGGACAACCCTATTGGATGGGCGAGATGTCATACAAACATCATAATGAGCCCACACGACAACAAGTTGTGTGTGAGCATTTAGATGGTTTATGGTAAAATTATTGAAAATCACTTTCTTATGAATGCAAAATGACTAAATAAACTGCTTGATTTCAAAGGTTTACATAACTAATTGATTAATCTTTATGGTCTATCCGTTCAACCCTCTATTGGTGTATCACTATGCAAAAAATCAAACTGATAGGATGATCCTGAACCATTGATTGGTGGTGTGGTGGATGATGGTACTAGAAAAACTGTGACTGTTAGACAATCATGGGCTCCTTTCGGTTTTCGCCATTGAATGTCGATCAGTGATTGGACATTTTTACAACTTTTTTAGTTCGAATTTTGCAGTCCTATGAAAGTCTTGTGATATATATGTTTGGGGCACCCTTCCCATTAAACCCCAGCAGATGAATGGCCCCAATTCCGAAGTTGGGTTTAGCACTCGATCTTTCTCGTCCCAAAAATAAGTTACAGTCGTATTTGGAAGCCACAATAATTTAAGGTTGGTAATGGGATGGGTTCAAGTCAGGTTGTAGTCAGCCCAAACCCAACCCATTTACTAAATGAACCACGGTTCTGGGCAATCCGTTACCTTGTGGCTAAGCCCAAGACCAATCTGACTTTACCCATTTAGTTTCTAGTTCTGGGGGCATCTGGCCCAGCATATTGATATAAGTACTTATCTGTACGGTAGGGTCAGGTTATAAGTTTCAACTCAAGTCCAGCCCACTTACTTAAATGGGCCAAAGTTTCTAGCCCATGCCTGACTTGCTACCCAAACCCACCTCCAATGTATTAGGTCAGGTCAGTTAACCAACAGGCAGCCTGGACCAATTGCCACCCGCACACCACATATACTCTACCTGGGTAATGACCTTCTTACTTTTGGGAATTGAAATAGTATAAGAACGTCGAATATTTATTTCAATTCCTGAACCAGAGAATGGGTGTAAGCAAATGATCAACAAAGGAGGGTGTAGATATCAACTTCCTCATATAATGATAAAGTCCAAATAGGAAATAGTCAAGGTTAGTCAATTACTGGCTCTCCTATATATATTATATACTTCCAATTCTAGTCTTTAATTGTGTCATATTTTACATTGTCTTATAACATATACTAACCTTCTTTCTATTGAAAAGTTCTCCAAAACATTTTGAAACACTCTTCAACAAATGCACATGCATCTTTTTCTAATCCTATATATTATATTTCAGGAAACAGATCCAAAATCTTCAAAAAAATGAAACTTTTCCGTATGAGGATACCTGGCCCAACTATGGTAGATGGTGTTTGGATGGCTGGATTCCACCCTAATATTATGTAAATGGGTAATGATTATCACTACCATAATAATCCTAAGTAAAACGGTGATACAATACCACCGCTGCAACTTTAATTTTTTGAAATGCATATGATGTACTCATGTGATTACATGCAATATAGATATAACTTGCCTAATATGTGTTATATATATACCGTCTATTTATTATGCAATATCATTTTAGGATATGATCCCAAATATTACTTTACCATATCAATAGCCCTAATCTCTAAATGCTTAATTGTTTGTCGCATCCCTCGGAATAGGATTAAGAGGTCCTTGATGGCTCGCCGGTGGGACTGTTTGGCCAACTATGGTTTCGACAAGGGTTTGGCTAGTGATCCCAACCCCAGCCATCTAGCTGATCTCAAACCAGTGTAGGCCCCACTATATTGTATGCATTTTATTCATGCGGTCCATCCACTTTTCCAGCTCACTTTAGGGCATGCATGAGCCAAGAAATGAGCCAAATCAAAATCTCAAGTTGACCACACCACTGGAAAATAGTGTCGACGGAACGCCCACCATTAAAAACTTCCTAAGGCCCACTGTAATGTTTATTTGGCATCCGAACTATTGATAAGGTCGCACAGACCTAGATGAAGGGAAAATACAAATATCAGCTTGATCCAAAATTTCTTAAGCCTTAAAAAAGTTTTCAACAGTAAGCATTCAATCCCCATAGTTTCTTGTGGTATGGTCCACCAAAGATTTGTATCTGCCTCATTTTTTGGGCTCATGTTCCAAAATAACCTAGAAAAATAAATGGACAGCATAGATAAAGCACATACATCATAGTGGGGACCACAATAGTTAGACACAAGCTACCAAGCTAGTGTTGGGATTACTAGCCAAACTTCATCCAGTTTTTTAACAAGACCGTAACACTTTGGTGGGAACCATGCTGACGCCAATACCCAGGTCAGGGCCAACCCTAATCCATTACCACCCTCTAGGGATTAAGGGCCTGTTTGGCCGCGCAAATCCCATGATATTATGAGGGATGGGATTGCGATATCCCACCCGTCCATCCCGCGTCCTTGTTTGAGTTGGGCTATATCCCTCGCTACGGTGCAGTCCCACGGGATCAATTGAGGTAGAGTCTTCGGACGAGGGATTCTAATTCACGTCAATGCGTTCTAGTGCGCTTACGTATCAGGGTTTCTAATCCATGCACGAGCGGGAATCGACCATCAACACAGAGCATACATGAGAGATATAGGAACGTGTGAGAGATCCGAGTTTTTCATTTGATAGTGTATAATATTTGGATCTTCTGGCCTGAAAATAAGGTCATTTCATAGGTCAAGTGGGCCACAACATATAAAATAATTGGATAGTCTTAAGAAAAGTTAGAACCGTTAGTTTAGTTGTAATATAATCTGAACCGCATGATGAGTTCCCAATCAGATAGAAAGACATCTTCTATAATCGCACGTGCGTATTCATATAGATGGGTATCCACATGCGTACGTATTTAATGAGCAGACCATCATTCGTGTGAGTCATCCCAATCTGGACCATGTGCTACCCCTTATAATTCTTTGCATTACCGCCTACATCCCACAGACGTCCCAAACAGACCATCCGTTACGGTCCGGGATTGGTCCATCCTATGGGATTCCCAGCAATCCACTGACACCACATCATTACCTTAAAATTGATCTCATCCCTCCTAATAGCATGGGATTTGCCCTGCCAAACAGGCCCTAAGCAAATTATGAAACTTGATTAGTAAATGTAAGAAAAACAGATGTACCCGTCAGAGAGAGATGTCCCAGTCAAAGTGGGGAATATGTCAGCAATGGAAATATTATACAAAGTCGGCGGTCATTTGTACATCGTGACTCTTTTATTTATTTATTATTATTATATTATATGCATTAGACTATAAAAGATACATGGAACTTGGAGCCTTGACGTGGGGAAATGATCACATGCATCAACTGTACATGAAATTTCACATATAGGTTCTTCTTTACCAGCAATGTATTGCATTACTAGGAAATCCAATCCTTGCAAAAGGTGGGCCTCAAAATGTAGATCACCTGGCATGAAAATCAGCCTAACCCACCATTTAAGTTGGTCTCACCTGGAAAATAAGTAGTCCCAACGGATGACTGTATGGATTTGATTTTCAAACAATGTGATCTTCATATGGTACAGCAATTAATATTTTGCATGGCTATAAATCCATCTTATATTCAGTGGAGAGGAAAGGATGTATTGTAAAATTTCACAAACAGTTGTTGCATGTGATCATTTATCATATTAAAAACCAGACAGTCTAGGTGGGGCAAACGTGGGTAGCTATTACTAACCAGGCGTGGGCGGTGGGGCAATCCAAGAGATCGGTCTTCCACATGCCATAAACTTGCAGTGACCAAATAACAGATATTCAAAGGAATCAAATGGATCCTATTTAATAAAATGATATCCAATAACATTAAAGTTAATGAATTTTATAGATCTGGATAGCTTACATTACTCAACTAATATGGGCAACGGAAGAGAGAGAGAGAGAGAGAGAGAGAGAGAGAGAGAGAGAGAGAGAGAGAGAGAGAGAGAGAGAGAGAGAGAGAGAGAATGTGTCATTTGGATGTATGGTGTGTCCATGGGAATCTAATATGATACGACGCCTACACCAGCAACAGGCCTTGAGATGCCAGCTGGTTGGTCCTAAAATACCAGGTAGGTTGTTTGTGTTGGGTCGGTAAAAGATATTATAGATTAGAAAAAAGTCCAATTTTATAATTTTTTCTATATCTTTTTCCATATTCAAACAATTGAATCATTTAAAATATCCTCAATGATTCAATATTAGCTGAAAACTCTGCACTGATTACGTGCTCCCAAGTATATGCTTGATTAGGATATCAAACAAGTCAATCCCCCTCTTTTCCTAGCTAGACCATGATTGATCCGTATCCCAACTGCTTATAATTCTGACTTATGGATGAATGTGATGAGGTTGATCACTGTCTTCCTCAAGGATAACTACTCTGACAGAGCTTCTCTAGACTCCTCACGGAGGCTTCTCGAATCCACAAGATAAAAGCAAGGAAAATTGAAAATAAATTCTATAAAAATTGTAATTTGATTGATGAATGAAAATAAACGATTACACAACCCTTTAAACAGTGATATTAAGCCATGGGAGAAGTTTCAGAATCGAACTATAACTAAAACTCATAGAATTCGCAACTTACTATAAATAGTAAACTTACTATTTATAGACAATCATGATGCCTACTAGTGCACGTAGTTTTTGGCCAAAAATAGTAAGTGTTTTATTTGGCCGAACCATGATATTCGCTTAATTATTTTAAACACTTTTCATGTTAGGCGCAACTCCTAAAGCCCAACGGATGAAGAGTTGTATTCAAACTAAAACTTATTATAAATAGTAAAAATAAAAATAAAATAGGAATTCAATCGTCGATCTGGTGGTATTTTGCAAATTCAGTGTGTGTAACTCGACACAGCAAGGTTAGGTGGCTAAGTAGCTCGTCCTACTCCAAAATCATATATGGTACGCCGAATAACTCGTTTTGGATTACAAGATACACCCGATTTAAGGTTTTGACGGTACGAATCACTTTTACTTGTGATCAAGCCTCTTTTGATCCATCTTAGCCATTAAATTATCCGCGACCCGCTCTATATCAACTTCAATCCAACATTGGTTTTACTCTATTTTTTAATTTCAATATAACTGATCATGCACTTGACAATAAGTAACAATAAGAAGCTTATGACAATGTCGGACCATGTATGTAACATATGGTAATTTAGAAATGAAGGTCCACCAGACCACGTTGGATCCTTATTTCATCTTCTTATACTTTCAATCCAACATGGGTTTTGCTCTCTCTTTTATTTTATTTTTTTATTTCAATATAACCAATCATACACTTAATAATAAGAAGGTTACGACAAGGTCAGACGATTTATGTAACATATGGTAATCTAGAAATGAAGGTCCACCTAAGAGAACGTTTCACTTTCAAGTTATAAACAAACCAACTGATCCAAATTGCTTGGATCTCATTAGAGCCTCCCGGCCACATCTTGGCTGAGGTGATACTAAGGAGTCGACCGATTGTTCCATGCAAAGGAAAGTTGTACTTGATTTTATGTGAATTGATCACCATGGGGTCATTGTAGTTAGATCATTAATTTCCAATTTAGGTCATTGTAGTTAGATCATTTCTGCTTTATTGAAGCGAATTAGATTTGTAATTCAATCTAATTGCACGTCCAAACATACGATGAACTTCAATTTTATGGAAAGAAAAGGAATAGAAATCAAAGAAATGGAAATACCTCATCCTACGTTATTTTTTATTTTCTATTTTAAAAAAGCTTTGCAAACAAAGTCTAATCTATTATTACTTGTATAAGAAAAAGTTTAGCCCTGACTCTAGCTTAAGAAAGATTTTAAAATGTAACATGGGATTTTCATGATTTGATATGTGAAGCACATACCCACTGACTCTGATGTTCTTTAGCCCTGATGGGTCAAATGCTGGCCCACTCATGGATGGGCCTACTTGGATGCATGGATGGATGATCTGGACCATCTATCTGATGCGCCCTGCAGCGGATGGACAGATGTAACTGAGAGGTTCAAAGATCAGGTAAAAAAAATGTCGGGTAGAATGAAACATGCCGGGTGTTTTATAAGCTACATATCCGGCTATTTCTAATAATGTGGTTCACCTGATGACTGGACCAGTCTGCATTTTGGAAGACAATATCTTAAAGGTCGGACCGACCAAATGGAAAGCTGGGATATTTTACTTGTCTGCAATGCTGGCACATGTGAGAGCGTGAATGCGTGTGGGTTTAGCAAACTTATGTTAATTTCCGTTGCATGCGTTGGAACCAAGAGCCGACAAGAGGCTTTGACTGAAAGCTTGTCAGGGATGAAGAAAGATACGTTTGAGGCAGCAGATGGAGAAGTAAATTACGTGTGCTTTAGATGCGGCCCACACATGTTTCAAGCTGGTAAGTGTGTGGTTCGTACGAACAGTGAAGAGTGTGAAGAGGCCGCAGGCGTGCGACTCCCTTTCTATTCACACGCAAGAACGCATGCCAATATGGCACATACGTGTGAAGAGGTCACAGTTTCCGGTGGGCCACTGTTTGGATCTTTCCTGCGCAGTGGTCTCATGCAAAACACGCGGATGGCGTTTTCTTTTCTCTTTTTCTTACAAAAATTTTTAAAAAAATAAAAAATAAAAAATATTCTGTTTGTTTGGGACGCTATAGGCCACCCGAGAGGTGAACCGTGTAAGCAGTGTGCCCTGTCTGATGGACAGGGGGGTCTCTCACACATGTTGTGAAAAATATTTTAATTATATATATATATATATATATATATATATATATATATATATATATATATATATATATATGGGAAAAGGTACCATACGCTAGACCGTATGTTACCTTCCATACGGTCGAGAGTGGCACTATGCTAGTAGTCGGATGGCAAAAGTTTCAAAGGAACGGTGAGATTTTATAGGTGAGTGGATAATCAAAACTGGTGAAACCGGCTCTCTCTTTCTCTCACATATATTTCCTACGAAAAGCCTCCGCATGAAGGTCCTGTCCTAGAAAGCTAGATAGAGTTTACCGTAGGGTTTTTTGAGAAATCCACCCCATCCATCCATTTTTCTCATATCATTTTAAGTTATTATCCAAAAAATGAGTCAGGTCCAGGGATCAAGTGAACCACAAGTTGGGGATTGAACATCTACCATTAAAAACTTCTTAGGAGATGAAGAATTTTTAGATCAATTTAATATTTGTGTTTTCACTTCATCCACGTCTACATGACCTTTTGAATAGGGTGGATGGTTAAAAAAAATATCACGGTGGCCCTTAAAAAGGTTTCAACGGCGGGTGTCATTATCACTGCAGCTTCATTTGGTGTGGTCCATTGGAGCTATGAACCTGCTTCATTTTTAAGATCATAACTTAAAATAATATGAGAAAAGCAATGAACGATATAGATAAACCAATTACATCACATTGGACCCCACAGAGCCCTGCCGAACAGATTACCGGGTAGGATGCAATCCTTGTCCTCTTTCTTTTGCGTCAGTGTGGAACGGGCATAAACGAATTGATTATTCCCCTGCCACTAGCTGGGTGGTGATGGTGATCAGTACTCTATGGGCCTCACCATGATATATGTGTTTCATCCATATTGTTTATTCATTTTTACATATTATGTTATGACTTTATCCCAAAAATGAAAGGGATATAAATCTCAGGAGGACCACACCATAGGAAAACAATAGTGATTGTATGTCCACCATTAAAATCCTCCTAAGGCCCACTGTACTTTTTATTTGACATCCAATCTATTGATTAAGTCATACAAACATAGATGAAGTGAAAATGCAAATATCATCTTGATCCAAAACTATTTTAGATCCCAAAAAGTTTTTAATGGTCGACGTTCATTCAACACTGTTTCCTATAATGTGGTCCACTTGAGATTGGAATATACCTTATTTTTTATCTCATCCCCGAAAATGATCTAGATGGACAGCATGAATGAAACACATACATCATTGTGGGGGGCCCATAGAGCACTAACCACACGTACGGAGTTACTTGGGCCCACCTTGAATGTATGTGATCTATCCACACCGTCCATTCATTTTTCCATCTAATTTAAGGGGTTGAGACCAAAATTTAAGCATATTCAAAGATAAAGTGGACCATATCACAGGAAGCAATGGAGATAATGATTTCCACCATTGAAACCTTTCTAGACCCCATAGTGATGTTTAATTTTCTTCCAACCTGTTCATAAGATTATACAGACATAAATGAATGGAAAAGACAAATATAAGCTTAATCCAAAACTTCTGTGGCCCCCAAGAAAGTTCAACTATAGACGTTCAATTCAACTATTTCTTGTTGTGTGGTCCATTTAAACATTCTATATATTTCATTTTTAGGCTATACCCCTAAAATTTTTTGGTAAAATGAATGGACAAAGTGGATATAATAAATAAATCACAGTGGACCCCATAGAGTTTACTCAGTACGCTAAGCACGCAATCTACACTCACTACGCAATCCGCTTCCGGTGGCAAGGAGTAGCCAATCTGTTTCCGAAATGGGCCTGTTTGATGGACGTGGGTTAGATACTGAAAGGTTGAGCAATGATTCCTCTACTAAAGTGACGTCACTAAGTTTTATAGGCCCCACTATGATGTATGTGTTGTATCCACACCGTCCATTCATTTTAAGATATCATTTTAGGGCATAAGCCATAGAATGAGGTAGATAAAAATCTATAGTGGACCCCACCATAGAAAATAATGGGAAGAGTGATTCCCACAATTGAAACTATCCTAAGGTCCACTATAATATTTATTTGAAATCCAACCTGTTCAAAAGTCAAAAAAGACATGAAAGAAGGGAAAACACATATTAGCTTGATCTAAAACTTTTGTGGCATTTAGAAGTTTTTAATGGTGGGCGTCACTGTCCCACTGTTTTCTGTGTTGGGGTCCACTGGAGCTTTGGATTTAACTTGTTCTTTGGATCTTGCCCTAAAATGATCTCTCCAAGTGGATGGAAGGAGTGGATACAAAACACATTGTAATGGGGCCCACAAAACTTGGTGACGCAACTTCAGTAGTGAGTCTCGCTACTCAGCGTGTCATTATCTAATCTGTGCCCTTGTTCGACGGAAGCAGATTGCAGAGTAACTCACTACCCTTAGTGTACTGGGTAAACACTATGAGGTCCACCATAATTTATGTATTTGATCCACTCTGTCCATCCATTTTACCATATGATTTTAAAGCTCGAGCTCAAAAATTAATCATATAAAATGTTCAAATGGACCACACCACATGAAACAGTAGAATTGAACATCTACTATTAAAAATATTCTTGGGGCCCACTAAAGTTTTGGATCAAGCTTATATTTGTTTTTTCTCTTCATCCATGTCGGTATGATCTTATGAATAGATTGGATGACAAATAAACATCAATGTGGGGCCTAACATGATTTCAATGGTTGAAATCATTATTCCCACTATTTCCTGTGATACAATCAACTTGAGACTTGGATTTGGTTCAATTTTAGGATCAACCCCTTAAATGATATGAAAAAAATGGAATGGACAAGGTGGATTTCTCAAAAAATCTCACGGTATGTCCCACCCAGAATTCTAGTGCACTACTTCATGCTAAAGGCTTTTGTAGGAAATACTCTGACTCATATTTTAATAACCAATTTCATTGGTTTTGTTTATCCACTTATCCTCTAAAATCTTACCGTTGGGTTGGAATTTTCAACATTCGACTGCTTGTGTGTTACCAGCTCTTGACCATATGGAAGGTAACATATGGTCGAGCGTATAGTACTTTTCATATATATATATATATATATATATATATATATATATATATATATATATATATATATATATATATTTTGTCACTCCCCAAACTCGGAAACCGGGCTCACAAAATTTTCGATCGCCAAATCCGGTGCTGACAGCCTCCGTAGTATCTCATTTTCGGCTTTCGCACCCACATACCAGGTTCCGATCCTGAGATACTATAAGGAAGATTTCTAATATCCATTTGATTCGTAATAAGCATAACACGAGCATAACCCACGAACAATAACCACAAGACCACCACCATAAAATCCACTATGATCACTTTAAGTACAATGCGTAGGAAAGGAAAATACAAAATAGTGACAATAACAAAAAACTCCAGAAGCTCGACTGCACCCTCCAACTGTGGCGAGACTAAGGCTGCGTCCTGGCGTCACCTGCATGCATCAATCGTGCATAAGCTTATAAAAAGCTTAGAGGGCAGTGTAAGTGTGTGCGCAATACGAGCGTGCTTAGAATGCAAGGCCAGAATAATGCTGTAATATGTTGATGAGTACATGAACGCAATCAACTGTACCAAGGCTATGCGGTGCAAGATATGAATGCGATCGGCCACATCCAAGCCATGCGATACAGAATGCAAGTCAAGCATGTCAATCCTCATCATATATCAGTACAGTTCTCATTTTTGAATAATCACCGGGGTCTAGTACACTCTACGCCAGCTTTTCGTCCCTATCAGAACGCACAACTGGGAGAGAGGAAGAGACCTCACTATTGTAAGACCCGTATCTTGGTCCGTACCTTTCCGTACACTTCCGCGGTCGTACCGGTCGAATTCTGGTAACTTTCGACCCTTAAACAATATCGACGCACGACCCTGATTCACGTGCCGACAACCCGAGTCAACTCAACCCGAGACCAATACCATAGCGACCGCACCGTCGCTGCGGTTCCGATACCGCGACTCGCGCGCCGAGGCGATACCCGGATCAAGAGATATGGGCCAACGTTCGGTGCGAGAAAACGCCGCGCGTTGCGAAAACCAAGGGAATCTCAACGATGTGTCACATCAATCACATCAATCCCATCAATCAATCACCCATCAACCCATCACATGTCAAGTACACATCACTTCCATCCCTTTTCCCAAGCAACCACAAAAGTCTCCCAAACCCATACCTCTCTTACACAAAAGCCAACAAAGTCTTCTCAACCCATACCTTTCTTACACAAAAAGGCACAAAAGTCTTCCTAACCCATACTTTTCTTACACAACCATCACTCACCCATCCATCCATCACTCTCTCTCTCTCCCTTTACATCACTCTCTCTCTTTCTCTCTTTCTCATTTCAAAGAAAAAGCTCCCAAGCAAACATCCCACGTATGGAATTTTGCAAAAATCCCTAAGCTTCAAGTGGCCCACCTTCCTACCCCAAAATCTCCCATCTCAACCCTCCATTCTTCATCTTAGCCATTGAAGTTGAAGACAAGGTGCCAAGGAACCCCTAGGAGCGAGAAGATCGGACGGTGGGTGCCTCTATAGGGTAGTTTTTATTGTTTTTATGGTGGACCAAGTGAGGCCCACCGATCCATGGTGTGGATCTCACTTGAGACCCTTATTTGTGGCCGATGGACCACATGGATCATCATGATCATTCCATGATGGGGCCATTCTCCATGGACCCCATCATGATATTTATTTTCTCTTCAAAGGTCATCTAGACCGTCCATGTCGGTGGGGAAAGGATCCCCACCGTTGATTTTAAATTTCGGTGGTCCCACATGTTTTAAGGCCCACTTGTTGCATGATTTGTTGCTAGGGAGGGCCCATAATGACGGGGTCCCTCCATCACAAGCCGTGTCCCACTCTCCATGTCTCTCTCTCTCTCTCTTTTATTTTATTTTATTTTATTTTATTTCATTTTATTGCAATAGGAGGGTGTGGCCCACTGGAATGGATCCCACCTTGATGTAATTTTTATTCAAGTGGGGCCCACCTTGGACATTGAGCCCATGACACCCATCAGTGGTGGCCCACTCCATAAAGGCCCACACTCAAAAAAAAAAATTTAACAAAAGACCGTCCAGCGTCTGGGACGCTGGACGTTTCAACAGAAAGGGAATAAAGGAAGAAATAAAAAGAAAAGGGAAATGGTGGGCTGCTCCAACATGGCCCCACCTTGATGTATATTTTTAATCCAAGCCATCCATTTTATTCTCGGGATCGTTTTAGGCGTTGAGCCGAAAAATGAGATCGATCCAATTATCTGGTGGGCCGTGGCATTAAGAATACTAATATCTTCCTTTAAAACTTAAAAAAATGATTTCTGGGGTCCACCAGAAGCTTGGACCTACCTGAAACTTGTTTTGGACTCCTATTTTTGTGGGAAACATGCAATGGACGGGGTAGATCTATTTAATGTGGGTCCCACCTAGGAAAACAAAAATAAAGAAAATCTATGCATGCTTTTGTCTACTTTACGTCCAGAGAAAGAAAGGAAAAGAAGGAAAATGGTGGGCCACTCTTGCAAGCTCCAACTTAATGCATGTATTTAATCCAAGCCTTCCACCATCTTCCTCAGATTAATTTAAGCGTTGACCCAAAATTTGGGACCAATCCGGAACTCAGGTGGGCCATACCATCTAAAATCATGTGACGACATGCCTGAAACATACAAAAGCATTTGGTGGGGCCTATCTGAAATTTGGACGTGGCTGAAACTTGGTTTGGACGCCTAATTTTGTGGAACACATGCAATGGATGGGGTAGATCTGGTTAATGTGGGTCGCACCTAGGATAAAAAAATAATTTTCTTTTTTGGCATGACTTTGTGCCATGAGTCCAGAGACGTCCACGTTAAAAAGGGTGGCCGTATTGGCCCACTTGTAGACTCCACCATGATGTATATTTTGCATCTATACCGTTCATTTAATAGGTCCCCTTGAATGGTGCGTTGACTCCAAAAATCATCCACAAACTGAACTCAGGTGGGCCATACCATCCAAATCATGTGAAGACATGCCTAAATCATATAAAAACACTTGGTGGGGCCTACCTGAATTTTGAATGTAGCTAAAACTTGGTGTGAACCCTCAAACAGGTGGGACACACGTAATGGACGAGTTGGATTACAAATAAACACTTTGGTGGGCCCTATATGGGACCCACTGTGGTATGTGTGGCTTACCACACCGTACACAACGGTGGGTGGTGACACCCACTGTGATGCAAGTGTTTTACTCACGCCGTCCGTCCACGCCAGTGGACGGTGGCCCCCACTCAGATGTATGTATTGTGTCCACGCCGTCCATCTTGTGGGCCCCTGGCCACGTGACGTTATGAACAGGTTTGGATGGCAATAAACATTACAGTGGGCCCTAGGCTATGTGATTCAATGAACAGTTTGGATGCAAATAAATAGTACAGTGGACCCAGGTTGGGTAGAAAATATACATTTCGGTGGGCCCTGGGTCTATATGACCTTATCAACAGGTTTGAATGGAAAATAAACATTTTGGTGGGCCCCTTGCTACATGGCCTTATCAACAGGTGGAATGTAAAATAAACATTTTGGCGGGCCCCTTGCCACACGGCCTTAACAACAGGTTGGGTGGCAAATAAGCATTTCAGTGGGCCCAGGATTGGCTGGAAATAAATGTTATAGTGGGCCCACATGGGAGTCTACCATGATGCATGAGTTTCATCCAAACCGTCCAACTATTTTGAGATCATTTTAAGGCCATTGTTGAGGCCCATCTTAATGTATTTGTGGCCCGCCCACTAAGGCCCACTTTGTTATTTATGGGCCCATGTGTGTAGGCCCAATTGATGTATTTGTGGCCCATCGTTGAGGCCCACCTTGGTATATATAAGGCCTATGTGATTAGGCCCATTTGATGTACATAAAGCTCATATGATTGGGCTCATTTTAATGAATTCTAAGGCCCATGGGTTATAACCCATTGCAAAGGACCTAAGGCCCATTGGTGAGGCTCATTAAGGTGATCCATTTGATGAATGCAAGGCCCATATGATACGGCTCAATTGATGTACTTAAGGCCCAATTGAGTGCAACTAGGTCCATTGCAATGCGTGATCCCTCCATGGCAAATAACGATATTTATAGTAAGTAATGCCTCGGGAACAATGATGGTTAGACGTCCACATTGTAGGTACAATGTTGGTTAAATGTCCGCATTGTAACACTCCCTAAGGCCCACTAATAGGCCCATACTTGTAGTAAGTAGGCCGTCTAGGCCCATCTCAGTTATACACAGAGCCCATCTCTATATACATGTTTAGTATAAATCCATGATTCATTATCATACGCATCATATGTATGACTGATATGAGAAGTGACTGATCATAGCATATGCCTTCGGGCGAACTGTTTATGGGCTCCCTGGTAGGTGGAGTTGCCATAGTGCATGGTACACGTAGGATTGTTGCATGACTGGTAGTGTGACTCATGCACTTGCATTTGTATGATTGTGATTATTGTATGCCCTAGCGACATCAGGGCCATAGCCTCCACAGATGCATCGTGGGTGGCTGGATTGAATACCGGAAATGTTTGGTTCTAGCATACGGGCGCCATAGATGTCCCTGGGTGAAAACCCCTAAACCCGATGGTACCAGAGGATGACTCTAACGTCGAGACCGAGTGGATACATGAGCGCACGAGGGCCGTATACCAGTAGGTCGTCTCCCACTATGTCGTGGTCGGTTGGAAAGGGGTGTGACCTTACCCGCCTGAGTGAGGGGGCAACTCCTAGGTTGAGTTTGACCAGCTTGAGGAATTGGTCCGCTATCGACGAGCCGGGCCCGATATTGGCAGGCGGATAGTGAGGTCTCTTCTGCTCTCCCAGTTGTGCGTTCGGATAGGGACGACAAACTGGCGTAGAGTGTACTAGACCCCGGTGATTATCCAGAATGAGAACTGTACTGATATATGATGAGGATTGGCATGCTTGAGTTGCATCTCGCATCACATGGTCTGGATATGGCCGATCGCATTCATATCTTGTACTGTATAGCCTTGGTACGGCTGATTACATTCACGTATTCATCAGCATAATTCCGCATTACTCTAACCTTGTATTCTGAGCACGCTCGTATTGCGCACACACTTACACCGCCCTCTAAGCTTTCTATAAGCTTATGCACGATTGATGCGTGCAGGTGACGTCAGGACGCAGCCGTAGCGTAGTAGCAGCAGGAGCGTGCAGTCGAGCCTTTGGAGTTTTGTTATTAGCACCATCTTGTATTTCCCTTTATACATCTTGTACTCAAAGTTTTTGATCATAGTGGAAATGTAATGGAGTTCTTGGTTGTTGTTTGTGGGGTATGCCTTTGGTTATGCTTATTACGAATCAAACTGACATCGAAAATCCTCCTCGTAGCATCCCACGATTGGAACCTGGCGAATGGGAGCTAGGAGCCGAGAATGGGGTTCTACGGAGGCTGTCGGCACCGGATTCGGCGATCGGGAATTCTGTGAGCCCGGTTTCCGAGTTTGGGGCGTGACAACTATCCTCCTGCCAATATCAGACCCGGCTCGTCGATAGCGGACCGATTCCTCAAGCTGGTCAAATTCAACCTAGAAGTTGCTCCCTCACTCAGGCGAGTAAGGTCACACCCCTTTCCAACTGACCACGACACAGTGGGAGACGCGGCCTACTGGTATATGGCCCTTGCGCGCTCGTGTATCCACTTGATCTCGACGTTGAAGTCATCCTCTGGTACCATCGGGTTTAGAGATTTTCACCCAGGGACATTTATGGCGTTGTATGCTAGAACCAAATATTTTTGGTATCCAATCCAGTCACCCACGATGCATCTGTGGAGGCTATGGCCCTGATGTCGCTAGGGGATACAATAATCACAATCATACAAATGCTAGTGCATGAGTCACACTACCAGTCGTGCAACAGTCCTACGTGTATCATGCACTCATGTAGGGCAACTCCGCTTATCAGGGAGCCCATAAACAGTTCGCCCGAAGGCATATGCTATGATCAGTCACTTCTCATATCAGTCATACATATGATGCATATGATAATGAATCATGGATCTATACTAAACATGTATGTAGGGATGGGCTCTGTGTATAACTGAGATGGGCCTAAACGACTTACTTACTACAAGTATGGCCTATTAGTGGGCCTTAGGGAGAGTGACAATGCGGACATTTAACCGACGTCATCCTTACAATGTGGGCATCTAACCATCATTATTCTCAAGGCATTACTTGCTATAAATATCATTATATGCCAAGGAGAGATCACGCATTGCAATGGATCTAGTTGCACCCAATTGGGCCTTAAGTACATCAATTGGACCGTATCATATGGGCCTTACATTCATCAAGCGGAACACCTCAATGAGCCTCACCAAGGGGCCTTAGGTACTTTGCAATGTGTCATAACCCGTGGGCCTTAGAATGCATTAAAAATGAGCCCAATCACATGAGCTTTATGTGCATCAAATGGGCCTAATCACATAGGCCTTATATATACTAAAGTGGGCCTCAACAATGAGCTACAAATACATCAAATGGGCATACACACATGAGCCCATATATAACAAAGTGGGCCTTAGTGGGCGGGCCACAAATACATTAAGATGGGCCTCAACAATGGCCTTAAAATAATCTCAAAATGGTTGGACGGTTTGGATGAAACTCATGCATCATGGTAAACTCCCATGTGAGCCCACTATAACATTTATTTTCCATCCAGCCCTGGGCCCACTAAAATGCTTATTAGCCACCCAACCTGTTGGTAAGACCACGTGAGCAAGGGCTCCACTATAATGTTTATTTTACATCCAACCTGTTGATAAGGCCATGTGGCAAGGGGCCCACCAAAATGTTTATTTTACATCCCACCTGTTGATAAGGCCATGTGGCAAGGGGCCCACCAAAATGTTTATTTTACATCCCACCTGTTGATATGGCCATGTGGTAAGGGGCCCACCAAAATATTTATTTATCATCCAGCCTGTTGAAAGGTCACAATGACCACGGAAGGGGCTGGGCCACTGTAATGTTTATTTGTCATCCAAACCTATTCATGTGGTCACATGTATATATACGTATATGTGTACATGTATATATACATATATATATATATATATATATATATATATATATATATATATATATATATATATATATATATATATATATATGTATAAATATCTATATAAATACAATTTACCATACAATTTAGGTCATCTCACCTAAAATGTGATGGGCCACCCATTTGATAGATGGAGTTGAGTTAGCACAATTTGGTGGGGCCCACCACATTCAAGGGAGAGAAAAGAGGGAGGTAGAGAGAGATATACGGTGAGATAGAGGGACCCCGCCACTATGGGCCCCTCTCTACATTGTATACATCAATTTGGGTCCCACAACAAGTGGCCCTAAAAATATGAATTAACGGTGGATCACCCACCTCTTGGCTTCCTTCTTGCTCCCCTAGCCTCCTTAGCTCCTTACCTTTACTTTGGACGGTGGATGATGGACCTTGATGGTGTGGATGAGAGATGAGAAGGTGGGCCACACTTCGGATTTAGGAGAGGGAGAGAGAGCTTGGACGTGTGAGGCTTATGGTTGCTTGGGATTTTGATTTTGAGAATGAATGAGAGAGAGAGGAAAGTGATGGGTGAAAAGGGTGATGGAGTGATGTGGTGTGATGGGTGATGGGTGGAGTGGTGGGTTGTAAGAAAGTGATGGGTGATGGGAGAGAGTTGACTTTGAGCTTGCTTGTGTAAGAGAAAGGTATGGGTTGTTGTACTTGACTTGATGTATGATGTGTACTTGATTGATGGGATTGATTGATTGATTGATGGGACATCTTGTAGAGATTTTCTCGTACTCCGTAACATGCGGTGTTTCTTTGCATTGAACGTGAGCCTATATCTTCTACCCTGGGTATCGGGTCGGTGCGCGAGTCGCAGCGTTAGAACCGCGGCGATGGCGCGGTCACTAAGGTACAGGTTTCAGGTCGAGTCGACTCTGATACGCGGGACTCGGCTTAGGTTCGAGCGTAAACGTCGAATACAGGTCGAAGGTCGTCGGAATTCGACTAGAAGGACCGCGGACGAAATTTGCATAATCATTGCAAGAAAACACAACTTATAATAGAAGGGAAAATAAGGCATCGTCATATAAAATCAGAGACAGTATACAAGATATAATATATGATCAATCATCAAAGAGATGGGGATAGCACTCTCGAATCTCAGCCTCGCGCTCCCAAGATGCCTCATCAACAGAATGATAACCCCACTGAACCTTCACCAAGGGGATGACCTTGGTCCGGAGGACCTGCTCCTTGCGATCAAGGATATGAACTGACTGCTCAATATAAGAAGCATCCTTACGAACCTCTAGCGGCTGTCAATCAATAACAGGAACTATGTCTGACCCACACTTTCTCAACATAGAGACGTGAAAAATGTTGTGGACGCCAGATAACTCAGATGGTAAGGCAAGCCGGTAGGTCACGGCGCCAACACGCCTAGTGATCTCAAAAGGTCCTATAAATCTCGGGATAAGCTTGCCCTTCACTTCAAATCGAACCACGCCCTTCATGGGCGAGACCTTGAGATACACTCTATCCCCTACATCGAACTCCAAGGGACTACGCCGACGATCAGCAAAAATCTTCTGCCGGCTCTGAGCTGTGCGCATCCTCTGCCTGATGATATCAATAGCCTCTGATGTCTTCTGCACAAGCTCGGGACCTAGGAGACGTCGCTCTCCAACCTCGGTCCAACAACTCAGAGATCTACACGGTCTGTCATACAATGCCTCAAAAGGAGTCATGCCAATAGTCGTCTAGTAGCTGTTGTTGTACGCGAACTCAGCCAATCGCAGATGCTCATCCCAGCTACCTCCGAAGTCAATCGCGCAGGCCCAAAGTATATCCTCAAGTATCTGGTTGACCCTCTCAGTCTGGCCATCGATCTGCAGATGATACGCGGTACTGAGCTACAAATCAGTACCCATAACTCTCTGAAAGCTCCTTCAAAAATGAGACGTGAACCTCGGGTCTCGGTCAGAAACGATCGAGACTGGAACGTCGTGCAGTCTCACTATCTCCTCAACAAATAGCCTGGCGAGCCCGTCCGTATGCCAAGTCTCACGGATCGCAAGAAAATGTGTCGACTTCGTTAGATGGTCCACGACAATCCAGATAGCGTCATGACTGCGCTGAGTCCTCAGCAGGCCCATAACAAAATCGGTAGATACGTGCTCCCACTTCCACATCGGGATACTCAACGGCTGCAACAAACCAGGTGGTCTCTGATGATCGGCCTTGACACGCTGGCATGTGTTACACTCTGCCACAAAACTGGCGATCTGACTTTTCATTCCCACCCAAAAATACTATCTCCTCATGTCCTGATACATCTTCATTGAGCCAGGGTGGATAAAAAATCGCGATCAATGTGCCTTAGTCATAAGATCTCTACGCAGCTCAGGAATATCTGGGACACATAATCGGCCTCTGAAGTGAAATCCACCATCAGAACCAATCTGTCAATCTTTCTGGCTCTCAGACGCTACCTCTGCTCGGTAATCCTGTAACGACTCATTTGTCTGCTGAGCCTCGATCACCCTTATGACAAAAGAGGGTTGAATCGACAGGCTCGACAGCTGAACGATAGAAGACTGCAGACCAAAATCAAAGTTATACTCTGCTATATCCTCGAGCATCCTCCAGTCCCTAATCATCATATGTGCCACTAGGCCTCCTGGCTGACGGCTGAGGGCATCTGCCACCACATTCGCCTTACCTGGGTGGTACTGGAGGTCAAAATCATAGTCTTTCAGAAGCTTCATCCAGCGTCTCTGTCTCATGTTCAACTCGGACTGAGAAAATAGATACTTCAAGCTCTTGTGGTCGAAGAAGAGCTCGAACCTAACCCCATAGAGATAGTGTCTCCACACCTTCAGTGCAAAGACAACTGTAGCTAACTCCAAATCATGCGTGGGGTAGTTCAGCTCATGATCCATGAGCTGACGAGACGCGAAGGCTACAGGTCTGCCGTGCTGCATTAGGACAACACCTAATCCAATACGTGATGCATCAGTAAATACAACAAATCCATCACTCCCAGAGGGAAGAGTGAGGACAGGAGCGGACGTCAGATAGTCCTTCAGCTCCACAAATGCCCACTCACATGCATCAGTCCAAAGAAAGTCTGCGCCCTTCCGAGTCAACCTGGTCATCGGGGCAGCAATACCGGAGAAGCCCTTAATGAAATGTCAATAATATCCTGCTAAGCCAAGAAAACTGCGGATCTCGGATGCAGTAGTGGGCTAGCTCCACTGACGAACTGCCTCAACCTTCGAGGGGTCCACTGCGACACCCTCCCTCGTCACCACGTGACCGAGGAACCTCACCTCCTCTTACCAGAACTCGCACTTCTCCAGCTTTGCATACAGTTGGTGGGCACGGAGGGTCTGTAATATAATCTCTAAATGCTGCATATGGTCCTCACGGGTCCTCGAATATATCAGAATATCGTCGATGAAGACCACCACAAACTGATCGAGATATGAACGGAAGACCTCATTTATCAACTGCATGAAGACCTCGGGTGCATTGGTCAGTCCGAAAGACATGACCTGAAACTCAAAATGACCATAACGCGTCCTAAAAGCCGTCTTCGGGATGTCCTCCTCTCGGACTCGAATCTGATGATAACCGGAACGCAGGTCAATCTTCGAAAAGAATTTTGTACCCTGCAGCTGGTGAAACAAATCATCTATCCTCGGGAGCGGGTACTTATTCTTAATCGTGACCCGGTTGAGCTCGTGGTAGTCTATGCAGAGCCTCACCAAGCCATCCTTCTTCTTGACGAAGAGTACCTGCGCTCCCCAAGGCGAACTGCTCTGACGAATGAATCCCAACTCATGTAACTCGTCCAACTGTCGCTGTAGCTCATGCAACTCCATCGGTGCCATATGGTACGGGGCCTTCGAGATAAGCGCGGTACCGAGCACAAGATCTATCTGGAACTCTATATGACGGCGAGGCGGTAATCCCAGAATCTCCTGAAACACGTCGGGGAAGTCACAGACAACCGGAAACTGATCAATACAAGGGACGATAGGCTCCTCAATGGCGCAGGACATCAAGCATGATAACGACTCTCCTCTGGGCTGGGTGACAAACTGGAACTGCGGCAAGCCTGGTATGTAGAATGTGACTGTTCTCACGGAGCAATCCAAGATGGAGTAGTACTCGGCAAGCCAATCCATGCCCAAAATAACATCAAAGTCTGACATCAGCAACACGTACAAGTCGGCAGGTAAAAAGATGTCACCGACCAGAACAAGGCAAGATGAACAGAAATGGCCCAATACTGTGGTCTTCCCCAAGGGCGTCCATACGATCAATCCCTCACTAGCAGGCTTTGTCGGTAATCCAGTCGATCGACAGAAATCCTCAGACATGAATGAGTGCAAAGCACCGGAATCAAACAGTACATGTGCGATGCATGAAGAGACTGGAAGCATACCCTCTACGACTCCTCCAGAGGTCTACGGGTCCTACTGAAGCTCATAAAATCTAGCCTGAGTTGGTTGGGGAGGTGTCTGTCCCCTCTGAGGTCTCTGGTGCTGCTAATGTCGCTGAGGCGCTTGAAACTGTTGTCTCTACTGCTGTGGCCTCGGAGGCTGGTGCTGATGCTGCTGCTGAGGGGGCCTTAGTGGTGGAATCTGCTGTCGCTGCTGCTGTGGAGGCTACTGTGGTGCTCTCGGCTACTGTGGAGGTTGCTGTGGTGCTCTTGGCTGCTGTGACAAGGTCGGGGACACTCCCACCTACGGTGCCCTATCCCACCGCATCCAAAGAAAGTGTCAGAAAGTTGTCTCTGAGGTGGTGTCGCTGGGGGTGCCGACGATGCTACTGGTGCTCTGGCGGATGGGTGGCTCCTGAATCTCTGTGGTCGTCGATGCTGCTGTGAGCTACTGGAGGGGGCCTGCCTCTTCTGACCCCTCCTCTGATCTCGGTCGGCCTGTGTGTCGGCCCACTCAGTCTCATAAATTTGAGCTCTTCGCACCACTGCCTGAAAAGTCGGGAGCTCATGCCCAATGACACGACCTTGAAGGTCGTAACGTAATCCGTTCTCGAAACGGCGGGCCTTCCACCCCTCATCGTCAACCATATATGGCACAAACCTCGATAGCGCCACAAAACGGGCCGTGTACTGCGCCACGGTCATGTCTCCCTGCACTAGAGTCTCGAACTTCAATGCTCTCTGACGTCGAATATGGTTGGGGAAGTACTGCTCCTCGAATCGGTCTATAAAATCATCCCCTGTCCAGATGAAATCGGGCCCTGCAACATGGGTAATGGAAGTCCACCAATGCTCGACCTCACCCTGAAAGAGAAATACTGCTAACCGGACTTGTTGCTCGGTCGTACATGATATGGTATAAAAAATATTTTCCACATCGGAGCGCCATCTCTCTGCTGCAGTCGGATCTGGCTCGCCCTGAAAACGCGGAGGATCGAGCTGTCGGAACTCCCGAAGTAAGGCGCTCTCACGCTCCTGCTCTGCTTGAGCTGGTGAAACAACTGGGCACCTGCCCTGTCCTTAGAGTGTGGCTGTCACAGCCTGTAACATCTGCTGTAACTGAGAAGCACTCACAAGCACAGTCGGCTCTGTATCGGCCTCAGGTGGAGGAATGTCATCCTTAGGCAAGGGAGCAGGAATCTCAAGCGGTAACACGGGAGGCGCGGGTGGTAGCGCCGGAGCTTCAGGTGGGGGATCGGGGCGTGCTCGAGTCGCTCTCCTGGGCGGCATGTCCTATAGGAAGAATAAGGACGCCAATCAACTTTGGGAATCGTACCTTAAGGAACTCAATCAGAAAATTTCACACTCAGAACCTAATCATCCTAAACTCATATAAAATATGTGATGTTGTTCTCGATTATTTCCAAGTTATACTCTGATACCAACTTCTGTCACGCCCCAAACTCAAAAATCGGGCTCATAAAATTTTCGATCGCCGAATCCGGTGCTAACAGCATCCGTAGTATCCCATTTTCGCCTTCTGGCACCCATATACCAGGTTCCGATCCTGGGATGCTACAAGGAGAATTTTTAATATCCATTTGATTAGTAATGACCATAACACAAGCATAACCCACAAACAATAACCACAAGAACACCACCAGAAAATCCACTATGATCAAAAACTTTAAGTACAATGCGTAGGAAAGAAAAATACAAAATAGTGACAATAACAAAAAACTCCAGAAGCTCGACTGCACGCTCCAACTGTGGCGAGACTAAGGCTGCGTCCTGGCGTTACCTGCACACATCAATCATATATAAGCTTATAGAAAGATTAGAGGGCGGTGTAAGTGTGTGCGCAATACGAGCGTGCTCAGAATGGAAGGTCAGAATAATGTTGTAATGTGTTGATGAGTACATGAATGCAATCAACTGTACCAAGGCCATGCAGTGCAAGATATGAATGCGATCGGCTACATCCAGGCCATGCGATGCAAAATGCAAGTCAAGCATGTCAATCCTCATCATATATCTGTACAGTTCTCATTTTTGAATAATCACCGGGGTCTAGTAATCTCTACGCTAGCTTATCGTCCCTATCCCAACGTACAACTGAGAGAGCGGAAGATATCTCACTATCTGCCTGCCAATATCGGGCCCGGCTCGTCGATAGCGGACCGATTCCTCAAGCTAGTCAAACTCAACCTAGAAGTTGCCCCCTCACTCATGTGGGTAAGGTCACACCCCTTTCCAACTGACCACGACACAGTGAGAGACGCGGCCTACTGGTATACGGCCCTCGTACGCTCGTGTATCCACTCGGTCTCGACATTGGAGTCATCCTTTGGTACTATCGGGTTTAGGGATTTTCACCTAAGGACATCTATTGTGCCCGTATGCTAGAACCAAATATTTTTGGTGATGGGTGATGGGTGGAGTGGTGGGTTGTAAGAAAGTGATGGGTGATGGGAGAGACAGTTGGCTTTGAGCTTGCTTGTGTAAGAGAAAGGTATGGGTTGTTGTACTTGACTTGATGTATGATGTGTACTTGATTGATGGGATTGATTGATTGATTGATGGGACATCTCGTAGAGATTCGCTCGTAATCCGTAATGTACGATGTTTCTTCGAATTGAACGTGAGCTTATATTTTCTACCCTAGGTATCGGGTCGGTGCGCGAGTCGCGGCATTAGAACCGTGACGACGGTGCGGTCGCTAAGGTACAGGTTTCGGGTCGAGTCGACTCTGATATGCGGGACTTGGCTTAGGTTCAAGCGTAAACGTCAAATATAGGTCGAAGGTCGTCGGAATTTGACTAGAAGGACCGCGGAAGAATACGAAACGGTACGGACTAGGACACGGGTCTTACATATATATATATATATATATATATATATATATATATATAAGTTTTATTTGAAAAACTTGAGGTTTTAACATTTTTGAGAATATTCATGGAAAGGTGAGAAGAAAAAATGATGTTTATATGAGAGGTATGAAGTACTTTATTATTTGCTTAATTAATCCGTAGAGTATTGAACTTGCATGTTCTAATGTGCGTATATTAGTCAATTCAAGTTGAGCTTTGATTAGTTGTGGAAATGGTTGTTGGGTCCCATTGAGTGTCAGGTATAAATTTTTGTCGTGGCCCACTTTTATTATGGTATTTTATTCTAATTTGTTTTATTTTTGTGGCACAAAGAGGAGTTTTTTTAATTTTCTCAGTTAGCTTATTAGTACACCCCCATTGTCAGTTCACACTTCACTGTTAGCCACCCCCCCAAGGGATTCGATACCATGACCTTAGTGTTGAAACGAGGTTTCTTCACTCAGTTTGCCACTTGAGCTATGGATCAGGGTGTTCGTAAAGAAGGGTTATATGATAAGTGAGGCCCATATCTTTTTGTAATGCTCGCTCAAATGCTTATACACCCCCCCCAAAATAAATAAATAAATAAATAAATTATAATAAATAATAATATCACTTAATGAACAAGTTGGAAGGCAAATAAATATCACAGTGGACCCTACAATATTGGTGACATTACCACTTGTGGTGTGGCTTGCTTGAGCATTGAATCTGCATATTTTTTGCCTTCTAAATTAAAATGATATAGAAAAATAGATGGACAGTGTGGAAATCCACACATCATGATGTGCCCTTCAAAACCCTGCTTGTGTCCAACTTGGTACAGACCTATGTGGATTTCCCACTAAAGGCTTTCATGAGGAGTTCCTAGCTTGGGATGCTAGGTGAGACCGATAATGATGTTTTTGAGAAATTTACTTCATTCGTATGTTTTTTCATACCATTTTAGGATGAGATACAAAACCAGGTAGACTCAAAACTCAAGGTAAGCATATAAAAGGAAAAACTTGGAAAAAAGTTTCTTATGGTTGAAACCTTCCCGAGTTCCACCTTGATGTTTATATGCCATCTAAATAGTTTATAATGTCATTCCCATTACTACTTTTTTTTACACACCACTACACACTCACACCATAGTGGGATTTCACCACTTATGGGTACTCAAACCCTCAACCAAGTGTTGAAACTCCTGAGAGTCTACTGTTGGAGATTTGGCCTGCGGAATCACATAGATCTAGATCTAGAATAGCAATACAATGACACCAATCAAACATAAGAGAACATAAAGATTTAACACAGAAAACCCTTTCAGGAAAAAACCATGGCACAAAGCGACAGAAATCCACTATGAAAGTATCAATTACAAAGAGAGAAGACTTACTCGATTTGAACAACCTCGAATCTCACCCTTGCTACACCATTTGATAACCCTAGAACCCTTTAAAATACCTTTAGGAAGCCTTAGAATACTTTAGAATAACCCTAGGGACCCCTATTTATAGTTTAGGAAACTTCACTCTCGCACCCTTGCGAAACCACCTCAGATTTCCACAATCTGCACAAAATCCGGACTCGAATCTGCGTAACCTCGACTAGTTGAGCCAAGGCCTCGACCGGTCGAGTTATTCCCTTGACCGGTTGAGTACCCCAGATACCCAAATAAGTAGCACGTTGGATTTTGAGTCGAGTGGTGCTCGACCCGTCGAGTGGACCCTCGACCAATCGAGCTAGCCTCTCGACCGGTCGAGCAGTCCCAAGTATTGAAGACTTTTAAAAGTCTGACAACAATCTCCAACAAGTCTTTAATCTTCAATTGTGTATCTTGCTGCCCTCTTTTCCGCCATTACCAAGCCCAGAGAAGTTACACAGAACTTGAAATTCTCTACAGGAACAATCTAGATGAGCATGTCTGTCGGATCAAAATCCACGTGCTCACCCACCTTTCTCCCGTCTTCTCAAAAGGAAAGACGTAGTATTCATACCATCTCACCGCTACCCAATATTACTTTCGAGGTACTTACTTACACCACTAATAGCCTGTGAAATAACCGGTCTAATTCAGACCGTGGCATACACTGCCAACCGTATTCGAATAAGACTCATGAGATATCATGCTTTTTCTCATATATTTTGGGACATGTCTTGAGGAAAACTTGAGGAGAGACGTATAAGGAACGCTCTCCGGCTTTACCTAACCTATCACATACTTGATCAATACCTACACACGAGGTATTCCTCTGGTGATTATCAAAGCCTACTCCTCTTTCAGTCTTAATGTAGAGAACCATCTTTGTAGCCCCCCGATCCTTCATCCTGAATGTCCCACTTAACCAAGTCTTTAGTACATTGATTTCAGACATGTCATAATTGGTGATCTGCATGTCATCAATTTCTAACTTACCATGAAGGAATCAAACCACTGCTTAGGTGACAGGTCGAACCATGACCTCCTACAAAGTCTTTTCTCAACCCTTTTAACTTCGAACCGCTCTAGTTGCTTCATGTAGATCTACTCTTTCAATTTTCCTTATAGAAGTGTAGACTCCACATCTATCCTTTCAGTTCAAGATCACATTGGCCAATCAGCACCAATTACGGATCTAATAGATACCTTCTATACCGTCAGCGCGAATCTCTCCAAGAAGGCGATAACTTCTCTCTAAGCGTAACCCTTCGCTACTAACCTCGTCTTGTATCTATGTTGTATCATCCTGAAGATCCACCTGGATCCTACCTTTTTTCAGCCCACTAGAAGCTCCACCAACTCCCATATGTCGGTCTGGTATAACGAATTCATTATATCGTCCATAGTTACCTTTAATTTCTCAGCACCAAGCTCACTTAGAGCCATCAGAATACAAGACAAATCCTCCTGCGATATTGGAGTCATTCATGTACCTCACCGATGTCCTGTGATCATGCCGTATGATTCTTCTCACAGATGGCTGCTCCAACTGCTCTGTATCCCTATCCGTACGTCTCAGCCCTCCTGCCCTGCTCGCTCATGTGGTCATGCCCAACATGTCACACACGTACAGAGGTGGAATCCACTACCTCTACTTCAGTTCTACCTTTTGAAATGCTCCCGATCAACCTGTACAAGTTATCGAGTCGTTGTACTTTCATGATTACCCGTACCCCCTTGGATATCTTAAGAGCACCATCAATACATGTGTACTTACATCCTTTTTTCTCAAGTACACCAAGAGAAATCAGATTCTACATCAAATCAGGAACGTGCCTGACATCAATCAAGGTACGTTCCACCCCATCAAACATCTTGATGCACACTGAACTAACAGCCACAACATTACAGGCAATGACATTGCCCATAAATACCTATCCACTATCGCACTCCCTATAGCTGGTGAACCAACTCCAATGAGGAGTCATGTGAAAAGATGCTCCTGTGTCTAGCATCCACTCGTCCCTACGATCATCGTATGACTGCCTGATAGTAGACATAAACAAAACATTACCATCACATCCACTCGATCCATCTGACGTGGTAGCATTGGCCTCCCTGTATAAAGCCTCTGAATCTTCTCTCTTAGATTTAGGATTTTCATAATCCTTCTTCATATGTCCTTCTTTCCCACAATTCTAGCACTTTACTTTTCTTTTACCCTTGCCCTTGGATTTGGATATAGAACCTGAGAATACGTACCTTGTTTAGAATTCTTACTCCTTATAAACAATGCATCAGAAGCTGTCCCCATGTCACCATTTAACTTTCTCATAGACTTCCCTTAAAGGGATGAGATAACGGTGTCGACACTCAGGGTTTTATTCGTTGAGCACAATGTGTTCTTGAATGACTCATAAGACGTCGGAAGAGAATTCAAAAACATACATGCTTGTTCTTCATCTTTCATCACTTCCTTCATATTTAGCAATTTGCAAACCAATTTATTAAAGTTGCTAATGTGAGCCTATATATCTCCACCATCTGCCATCTTGAAGTTATACCACTGCCGCTTCAGGTGTAGGCGATTTTTAGAGAATTTTTTCGCATAAACATCCTCTAACTTCTCCCATAACTTAGCCGCAGTTTTCTCCCTCATGACGTTGTAGAGAACCTCATCCGTGAGACATAAATGGATCGATGATAAAACCTTCTTATCAAGAGTATTCCATTCATTATCAATCATAATAGACTTTCACTCCTCAAGAGCATCATCTTCGCTTTGCTTAGTTAAGGAACTGATCATCTTGATCTTCCATAACTTAAAATTATTTTTCCCTGAGCACTTCTCAATATCATACCTAATACTTGCCATTATTACTAATCCCTCAGATTCAGATCTGTACCTCAATGATTGCTTTGACACCATTTGTTGGGGATTTGGCCTGCGGAATCACTTAGATCTAGATCTAGGATAGCAATACAATGACACCAAGCAAACATAAGAGAACACAAAGATTTAACGTGAAAAATCCTTTTGAAAAAAAACCACGGCACAAAGTGATAGAAATCCACTATGAAAGCATCAATTACAAAGAGAGAGGACTTACCCAATTCGAACAACCTCGAATCTCATCCTTACTACACCCTTTGATAACTCTAAAACTCTTTAGAATACCTTTAGGAAGTCTTAAAATACTTTAGAATAGCCCTAAGGACCTTTATTTATAGTTTAGGAAACTTCACTTTCGCACCCTTGCAAAACTGTCTTAGATTTCCACAGTCCACACAAGATTCGGACTCGAATCTGCGTAACTTCGACTAGTCGAGCAGATGCCTCGACCGGTCGAATATCCTGGACACCCAAATAAGTAGCACGCTGGACTTTGAGTCGAGTAGTGCTCAACTGGTCGAATGGACTCTCGACCAATCGAGTCAGCCACTCGACCAGTTGAGCAACCCTAAGTATTGAAGACTTTTAAAAGTCTGACAACATCTACCACTGGAGTAAGAGCAAGGACCTATTTATAAGGTCATTCCCACTTGGATGACGTGAAATTATATAAAACTTAAGCCTAATATAAAACTTTTGTGGCCATACAAAATTTTCATTGGTGGTCATTAAATCATCGCTGTTTCTTTTCTTGTGTATGCCTTGAGTTTTGGATCACCTGATTTTTAATTTATTATCTTAAAATGATTTGAAAAATGGATGGAAAGAGTTTCTCACCAACATTACTTTAGGCCTCACTTAGCGTTCTATGATATTAACTTCTTTCAGAGGATATCCGTGTCCGGTAGAGACGGATGTGGCTTCCTGCTAGAAGTTCCTAAGCTGGTGATGCTAGGTGAGGCCATCATTTCTCCGGAACATTTTAAGACGGAGGCCAAATTCCAGGTAGATCCAAAAAATGAAGCGGCTGTATAAAGGAAAAAGTTAAAGGTAAAGATTTTGATGCAGTTGAAAGCTTCCTAAGCTCCACCTAGATGTTTATATACTATTCGAATAGTTTATAAGATCTTTCACACTGAATTAAGTGAAAAAACAAAAAGCTTAATATGATATGAAATTTTTGTGGCCATGCAAAATTTTCAACGGTGGTTATTAAATCCCTTCTGTTTCATGTCGTATGGACCCATTGAATTTTGGATCCACCTGATTTTTTGTATCTTGTCCTAAAATGATCCCAAAAAACATATGGATGGAGTGGATTTCACACAAACATCACGGTGGCCGCACCTATCATCCCTCGTAGGAACTTCGAAAGAAATCGGTGTTCCGTACCCGGGCAGGGGATTGGCTGGGGTACCACACATCAGCGATACAGCTGTTGTGCGTACGTGCGTACGTGCGTGGGAAGCCTGACGGTCCTCGAGCTCCGAGTACGAACGGTCCAAAGGAAATTAAAGTTAAATCCACCCAAAATGATGTATTTATTATATCCGCCGTTCATTCATTTATCGAGATAATTTTGGAGCATGAGTTCAAAAATGAATCATATCCAGAGTTCAACTGGACCACACCACAAATAACAATAGGAATAATGATTTCCCCCGTTAGTAAGGCCCACCCTAAAGTTTATTTTCCTTTCCATCTATTCATAAGGCCACAAAGACTCGGACGAAGTGAAAAAAAAAATCATATTGATGCGAATTTCTTTGACCTCAAAAGAATTTTAATGGTAGACATTTGTTTTCCCTCTGCTTTTTGTAATGTGGTCCACTTGATCTTTAGATCTGTCTCATTTATCGGCTCAAAACTTATGACGAGTTTACCAAATGGATGGACGGTCTTGGTATAACACATACCTCGTGATGTTACCACATAACTTGGTGACGTTAACACACAAGCTATAACGCTGTGTGGTACACCAACCAATCCGCGTCCGGTCCACGGTAGTTCGGTGTCAGTACGTGCAGTCCGCGTCCTTGCCTTTTTTATTTTTTTGTTTTTCTTACTCTGTTTGGCCAGGCGGGCTAGCTCGTGTCAAAAGATACGTATGCCCATCATAATGATATGTGTTTTAGTCGTTCCGTCCATCTAGTTTTCCAGCTCATGTTAGAGAACTTATTAAAAATTAAAAAAATAAATATATTAACCACATAACAAGAAATAATGGGTACTAAAGGTTCATCGTTGAACATCTTTTTAGAACTACAAAAGTTTTATATAAAGCTGATTTTAGTGTTTTCCCTTCATTCATATACATATGACCTTGTCAAGGGGTTGGATGACAAATGGCAAATAAACATCACGGTGTGTAATGGGTTCTAGAAGTTTTTAATGGAATACCTTCAATCACTACTGTTTTCCTGTAGCGTGTAGTTCACTTGTAATTTATATCTGCCTCATTTTTTCAACTCATGAATGAGATTGGAAAACGGATGGTTTGGCTGGTGGGTTTATCAAACTGCATCATTTTTTCCTCCTTTTTGACGCAGGGATGAACATGATGAGGTTGATCACCGTCTTCCTCAAGGATAACTACTCTGAATCCACAGAGCTTCTCTGGACTCCTCACAGAGACTTCTCGAATCCACGAGGAAAGAAAGCAGGAAAATAGAAATAAATTCTAATAAATTTGAAATTAATTGATGAATTCTCAAAAATGAGTTTACACCCCTTTAAATAAGGGGACTAAGCAATAGGAAAGAAATCAAACTCAAACTACAACTAAAACTCCTAGAATCCGCAACTTACTATAATAGTAAACTTACTATTTATAAACGGTCGTGATGTCTACTAGTGCGCAAGGTTTTCGGTCAAAAATAGTAAATGTCCTATTTGGCTTCACCAAACCGTTCTCCTAATTATCCTAAGCACTTTTCATGTTGGACATAACTCCTAAAGCCCAACGGATGAAGAGCTATAAGCAAACTAAAACTTACTATAAATAGTAAAAACGAAATTAAAACGGGAAAACGACCGTCGATTAGGGGGTTTCTTGCAAATCTGGGCTGCGTAACCCGGCATAGCGGGGTTGGTTGGCTAAAGTAGCTCGTTCTACCCCAAAATCATATATTCTGCGTCGGATAACTCATTCCGGATTGTGAGATACGCCCGATCTAAGGTCTGATGGTCCGAATTACTTATGTTGTCGACCGTGCCTTTTCTGATCCATCTTGGCCATGAAATTGTCCTCGACCCGCTCTACATCAGTCCCCTCCACTTGAAAAGAACTCGTCCTCGAGTTCTCCTCCTGCGCTGGTTCATGATACTCGGTCAGGTCTGCGACGTTGAAAGTCCGTGAGATCGCCAGGTCATCTAGAAGATCAATAACATAAGTGTTGTCATTGATCTTTCGGATGATCGATACCTGTCCAATATTCTTATTTTTTAACTTGTTGTATGTTTCGGTCGGAAATCTCTCTTTACGCAGATGGACCATAACGCGGTCACCCACCTCGAACACTTTTTATCGCCGGTGCTTGTCCGCTTGTTCCTTGTAGTTTTCGTTCGAGGCATGTAGCTTGGCCTGCACTTCTGCATGGATGCCCATGATCTGCCATATGTTCTGCTGCCATGCTCGTGCTTGGGTGCTTGGACAAAAGGACCAAGTCAAGTGTGTGGTGAGACACTCGTCCGTAGATAATTTGGAACGACGATTTTCCTGTCAAGCGGTTCACTATGTTGTTGAACGCAAACTCTACTTGAGACAAGGCCAAGTCCCACTGCTTCGATTTTTCTCCTGCAATACTGTGAAGGAGGTTTCTCAATGTGCGATTCACAACTTCGGTCTGCCCATCAGTCTGTGGATGGTAAGCACTGCTAAATTGAAATCGCGTATCAAATCGAGTCTACAAAGTCCGCTAAAAGTGGCTAATGAACTTCGTGTCACGATAAGAAGTAATGGTCTTATGGACCCCATGTAGCCATACGACCTCTCTGAAGAAGAGATTCGCCACGTGTGTTGCGTCGAGGGTCTTCTTACATGGTATAAAGTACGCCATCTTGGAGAAACGATCGACCACCACAAACACCGAATCCATGCCTCTTTGTGTTCGTGGAAGACCAAGCACGAAGTCCATTGATAAATCCTCCCAAGGACCATCAGGCACAGGTAACGGGGTGTAGAGTCCCGTATTCTGAGATTGTCCCTTAGAAATTTGATAAATATGACAACGTTGTACGGTTCTTCCCACATCACGTATTAATTGCGGCCAGTAATACCGTTCTTCCATAAGAGCTCATGTCTTGTCTCGCCCAAGGTGTCCACCGAGGCCACCTCCATATAACTCCTGAATAATCTGCTCCCTTAGAGAACTTTGAGGGATGCACAATCGATTCCCTTTGAAGAGAAAATCGTCCTGTATATGAAGGTCACTGGGGTGACGTTCTTGGTACTTTATCCAAGAATCCTTGAAATCCTCATCCTCTGCATACAGCTCCTTGAGACAGTCGAAGCCGACCACCTCGTTGTTCATCGTAACAAGTAGTGATGCGCGACGGCTAAGTGCATCAGCCACCTTATTCTGTTGTCCTGACTTATGCTTTAGAACGAACATAAATTTCTGTAAAAACGTAACCCATCTAGCATGCACATGATTCACGTTAGTCTGAGTATTAATAAACTTTAATGCTTGATGGTCAGTGTACAGAAAAAACTCTCTTTGAATCAGATAATGCCGCCAATGTCGTAACGCCTGAACAACTGCGTACAACTCAAGCTCATAAGTCGACCACTTCTTTCGTGCTTCACTGAGCTTCTCGCTGTAGAAGACTACCAGCCTGCCTTCCTGTGATAATACTCCCCTAATTTCGACATATGAAGCATCACACTCAACCTCAAATAATTTATCAAAATTAGGAAGCACCAAGACCAGTGTTGTAGACAAATGATGCTTGATCTCGTTAAAGCTCTTGTAAGCTTTATCGGTCCACTGAAACGGTCCCTTCTTCATGCAATCTGTTATAGGCGCGACTATGGTGTTAAAATCTCGCATAAATCGAAAATAAAAAGTCACCAACCTGTGAAAACTCCTCACCTGATGAATGTTTGTCGGGATCGGTCATTCCCTAATAGCTCGTACTTTTTCATCGTCTACCCAAATGTCTGTGGACGTTACAACAAATCCTATAAACAATAGGTTGTCAGTTAAAAAACTACACTTTTTCAAGTTGAGGTACAACTTGTTATCTTATAAGACCTGCAACACCTGCCTGAGATGTTTCTTGTGCTCCGCCTCATCCTGGCTATATATTAATATGTCATCAAAATATACTACCACAAATCGGCTAGTGAACGATTTTAGAACTTGATTCATCAAACGCATAAAAGTACTTGGTGCGTTGGATAGGCCGAAGGGCATGACCAGCCACTTATACAATCCTTCGTTTGTCTTGAATGTCATTTTCCACTCATCACTGGGTCGGATACGAATCTGATGGTACCTACTTTTTAGATCTAGCTTAGAGAACACCTTGGCTCCTCCCAGCATATCGAGCATGTCGTCCAACCGCGGTATTGAAAATCGATATTTGATGGTAATTTTATTGATTGCTCAGCTGTCGACACACATGCGCCAGCTTCCATATTTTTTTGGCGTTAATAATGCTGGTACAGCACATGTGCTCATGCTCTCTCTTAATAGACCCTTATGGATCAATTCCTCCACTTGCCCTTGAAGTATCTCACACTCCTTCGGACTCATCCGATAATGAGGGCGATTGGGCAGGCTACCCCAGGGACAAGGTCTATTTGATGTTGGATGTTCCTCATGGGGGACAATCCATCAGGTAAATATTCAGGCCAGACCTCCTTGAATTCGTTTAGCAACAGTTTTAAGCTTGGAGGGATGTTTGAGGGTTCCTCTTCCTCGCCTTTCACCACTATGGCGTATACCTAGCCGGTTTCCTTAGATTCCTCCATAAAATCCTGAATGGTCAAGAGAGAACTCCCCTCCACTTTAGAGGCTTCAGGGTGGTTCTCTGGTGCCATAGGGGCAAGGATTATTTTTCGACTATCCTCGACGAATACGTAGACATTGTCTCGTCCTCGATGGGTCGCATCACGATCCGATTACCAGGGTCGACCGAGCAGCATATGGCAGGCTTCCATGTCAACCACATCACAAAGTATCTGATCCTTATGATGTTTACTAATTGAAAACGAGATAGTGCATTGTTCAGTTACCTTGGTCACGTTCACTTTTTTTATCCAGCCAATTGAGTACGGGGAAAGATGTCTCATCGTTGGTAGCTACAACTTGTCCACCATCATTCTTGAGACAATATTCTCGTTGCTACCACTGTCTATGATCACATCACAGACCTTTTCGCTGACAGTGCATCGAGTACGAAATATATTGTGCCGCTGTGAATGTAATTCCTTTCGCGAGGTATATACTAATCGCCTCACAACGAGATTCGCCACGATCCTCGCTTGTCACTTCACCGCCACCTGCTATTTTTTTATGGATTTGTTCATATTCATCAAAGCCATGATCTTTTTCTGCGGCTTCATCTTCAGTGCCCCCTTCGTTTATAGTTAAGTGTGCTGCCGGACGTTGAGGACAAGTGTTTGATAAGTGGCCTGGTTCACCACAGCGGTAACAATTGTTCGGCCTTGGACGGGCATAAGGATTCGAAATCCTATTCGGCCCCGTTGTTATAGGTGCTGCCTGTT
Source organism: Magnolia kwangsiensis (assembly GCA_037074715.1). Lineage (NCBI taxonomy): Eukaryota > Viridiplantae > Streptophyta > Magnoliopsida > Magnoliales > Magnoliaceae > Magnolia > Magnolia kwangsiensis. The sequence continues at coordinate 119,757,388 of CM073579.1, forward strand.
GAGGTCTGGATGGTCCGCTCCCCGTATCGCGGTTCACGGGTGGAGGAGGTTGAAGACGTTCTCCTACTAGATCTTTTTCTCGAGCCAGTACTGGATCCCGTGTGGGACCCGTTATAGGGGGTCGATTTGAAGGATACGGACGAGAAGGAGCTCTTGCAAGTTATGTTTCTACCCTTCCTGCCAATTGAACTACTTCATCCACTGTCCCGACTGGGCACATCTGAACTCGGTCCTGAATTGCCGGTCGCAACCCACCTATAAATCGTGCCACCTTCTGTGACTCAGATTCTGACAGATCGTTTCGTGTAACCAACCGCTGAAATTCTTCAGTATAATCTGTAACAGTTCGATTTCTTTGTCGGTAATTCTGGTATTGCTGGAATAAAATCTGTTCATAATCACTGGGGAGAAATCGTGATCGAAGAAGACGTCTCATTCGAGGCCATGATGTGATGGGCGCCTTATTTTGGCGGGCTCGTGAGAGTTGTAATTGTTCCCACCATGCAGAAGCACCAGATTTTAATTTAAATGCTACCAATTTCACCCTTTTATGATCTGGTACATCCATATAATCGAAATCTCTCTACCTCGGCTAGCCAATCGAGAAAATCTTCGATACGTAATAAACCGTTAAAACTAAGAAGTTCAGCCTTACCTTGATAGTCTCTTTCAGCACGATCTAGACGATCGCCTCCATGGATTGGTCGTCGGTCAAAATCCTCATTAATGTCCTCATCACTAGAACTAGAATCATTTGGTGTAGCCCTACGGTTTGCCACTGGTAGTGCTCTGCGATAATCGGGGTCACGTCGTACAGCAACCAGGGGTGGTGGAGCGACCATAGGTGGTGGAGCACCGCCTAGGGCTCGGGGCGGAAGTAGCGCATCCGTCAGACGGTCGAGGGTTGCCTGCAGCCCTTACATGGTCAACTAACTCTCCCGATGGAAAGCTTCTATTCTTTCCAAAAGATAACGAATCCCTGGATCACCGTCCACAGGATTTTAATTCATACCTTCGTTGTTTGTCATCGGCCATAGGAAAAACCTCGCTCTGATACCAAATTGACGCAGGGATGAACGTGATGAGGTTGATCACCGTCTTCCTCAAGGATAACTACTCCGAATCCACGGAGCTTCTCTGGACTCCTCACAGAGACCTCTCGAATCCACGAGGAAAGAAAGCAGGAAAATAGAAATAAATTCTAATAAATTTGAAATTAATTGATGAATATGCAAAAACGAGTTTACATCCCTTTAAATAAGGGGACCAAGCAATAGGAAAGAAATCAGACTCAAACTACAGCTAAAACTCCTAGAATCCGCAACTTACTATAAATAGTAAACTTACTATTTATAGACGGTCATGATGTCTACTAGTGCGCAAGGTTTTCGGTTAAAAATAGTAAGCGTCCTATTTGGCTTCACCAAACTGTTCTCCTAATTATCCTAAGCACTTTTCATGTTGGACACAACTCCTAAAGCCCAACGGATGAAGAGTTATAAGCAAACTAAAACTTACTATAAATAGTAAAAATGAAATTAAAACGGGAAACGACCGTCGATCAGGGGGTTTCTCTCAAATTCGGGCTGCGCAACCCGGCATAGCGGGGTTGGTTGGTTAAAGTAGCTCGTTCTACTCCAAAATCATATATTCTGCGTCGGATAACTCATTCCGAATTGCGAGATACGCCCGATCTAAGGTCTTATGGTCCGGATCACTTATGTTGTCGACCGTGCCTTTTCTGATCCATCTTGGCTATGAAATTGTCCGCGACCTGCTCTACCTCACTTTTTAACCATTCTTGACTAATACGGCAGTGGCTTTATCAATCGTAAAACTCAGCGTGTTCTGATTACTCCACGGCAGCAACAATGACGGGGCGGGATATAAATGGACGCAGATGTAATGAGAAGGCCTTTCACACGGAGTTTGTCATCAACTAAGTATGCTGGGTGGGGTCCACTGCCATGTTTGTGCGAAATCTATCACGTTCATCTATTTGGTGAGCTCATTTTAGAACATGTGATAAAAAAATATAAACGGATAAAAAAATCAAGTGAACCACACTAGAGGGGACATTGGGAAAGAAATACCTACATTGAAATCTTCCTAGGTTTTACCTTGATGTTTATATGTAATCCAAACTGTATATAATGCCATTACTACTGGGGCTGACGCAGCTTTTACGATCGTAAGAATGTTTTAACGGTTGTCATTAAATTCCCACTGTCTTATGGTATGACCTGCTTGAGTTTCCCACGGTTGTCATTGAAATCCCACTCCATTTTCAATATATAGCATAAAATGAGCTCAAAAAACAGATGAGCGAAGTTGATTTCTCACAAATATGTCAGGGGCCCCACCCGTGAAGGAACTTCATGCGAAAATTCTCTGTTTCGGTCAAAGTTGAAAAGTCGTAGTGGTTACAATGTAATTAGACGGTATTATAAAACATTGCATTCAATACTGCGTCGCGGGCTGCCATGGACGAATGACGATACAAGAAGGGAGAAAGTCATACCTGACGTAAACAGAGGGGACGCGGTTTAGGTACTGACCGGTTGAGTAGCCAGGAAAAGGGAAAAGACGTGCCAAGGGCACCGATTAGTCACTAACTGGATAGTAGCCGGACTAACTATCGAAGTGATGCCACCAAATTTTATAGGGTCCACTATAATGTATGCGTTGTATCTATACCAACCATTCACTTAGAGATATGATTTCAGCGCATGAGACAAAGAATAAGTAAGATACAAAGCTTGAGTAGACCCCACTATATAAAGAAAATAGTTCAGGGTGTGACGCCCACCATTGAAAAATTTTAAGACCCACAAAAGTTATCGGCCAAGCTGAAATTTGTTTTTTCTCTTCTCTCGTATCTGTATTAACTTATAAACAGGTTAAATTTCAAATAAACATCATAATAAACTTAGAAAGATTTCAACGGTGAACGTTCCTCTCCTCACTTTTTTATGGTGGTCCACTATAGATTTGGATCTGACTCATTCTTTGTCTCATGACTTAAAATTATCTCTCCAAATAGATAAACAGTAGAGATACCATACATACACATGGTAGGTTCACATGACTTGGTGGCGTCACTTCAGGAGCAAGTCGGTACACTCAACCTGTAAGTATCTAATCCGCGTCCAAAGAGAGGATCCTTACTCGCTATAAATACAATGCGTTGCGAAAGAGTCAGTAGTCACCATCTTACCCCTCGCATCTCAGTAACACAGTGACGAAGAAAAGCAAAAACAGGAGAAGAAAAAGAGACAGGAAATTGGAATATTTCCGTCCGTTGCTACCAATAAATCGCAAATTTAGAGATTGGGTTGGAGAATCCTCTAAAATTAGAGATTGGGGATCGGGTTGGAGAAGGACTTGGCTTCCTTATTAGACATTGGGGATTTGGTTGGAGAAGGACTTGGCTTCCTTATTAGAGATTGGGGATTTGGTTGGAGAAGGACTTGGCTTCCTTTTGAGCTCTTCAATACATATTGCAGAGAGGTAATAATCGCAAGATTCACTCACAAAATATCCCTCTCTCTCTCTCTCTCTCTCTCTCTCTCTCACACACACACACACACACACACACACTCTCTCTCTCTCTCTCTATTGATGTCTGATTATATGGACTGAATTTTGAGGTTTGATCTTGTGGATTTTGATTGATACAGTAGAAGAATGGCGAGTAACGCCACGAATGTGTGCCCGCCGCCGATGAAGGCGACGTCGAATGGTTCGTGGCAAGGTGACAATCCACTCGATTATTCGCTGCCGTTGGCGATCCTACAGATATGTTTGGTCGTCGTTTTCACCAGGACGTTGGCTTTCTTCCTAAAGCCGCTTAGGCAGCCCAGAGTCATTGCTGAGATTATTGTAACTATCTCTCTCTCTCTAAACATTACTTTCTCCTGGATTTTTAAAATTTATTATTATTATTATTATAAATTCTTTCAATTCCAAGAGTATTATGTTAAAGGGAAGGACGAATATTCCCTGACTTCATTGGAATCTTTTCATCTTTTCTTCTTCTTCTTTTTTTTCTTTTTTTTTTTTTTAAATTTCATCTTTCTGTTTATATCTCTGAGAATCCGTTTTCATCCTTTGGCTTACTTCGAACCTAACCGCATTAGTAACCGTATTATAAAATTCGTCACCAGTTCCTTTCTTCCCACCACTTCTTCTCATTTCCTTCTTTTATTATTAATAAGAAAAAGAGAGAAAGTGAGAGAATTTCAATCTGAATCACGTGAGCTAATGCACGCAGGGCGGGATACTGCTGGGCCCTTCAGCACTGGGCCGCAGCGAGCGGTTCCTACACACCGTCTTCCCGAGCCGCAGCCTGACTGTGCTGGACACCCTCGCCAACATCGGCCTCCTCTTATTCCTCTTCCTCGTCGGCCTCGAGCTCGACATCCACGCCATCCGCCGGACTGGCAAGAAGGCCCTCGGTATCGCTCTCGCCGGCATCACCCTCCCCTTCGTAATGGGCATCGGCACCTCCGTCGTCCTCCGTCGTACCATCTCCAAAGGCGTCAACGCCGGCCCTTTCCTAGTCTTCATGGGCGTCGCCCTCTCCATCACCGCATTCCCCGTCCTTGCCCGCATCCTCGCCGAACTCAAGCTCCTCACCACCGACGTAGGCCGGATGGCCATGTCCGCCGCCGCTGTAAATGACGTCGCCGCTTGGATCCTCCTCGCCCTCGCCGTCTCCCTCTCGGGCACCCACAGCTCTCCTCTAGTCCCCGTATGGGTGCTCCTCTCCGGCTTCGCGTTCGTCGCTTTCGCCGTCTTCGTCATCCGCCCGGCGCTTGGATTCTTAGCACGGCAATCGCCGCACGGGGAGCCCGTCAATGAGTTATACATATGCATAACGCTGTCGGTCGTGCTCGCAGCCGGTTTCGTCACCGACACGATCGGCATCCATGCGCTCTTCGGTGCGTTCATCGTCGGGCTCGTGGTGCCCAAGGACGGTCCGTTTGCTGGCAGTCTGATAGAGAAGATCGAAGATCTTGTTTCGGGCCTCTTCCTGCCGCTCTACTTCGTCTCTAGTGGGCTGAAGACCAACGTAGCTACCATAACTGGGGCCCAGTCGTGGGGTTTGCTGGCACTCGTCATCTCGACTGCTTGTTTTGGGAAGATCGTTGGAACACTGCTGATTTCGTTGGCATGCAAGGTACCGAAACGGGAGGCGTTGGCGTTGGCCTTCCTCATGAATACAAAGGGACTGGTGGAGCTTATCGTCCTCAATATCGGCAAGGACAGAAAAGTAAGTTTCCAACAACTGATTTCATTTTCGGAGGGGTTTCACTCCCCTCGCACGTGTTTAAACTTTGCATACGTGTGGATTCAATCCTCTCATTGGTGGGATCCCGTCGTGTAGAATCCCGTATCTTGAAACTGAAAGACTGATCCGGCTAGAATATGGGCCATACAGTCGGTCGGTTCTTCTTAACCGCCTATCTAAGGAGGATAAGGGGTGTGATCTTCGAGACAAGGCACGTGCAAAGAGGGACTCCTTATGATGAACGGCTTCGATCTCGAAAACTTGCAATTGTGTTCGCTCGAGCTCGATTAGCCGTCTATAGCGACTTTTCCATTTTTAGCGGGAAAGTATAGAAAACGGGAGTAATTAGGGATTTTGACGGTACCGGCATTGTTGTGTATGGTCAAATTCTTAAAATAGACTCTTCCAAATATTCCAAGGTATCCGTAGGACAAGCTTTGAAAATTTTTTTCCTCAAAACGCCTTTCTTCTTTGATTATTTTTAAATAATAAGAGTTGGTACTCGTGATAGGGTGATCCGTTCCGTCTGCTTTATCGGACAACCTGTTATAGGTTTTAAAAAGTCCTTAGACTGACAGTATCCACTTCTAACAAATATAATAGGGAACTCAAATATTTCAACAATAAATGCTATTATTACTATTATCTTATTATGTGATCCATATAAGCTCTTAATCAGATTATTATTTAAGCCATAGCCTTAGAATGACACGACGAAAGAGATAAATGACATGTATTATACCCATACATCAACGGCGTTGAGCCTTGCGCATACTAAAATTAGGCTTACAGCCGTATCACTTTCTTATCAGTAAATACAAATTAATTTCTTACTCGCTGCAAAAAGTAGAACCATCATTTACCTACCAATCCGAGAGCAAAGGCAATTTAGTCTTCAGAAAACTCATCATGACCTGTAAGAAAGAAGGCTACCTTCGGAATTTCAATTAAAATGTTCGAACTTTGAACGGTGCTAGTACGGTCAAAGTCCCGAATAATTATGATATCCATGCCGGGCACCTTTGCACAACATATACGTATATTATATTGTCGCGAGTAGGACACACGTTTCCCTAATATAGATCACTGATCTGTTATGATCCATCGTGGATGGATTAATACGGTAATATTAACCATCTATGTATGGCCTACAAATAAATGTTTATGAAGAGAAAAAAAAAAAAAACAACTGTCCACGCTATTGAAAATGGTCCACTCCTTGGAGAATTTTGACTAAAAGTTCATCCTCTGTGCAGTAAACAAACGAATGGATTGGATCAGGGAAAAATGGGACCCACATATAAGAATTGAAAACGCGTGCATGTATTGACAACACGCAGACGACGTGTATCATATGTTTCCCAGTAGAAATGGAGAAACACGTGTTAGTCTCATTTCTTAAGGAGTTATACTCACGCGGGCGGCGCGTGACGCTTGATACATAGTCACTCATGAACAATCCGATTTATGTACACTATTTCGTGGAAATAGGACGTTGGGATATTTTTCATTCCTAACCGTACAGTAAAAATGTCCACTAAACCGATGATCAGAGAATCAGAAAACCTTGCTATTTTCATTTACAATAAACCTACACTAGTTCCATGATTTGGACGGTTTAACTTTACTATCTGTATGCCACGCATGTAATTCTAAGTGGCTGCGTATCATTTTGCCAGAGGTTTTCTCATCTTTTGTCTTTGACGACAGCTGGCGAGTGGGTGAGAAGTTTGAATCTTCTAGTAGATGTAGGATAACGTGTCAACGTCACCCACTATGCACGCGAGAATCTAGCCGTTGTTTGAACCTTTGGTCGTTGCGGGGGGCCTTTTATTTTAGAAGTCATGTTTCACCAGCCGAAGTGTCCAATCGTCGTCCATGGTTAGCCCATCCGATACCGACGTGGATTCGTGCTAAGTAAACTGTATGGGTCCACCGTGATGTCCGTGTTTTGTCCACTCCTCCATCCACTTTTACAGCTCATTTTACCAGAAATAATCAGAATGGCCTTGTAAGTTTTGCATCAAGCTGGTGTTTGTGTTTTCCTTGTATTCATTTTTTTAAAAAAAAAAATTTCATTTACACGCACACACTCAAGTCACAGTGGGATTTCACCACATATGGGTACTCAAACTTTTGACCAGGTGTTGAAACTCTTAAGAGTAACAGATTGGATGAGCAAAAAAACATATCTTTGGCCCTAGGAAGGTTTTAGCAAATGTCATTAAATATATGTAGTTCCATGGTGATCTACTTTAGCTTTGGATATATATGCTTCAATTTTAAGCCGATTTGTTAAAAATAGCTAATAAAATGAATTGACGGCATGAATAAAATGAATACATTATAGTGGGCCCACAGAGCTTATGTAGTTTCATGTAACATAATGAGTTAGTACCTAATCCATGCAATTCGCGTTGCGCAGGTTACGTAGGTGGTTATGCCTTGGCACACTGACTAAATAGAGAAACCATGATGTATGTGTCTTAACCACGCCGTCCACCTGTTTTTCATCATATGAAAGAATTGGGATAACCATGTTCACCTTTAAAACTTTTTTAGGCCCACTGTAATGTTTATTTGTCATCTAAAATGTACATAAGGTCACACGGACATCAATAAGAGTAAAATACAAATATTAACTTGATTTAAAACTCATGGTCTCAAGAAATTTTCAACCGGATGTCTTCAATTCCCACTGTTTCCGGTGATGTGGTCCACTTAAGCTTTGTATATGCTTCAATTTTGGGCTCATGCCTTAGAATGAGCTGAAAAACGGATGGATGTTATGGATAAGATACATATATCATGGTGGGCCGCACAGAGTACTCAGTAGGCAATCCGTGTGCTGGTTCTCCGACCACTGATGGTGGGTGGGTCCACTGGCCGATGGACGGCTCCCCACTACCGGTCGATTGCGACTTCCCTTTACGTCCGATCTAAAAAATAAATAAAAATGAAACTAAAGGCTGTTTGGCAATCGCAGGATGCAAGTGCGGAAAACTACATAGATAACGCGGTTACTTGAAAATGATAGAGGGTTTTGTTTCGTTTCCAGATAGGTTTGACGTTTAAAAAAGAGTGTCTTTATTTATTTATTTATTATTTTTATTACTTTTGGCTAATAAAAACGAAAGGTTGATGAGAGCATCTCCGCAGCTTAAAACAGCTTTCATCTGCCAGCCTCTTTCTATGTTAAGGTATTATTTATGAAGGACGCCGACACGTCCGCAGATTGGGCCATGGATCTGCACCTTTCATGCGGTGGGTCGTGTCTATAGGTGTCTCAATACACCTTCTTCTCATCAGTTCTCCAATTAAAATTAGACATATGGCAGCCTTTTCTGTGTGACAAGCCCAAATTATGGAATCCAAGAATTTTGAAATATTAGTCTATTAACTTTTGATATAGGACTTGTGGACATTTATTGGACGGTTAAAAACGAAAGATATCCAATGGCCCAATTTCAACCAAAAAGTGTCCACGTATCATCAGAGGTTAAGATCGTTCAACTTATCTATATACCTAGCCCTATTAATTTCAGTACATTTTTTAAGACATGATTGCCATTTTACCGGTGAGGGTTCCATCTTGTCACATTTTTGAAAGCGATAGTCACGTGAAGGCAGGGGACAAGACTCTATTATTGTGCAGTGGAAGTTCACGTCGACAAAGATTTTTTTTCCCCATTATACCCATTTATCTCATACTCTAGCAGCCTTTGATCTTGATATACATGCACTCCTAAATTTTACACGCCTGCAGAGGTCATCATAATCCCAAAATCAGATTGTTGAAACAATACAACCCTCTGATCCGTAGAAGCTTTTTCCCCTGAAATTGGACCGTTGGATACTTTTCATTCCAACCATCTGGTTATCATCCAGAAATCCGACGTTTATACAATCAAGGAGCTGTAAATTTTGGTCTATGATACATCTAAAGTGAGATCGATATTTTGACCGGTTGATTTTGATTTAATTTCCAGACATGTGTAGAATTTTAGTGCCCACGTACAATACACCATTCGCCCGAGTGATCTGAGTTTCTCTTTTTGTATCGAGAATTCTGTCGAATCAAGTTGTGGACTTCTGTATCAGTTCTGCACCGTTCCAAAATGGTGGTGACTTTTCAAGCGATCACATGGCCTGATGTCCGGATATTCAAACTGTCAAAATGGCTGGCCCAAATAGAGAGGAGCAAAACTGAATAATTGCAGTTAGTAGATAATAACAACCATCTGATTTCTCCTGTTGAACTCGGACTAGTCAGTATTTTACTTTTAACCAGACATTTGACTCACATTAATTGTATGGATAAGAAACCTTTATTCCTTTGATTTTACGAGAATGCTCCATTTCGAGTAAGATCCATCATTTAGATGGCTTGGATAGCTGTACATGATGAGTCACCACCATTTTTAAAATGGTGCGCAAGTAACAAAGGAATATGGAGTACATGATGAGTTACCACCATTTTTTAAATGGTGCAGAAGTAACGAAGGAATCTGGAGTCAAACATTCAAAGCCATTGTGAGCATTCAAACGTTGAAAAAGTCATCCCGGGGTAGTTTTGCTTTAAGTTGTCTTAGGGCGGTTCGGGAGCTTGAATTTGTAATATACTGGAATAAATCTTACGATTACATGGAATCATTGAAATTAAGGTGATTATGAATCCTTATAATGCATTGGAATCCAAATCTTTTACTTAGAAGCTTTTATTAATTTAGAGTACATTTAAATTCTTTGATATATTTACAAGATTTAGATTTGATTAACTAGATTATAATTAGCTTCTATATTTCAAATTAGTGTGTATATATATATGTGTGAGAGATATTTAATGGAATAATTTTAATAAGCTTATTAAAATATAAACTTTGCCTAAAAAAGAGTAAATTTCAAGCCTTGAATAGGCCACAAATGCAAAGGTTTTCTAACCACACGTCCAGATATCCAAATTTTAGATGTTCAAATTATTTTATTGATATAATTTTGGTGCCATAGGATTCCTAGATTATCTTGGAATATCATTAATGTGGCATGTGTCCTCTAAATACATTAAAAGGGTATTTTTAAAATACTTTTGAATTAGTAGCCTAAATACAATTTTATTACATCTGTCACTTTCCTATCGAAGGTGACAAAAAAAGTATTTCTTTTAGACTAAGTATAATCCTAACATTTTTTTAGATTTCTAAATACATTAAAAGGGTATTTTAAAAATACCTTTGATTCCATTTTTTATTTTTTTATTTTTTTATTTTTGGCCAAAGTAGCTATTTGGATTTAAAATATAACCATTTACCAGGGTGCCAATGCGGGTGTTAGGTGCCTCCGGCCGAGGATAACATCTTGTTATCAGGCCGAGAATTAGGAGCCTCTGGCCGAGGATAACATCTCCATATTAGGAATTGAATTCATATAAATGAGAGCAGATCAGTTGTTTACGGTTCATTGGTACACTTGTCTTCTACTGGTAAGCAGATGCACCAACCATTCATATACACCCTTGCGCTAAGTGGTTTGTCTCACTTTTTTTACGGCGTGGATTTACGAAAGAAATGCCCCGCGAACTTCCTTTTATAGGGAATTTCTGTTTCCTGATTCAATGATCTGACTCACCTGTTCAACTCGGCAATTACACACCAATGACCCGACTCACTCGCTCGATCTCTGTTACAGGTGTTGAACGATCAGGCATTTGCTATCTTAGTCCTCATGGCGCTTTTCACCACATTCATCACTACACCCATCGTAACGGCTATATACAAGCCGGCAAGGCGCCACTCCGCTTACAAGCACCGCACCATCCAGCGAAGCAACCCCATCACAGAACTCCGAATCCTAGCCTGCTTCCACAGCACTCGCAACATTCCTACCATGATCAACCTCCTCGAGTCATCTCGTGGGACCCAAAGCCGCGGCCTCATCATCTACGCAATGCACCTCATGAAACTCTCCGAGCGCTCCTCCGCCATCAACATGGTCAACAAAGCCCGCCGCAACGGCCTTCCTTTCTGGAACAAGAAGCGCCCCGATACAGATGACATGGTCGTCGCCTTCAAGGCTTACAAGCAGCTGAGCTACGTCACCATCCGCCCCATGATTGCCATTTCCCATCTCTCCTCTATCCATGAGGATATCTGTACCAGTGCTGAACAGAAACGAGCCGCCATCATCCTCCTCCCGTTCCACAAGCACCAACGCCTTGATGGTGCCATGGAGCCCCTCGGCCACAGCTTTCACCACGTCAACCAGCTTGTTCTTAGCAACGCCCCATGTTCCGTCGGGATCCTCATTGACCGTGGTCTCGGCGGCACAACCCAGATTTCCGCCAGTGATGTCTCCTTCACCGTAGTCGCCCTCTTCTTCGGCGGCCGTGATGACCGTGAGGCCCTTGCCTATGGGGCCCGAATTGCCGAGCACCCAGGGATCCAGCTCACCGTCCTTAGGTTCGTGGCTGTGGCTGGGAAGTCTCTGATGGGCAGCAACGGCGAGAACATCGGGATTAGCATGGAAGCGGACGAGAGGACGGCAGATGATAAGTGCATTGCCGAGTTTCTGAGGAAGACAGCCGTAGACAACGAATCGATATCTTTTGAGGAGAAAGAAGTTGGAAGTACTGAAGACATTGTAACTGTTGTGAAGACGATGAACCGGTGCAATCTCTGCCTGGCGGGACGGATGCCGCCGGTCGATCCCCTAATAGACTGGACTGACTGCCCAGAGCTAGGTCCTGTCGGGTGCTTCCTTGCGTCGTCGGAGTTCTCTACAATGGCATCGGTGTTGGTGCTTCAGCAATACGACCCCACAGCAAACCTTTTGCCACCGGTGGAAGAGGTGGCGGAAATACACGACGTGCCGGATACGCCTGCAACCCCGAGTGACAAGGGGTTTGAATAGTGAGTGTGCATTACGTAAATCTGATTGTTGACGGTGGGTCAGATATCCGGCAACCGGTGCAATCACATATATGGTGTGCCATGCTAAGGAACCAAGTGCCCAGTTGAAGTTGTGGTTGTTGCTGGACGCGGATTTCCTGCGAAAGAAGCTCCTGCGCATGGATACTGAGTGGGGCCCACTGCGATGCTTGTGAGAAAGCCACTCCGTCCATCCGTTTTTGAGCTTATTTTAGGAACCGTGACAAAAAAGTTCAGGTGTATCCAAAACTCAAATGGGTCACACGAGAGGAAACAATGGGGATCTAATGACCACCGTTGAAACATTTATATGGCCACAAAAGTTTTATATCCGTCTAAGTTTTTGGTGTTTTCACTTCATCAAAGCGAAAATGACCTTATAAACAGTTTTGATGGAATATGGACACCAAGGTGGAGCCTAGGAAGGTTTCAACGGTAGGAATTCCTTTCTCCGCTGTTTCATCTCGTATGGCCTACTTCAGTCTTGGATCCTCCTCTTTTTTGGTTTCGTATATTAAATTGAGCTCGAAAAACGGATGAACGGGTTGGATTTCTCATAAACATCACGGTGGACCCCACCTTGCATCCGAAAGGAAGTCGGGTCTCATTATTGTTTTTGAAGTTGGAAGTTGGGGTCTCATATTTGGTGTGGTGCTGCTGTTGTTGTTGGACATTTACGAGTGAGTATGATGTACATAATGACAAGATGAACGGTTCAGCTGGGGTAGGTAGCGTCATGTTTTAATGATATGGAGTTGAGTGGACCCCACTAGTAACTACTACCTCTCATATTAGGAGTTGACCCCAACCTCTGTATAATATCCACTCCATCCATCCTTGGTTTGAACTCATGTTAGTAACAGTTTGATTGAACGCCCACCGTTGATACTTCGTTGGGGCCAACAGAAGTCTGATACTAAGCTGATATTTGTTTTTTTCCTTTCATCTTCGTTTAAAAGACGTTATGAATGGGTTGGATGGCATATTAATATCATTGTCGGCCTCAAGAAGGTTTCAATGGTGGTGTTTTCTTGTGAAGTGGCGCACCTGATTCTTGTATATTCGCCGTCTTTTTAACTTATAATCAAACATGACACTTGTTTGTTGCAATAAGTACCATTTGATGTTTTTCTTATCAACCATTAATCCATAAATGTCTAAATATCTTATAGTCAGCTAACTAAAATAAGCACGTCATGGTGCATCGTAACATAAACAAATAATTCAAATGATTTAAGGGATCGTTTTATAGCTTGTATTTGTTATGAATTAGAATTTAAATCATAACTATAATGGAATTCATGTGACGGAGAATCCCCGTTTTATTTGACATAGATAGTAACAGAGGAATACAAAGTTTGAGTTTAGCATATGGAGCAAAACTATGTGAAATCCACCCCAACCATTGGTTGTGTCACACTATTTTGGCTGTAAAGCCCAAAAGTCAGTCTAGCACATGATTAAGGTAAACCATACAGTTAGAAACAATATATGGAGCACAACTTATCTTCCAAACTGATTCCCTTCGTGTGGCTCACTTGACTCACGGATAAGCTTGACCTTTTATCCCAAGGCCTCAAATTTAGCTTGGCATCTAACAATTGAAGTGAATTTCATATAACTATCGTGGTAGGCTTTGAAAATACAAGGATGGGATTCTTCTCTAAACTTTTTCCATTGGTGTGCTCATGAATAAAGTTGTTTTTTGGGCTCTACACCTAAAACAAGATAACGTAGCTGATAATCAAGTTGGATTCACTTAAACATCATAATAAAGCCCACTAATTCTTACAGTGAATGTGGAGAGATTTTTCATCCTACCTGAAATGTAAGACCCGTATCATAATCCGTACTGTTCTGTCGCTTCCCGCGATCCTTCTCGTCAAATTCCGGCAATCCGCGACCTATAGTTGACGTTGCGCACGATCATAAGTCGTATCCTATTCATTTGAGTCGGCTTAATCTAAGACTTGTATTATTGCGACCGCACCGTTGCCGCGGTTCCAACGCCGCAACTCACGCACCAATCCGGTACCCAGACGATGAGATGCGGACCCGCGTTCAGTTCGAGGAAAAACACCGCGCGTTGCAAATCTCAAGAGAATCTCTACAAAGTGTCAAATCAATCCTATCAATCAATCACCCATCAATCACTTTATGTCAAGTACAAGCACCCATGCTTACTTTCTCCACAAGTCAAGCAACCACCCAAGTCAACTAATACATCACCTCACCCATCACTCATATCCATCAACCATCACCCCATCACTCACCTCACATCTCCCTACATCTCTCTCTCTCTCTCTCTCTCTCTCTCTCTTTTCTCACACCATACCCAAGCAACCAAGAGAGCCTCCCACGTCCAAGGCTTCCCATGAGAGAAGTGCATGTGTGAGGCCCACTTTCTACTCCCAAATCTCCCATCCTAGCCCTCTATTTCCCATCTCCACCATCAAAGTGAAGCTCTAGGAGACCGGCTATCCAACGGACTAAGAAGATCAAGTGGTGGGTGTTTTCATAAGCTAGATTTTCATATTTCTAAGATGGGCCAAGTGAGGCCCACCGATCAATGATGTGGATCTCATTTGGGACCCTAAGATGTGGCCAATGGCTCATCTTGATCATCAAGATCATTCCATGATGGGGCCATTCTCCATGGACCCCATCATGGTGTTTACTTTCCTTGTATTAAAGAGGTCATCTAGACCGTCCATTTCTAGTGGAGAAGGATCTCCACCGTTAATCTTTTACTTGGATGGTCCATGTGCAATGAGACCCGTTGATGTATGATTGAATGGTTGCAACGGAGGGCCCATAGTGCCGGGGTCCCTCCATCACATGTGTCCCACTCTATCTCTCTCTCTCCCTCCCATTTTTACTTTTTTCTTGTATGTTGATAAGGCCATGTGGCCCACTTGAATGAGCCCCACCATGATATATGTATTTTATCCAATCCGTCCATGAGTGGGGCCTATCTCGATGCATCATTCATATTGTGGTGGCCCACCTATACAAAAAAAAAGAAAGAAAAGAAATGGAACGTCCAGCGTCTGGACGCTGGACGTGGAAAAAAATAAAAAAAAAATACAAATAGTGGCTTGTTTTAAAGCCTTTGGAAAGGGGTTGCTTGCATAGACCCCGTCTTGATGTATGTTTCCAATCCAATCCCTCCATTCTATTTCCCATTTTATTTTAGGCGTTGAGCAGAAAAATAGAGCTAATCCGTTCATCGGGCGGGCCATACCTTTGAAAACAGCGATTCTCGACGTTTAAATTCACTTTGATCTTTGCTACATGCAAAAAAATATACAATATTAGACTCGTTTGGTCTGTCTCGAGGCATAGAATTCAATGAATGGATTGGATTTATCTTACGCAGACCCCACATAAGAATTTCTTAAAAAAACAGGATTTTCAAAAAAAAAAAAAGAAGAAGAAGAAGCTGCAGACGCTGCTGCATGTCAGAGGAGCAGGCAGCGCCTGCGCTCACGCTAGCGGGCGGACGGGACCGACCCACGGCCCCTGCCGTGGGCCCCACATGATGTATATTCTGTGTCCACGCCGTCCATAAGGTGGCCCACCTTCTGAGGTGGGCCCTCTCCAAAAATTAGGCACATGCAAAGCTTAGGTGGCCCACACCATGAGAAATAGTGTGAATTGAATTCCACCATTGAAACTTTTTGGGGTCCACAGAAATTTTGGATTAAGCTGAAATTTATTTTTTTTCCTCCTCACCCAGGACTGAGTGACCTTATCAACGGGTAGGATGGCATAAGAGCATTGTGGTGGGCCCCACATGGGACCCACAATGATGTATGTGTTCTATTAGTACCGTCCACCACCGTGGACGGTGGTTTCCACCGTATACGTGTTTGGGTAAAGCCGTCCAGTCAGTTGCTGGACGGCCAGTAGGCCCACCCTCGACGTCTTTGTTTTATCCAAACCGTTCATTCAATTGGTGGGCCAGGTGTGTGGACCCCACCATGATGCATGTGTTGCACCCAACCATCCCAACCATTTGAAAGCTCATTGCATGATCTAAAGAATGAGGCAGATCTGAAGTTCAAATGGACCCCACCATTTTAGGTAATGGTCAATGACGCCCACCATTCAAAAATATCTAAGGGTCATTGTAGCTTCCCATTAAGTGGATGTTTGTGTCCCACTTCATCTATCACTATGATAGTTTATGAATTCGTTGGATGAGAAACATATGTCATAGTGGGCCTTAGGAATTTTAATTGCAGAAGTCTTTTCACCACTCTTATTTGGTGTGGCCCATTTGGTATATTTAAGCCCATGAGAGCAGCCCATTTGATGAATGTAAGGCCCATTTTGATGTATTCTAAGGCTCATGGGTCGAAGCTCATTAGTTTATATAAGGCTCACGTGATGGTACTCATATGGGTGTATTTGTGGCCATCCGTGCAGGCCCACCTTGACGCATTTGTAGCCCTTATTTATGGCCCATTGTTATGATTCATTTTTAGGTGTATAAGGCCGTTGTTGAGGCCCACGCTTCTATGAATGTAAGGCCCATACTATGAGGCCCATTGTGATGTGTTTGGAGCCTATGGATTAGTCCCATTTTGATGTATTCTAAGGCTCATGGGTTATGGCCATTGCAATGTACATAAGGCTCATTGGTGAGGCCCATTAACGCAGCCCATTTGATGAATGTAAGGCCCATGTGATTCGGCCCATTTGATGTATCTAAGGCCCATGGATCGAGGCCCAACGGATGTCCTTAGGGTCTATTGCAATGTGTGATTTCCTATGGTTCATGTAATGATATTTATGGCATATTGTGCCTAAGGAACAATGTTGGTTTGACGTCCACATTGTATGTACAATATTGGTTAAATGTCCTCATTGTAACTCTCCTTAGGGCCCATTGATAGGCCCACACTCGTTACTATTCATTACTTTATAACATTCTTAGTATAATCCCATGACTCATGTCCATACGCATCATATGTATGCTTGATTTGAGTAGTGACTGATCATAGCATATGCCATTGGGCAGACTACCTATGGGACCCGTTATGAGACGGAGTGCCCCACATGATCGCGCAGTACGCGCTAGATTTCTGCATGATTTGACCGCGTGATTCATGCACCTCGCATATGTGTGACTTGATCACTGCACGCCCTAGCAACATCAGGGTCGTGGCTCCACAAGTATATCGTGGATGGCCGTATTGGATATCGAAAATACTTATTCTAGCACTGTGGGCACTTAGGATGTCCTTGGGTGAAAGTTCCAAAACCTTTTTGGTACCAGGAGATGCTCCAACGTCTAGACCGAGTGGATACATGAGCGCCCGAGTGCCGAATACCAGTTGGCCGCATCTCCCACTGTGTCGTGGTCGGTTGGAAGGGGGTGTGGCCTTATCCGCCTGAGTGAGGGGGCTATAAGCTAGGCTGAGTTTGACTAGCTCGCAAATGAGTCCGCTATCGACGAGTCGGGTAGGTATTGGCATACTACTGGTCAGGCGGATAGTGAGGTCTTATCCGCTTGCTTGACTGTGCAGCTAGGGAGGTAGCAGTCTCTGCGAAGTGTATTAGACCCCGGTGATATCCAGAGAGGAACTATACTGATATACGTACTTGAGGAATACCGACTTTCTTGGATTGCATTTCGCATATGACATTCGGCTATATAGGCCTTGCATTGTATCAGTGTGGCCGATGACATTCATATCTCATCGCATAGCTTTGGCATGATTGATTCTATGGACTTACCATATACTTCCGCATTGTTCTGATACTGCACACTTGGCGTTTGCCTTACGCACACACTTACACCACCATCTAAGCTTTTGTAAGCTTATACACGATAGTTGCGTGCAGGTAGCGTTGGACGGCAGCAGCGCTGAGACAGGAGTGCATATCAGGACCTTTTGGAGCTTTTGATTACCTTATATTTCCCTTTCCGTATTGTACTTAAAGTTTTTGATATAGTGGATATGTGGTGATGTTGTTTTGTGACTTGGTTATGCTTGTGGTTATGCTCCATTACAAAAAAAAAAAATTTCTCTGAAAATCCTCCTTGTAGGATCCCAAGATCGAAATCTGGCATTGGATTGTCAGGAGCCGAGAATGGGGCACTATGGAGGCTGTCGGCACCGGATTCGGCAATCAGGATTCATGTGAATCCGATTTTCGGGTTTGGGGCGTGACATGAAAGACATACACACTTTAAAAATTCTCATAGTGATGTTTACATGGAATCCACCGCGATCACCCCTATCACTCTATTTTAACTGTAAGGCCTAAAAACAGCCTGTAACACTCAGCCTCCAAACAGTTTCCCTTCGTGTGACCCACCCGTATCATGGATGGGCCTAATTTTTTTCCGGACACCTAAATTTTAGCTTGCCATCCGACGATCATGGTGAGCCATGAAAAAAAAAATATTCAAGGGTGGGCATTCCTCTCCCAATTATTTCACTTTGTATGGTCCACTTGAATAATGGATTGGGCTGATTTTGGGCCTTACAACCGAGAATGGGATGATGTATTTGATGCTCGGGTTAGATTTCAATTAAACATCACGACGGGACCCACTAATTCTTAAAGTTAAATTGCAATAATTTCATGCAGATATCACTATAAGCATATTGTTGATGTCTTAAATCTGTAAACTGTTGGGGGCCTTGCACAAAACCTTAGGATCTAGCCTCCCGAACAAACCAGAATTATAGGATAATAATAGCAATGAAATAAATCAAAGCAACAATCACACACCACACAAGAAATTTTTACGTGGAAAACCCTCAAAGAGGTAAAAACCAAGGAATTTCATCCAGATCAACAGTCCACTATGAAGTAGAACGTTACAACCTTTGTCACTCACACAGGAGTGGATGAACAATAAGAGAATAAAGAAAAAATAGAGGGATCTCTCCGATCACGAGGAGGTAAAAGCGCTGAGACGACGACTCCCTTCCACAAGCTTCCTCTCTCTCTTTTCTCTCACTCTCTCACTTTTGATATTCCTAAATCCTTTAGGAAACCCTCTTATATTTTTTCTTCACACAACCTTCCCTAGAAAAATTCTAGGGACCCCTTTTTATAGTTTTTGAAAACTCCCTTCTGCATCCCAGTTGTGAAAGGACTTGCGAAATGAAATACGTGCAAAATCGTGAAATGAATCTGTATACGTTCGACCGGTCGTGGACCTCCTACGACCGGTCGAGCACCTCTTACGACTGATCATGGACCACTTACGACCGGTTGAGCACCCCCCCGAAAAAAATAGTCCAATCGCTGGACTTTTAATCGAGCTACGACTTGACTCCCACGACTGGTCGTACCAGCCTTCGACTGGTCGAGTAGGGCCTACTACCGGTCGAACACGGGACAAAAATCCCATCAAATCTCTTCCTTTTTGACACAGGAAGGATTCACCTTCTTCAAGCCTGCCTGATTTTTGCAAACCTCAAACTTGCCCTTGAGCAAAACTTGGTCATCATATCTGACCCATTATCGTCCGTGTGGACCTTCTCAAGCTGTAACACCTTTTGTTTCAAAGTATCCCTAATCCAGTGATACCAAATCTCTATGTATTTTGACTTGAAATGCTGACTTGGATTCTTGCTCAAGTGTATAGCACTCTGACTATCGCAATAGACCATGTGCTCCTCATACTTCAAGCTAAGTTCTTGTAGGAACCTCTTCATCTAAAGCATCTCTTTACATGTCTCTCTGACTGCAATGTACTCGACCTCTATGGTCAATAATGCTACGACCTTTTGTAGCTTACTCTACCAAGAAACCGCTCCTCCTACAAACGTAAACATGAATCCTGATGTAGACTTCCTGGAGTCTATGTCACCTGCCATATCTGCATATGTGTAGCCTTCTAACGCAGGTTTATTGTCACCATAGCATAGGCTCAACCTGAATGAGCCTCTTAGATACCGCAATATCCATTTCACCGCTACCCAATGCTCTGTGTCAGGATTGACAAGATACCAGCTGACAACAGCAACCGCATATGCTATGTCTGGGTGTGTACACACCATAGCATACATCAAACTTCCTATAGCTGACGCATAGGGTATCTTCTACATCTCTTCCACCTCCGCCTTTGTATTGGGACATTGTCTGTCGCTCAATCTGAAGTGACCATCTAGTGGAGTAATGACCGACTTCACTGCATTCATATTGAACCGCTATAGGACTTTCTCAATATACCGCTCTTTTGACAGCCAAAGCTTCATGCTGCTTCTGTCACGTGTTATCTCTATTCCTACGATATGTTTAGCCGGACTCAAGTTTTTCATCGCAAACGACTTGCCCAACTCCCGTTTCAGCCTATCGATCTTCTTTATGTCCTTTCTCATGATGAGCATGTCATCAACGTATAAGAGCAGAACTATGAAATCACCATCTGAGAACTTGCGCGTGAACACATAGTGGTCCGACTCTATTTTGTCATACCAATGCTGTAACATGAACAAATCAAACTTCTTGTACCATTGTCGTAGAGCTTATTTCAGCCCATATAAGCTCTTCATCAACCTACACACCATATGCTCTTTGCCCTTGACTTCGAACCCTTCTAGTTGGTGCATGTAGATCTCTTCTTCCAGGTCACCATGGAGAAAGGCAGTTTTAACATCTAATTACTTTATCTTAAGATCCATGCTAGCCGTCAACCTAAGCAACACCCGTATAGATGTCATCTTCACCACTGGTGAGAATATTTTCTCGAAGTCTATGCCTTTCCTCTGACCGAACCCTTTTACCACAAGTCTGACCTTGAACCTCATCTGTGAATTCTTCTGCACAACCTTCTTTCTAAAAATTCACTTGTTGCTCAAAGCTTTCTTGCCCTTAGGCAGTTTCACCATGTCATAGGTGTGATTCTTATACAAGGATTCTATCTCTTCTTGCATAGCTTTCAACCACTCCTCCTTATGCTCGTCAGTTATGGCCTCAGAATAATCTTCTGGCTCTCCCCCATCAGTCAGTATAATGTACTCATGCGGTGAGTACCTCTTAAACAATTATCTGTCCCTAAATGACCTCCTCACCTGTGGCTCACCAGGTGGATCAAGTAGGGGCTGCTTCCCTGGTCCATCTTCTAAAAGAACTCCCTCATCTTCTGCACCTTGCTGTACTCCCCCGTCATCAGGCACCACGGGAGGCATAACAGGATCTATATCTTCTAGCTCACCTGAACTAGGCTGGTTCTTGTCTGGCTTACCAATGTCTTTTATACACTGATCTTCAAAGAAAACCACATCTCTGCTCCTGACGAGCTTCTTCTCGGTTGGATCCCATAATCTGTACCTGAACTTTTCATTACCGTACCCTAAGAACACAAACTGTCTGATCTTCATATCGAGCTTGGACTTTTCATCCTTTGGTACGTGAATGGATGCCCTACATCCAAACACCCTGAGATGACTGTACAATGGATCCTGTCTAGTCCACACCTTCTCAGGTACTTCTCCATTTGACGAAGCTAATGGAGACCTGTTTATCAGATACACCGCCATGTGCATTGCTTCTCCCCAGAATGTCTTGGACAACTTCACATGGGATAACATGCATCTGATTCTCTCAACAATGGTGCGATTCATTCGTTCAGCTACACCATTATGCTGGGGGGTTTTGGGAACCATCTGTTCATGCCGTATACCCAGGAACTTACAGTACTCATGAAAGTCACCAATATATTCACCACCATTGTCAGTGCGGATGCACTTCAATGATCTACCTGTCTCTCTCTCTCGACCATAGCATGAAACAACTTAAACACACCAAAGACTTCGTACTTGGTTTTCAAAGCATAAACTCAAACCCTCCTAGATGCATCATCTATAAAAGTAACAAAGTACAATGCTCCACCCAAGGTTTTTATCCTCATAGGACCACAAATATCAGAATAAACCAAATCTAATGCATGCACTTTATTAACATGAGAAATACTTTTAACAAATAAAACTCTATACTGTTTCTCTGATAAACAATTAAGACAAGTTTTGAGAGGCGTACCTGTCATGTCTAGAAGGAGCTGCTTCCTTGCTAGTAGCTGAAGCCCTTTTTCACTCATATGGCTTAATGCCTGTGCCACATGTCTATAGCTGAATCTTTCGCTGCGTTCAACCCACCCTTGCATACACTAATACTTGCCTTGTAGAGGGTGCAACACTTCTTTCCTCTGGCTGCAATCAACGAACTCTTGATGAGCTTCCAGCGCCCACCAGCAAACCAGCTTTCATAGCCATCATCATCTAGCCTTCTCGTCGACATCAAGTTGAGGCGAAGGTCTAGGATATGCCTCACATCCCTGAGAACCAATGTGCAGCCCACATTGGTCTTCACATAAATATCACCAACCCCTACAATCTTCGATACGCCAGAATTTTTCATCTTCATGATCTCATAGTCGCCTGACTTGTAGCTTGTGAAGAAGTCCCTACGTGGAGTCACGTGAAACGAAGCCTCCGAGTTTATCACCCAGTCGGTGTCCTGACTCGTAGCCATGAGACATACATCATGATCTGCTGAAAGAATAATAACAATGTCGCCATCTTAAGCAACCGCAGTGGAATTGATTCATCTTCCTTCTCCTTTCCTTTTCCTTTCTTGTCGTTTTTAGCCTTACGACATTCATGCTTATAGTGGTCATTCTTGCCACAATTCCAGCATTTAACATCTTTTCTGTTACTCGACTTGCTTCTTGATTTATCTCGGGTCTTCTCACCCTTCCTATTCTTTCCTCTCCCTTGTTCTTGTGTCACAAGTGCCTCTTGCTGAGTAGATCCCTGGGACTTCCTCCTTGTCTCTTCATTGAAGAGACAGCTAGTAACCTGTTCCATGGATATCTTTCCGTTTGGCGCAGAGTTACTTAGAGACACCACCAATGTCTCCCAACTGTCAGGCAACGAACTAAGCAAAAGAAAAGCTTGTAGTTCATCGTCCAGGACCATCTTCATAGAGGAGAGTTGGTTCACTATATTGCCGACCTCATTCATGTACTCGGTCACAGAACCACCATCCTTAAACTTGAGATTCACAAGTCACCTTATCAGAAAAATCTTATTACCGGTTGTCTTCCTCTCATACAGCCCTTCTAATTTCAGTCATAGGTTAGCGGCTGAGGTTTCCGTAGACACATGGTGGAACACAGTATCATCCAACCATTGTCTAATAAATCTCACCGCCTTCTGGTCCAACTTCTTCCAATCTTCATCAGACATATCCTTAGATTTTACTGATATGCTTAAAATTGGATAGTATAAGTTCTTACAATAAAGCTAGTCCTCCATCTTAGCCTTCCATATGGTCCAGTTAGAACCATTGAGGCTGATCATCCTTGATGAACCACCTTCCATAATTCCAAACCAATCCTACCCGTTCAATGAACCTAGCGCTCTGATACCACTTTATTGGGGGCCTTGCACAAAACCTTAGGATCTAGCCTCCCGAACAAACCAGAATTATAGGATAATAATAACAATGAAATAAATCAAAGTAATAATCACACACCACACAAGAGATTTTTACGTGAAAAATTCTCAAAAAGGTAAAAACCACGGGACCTCGTCCAGATCAATAATCCACTATGAAGTAGAACGTTATAACCTTTGTCACTCACACAGGAGTGGATGAACAATAAGAGAATAAAGGAAAAACAGAGGGATCTCACTGATCACGAGGACATAAAAGCGCTGAGACAATGACTCCCTTCCACAAGCTTCCTCTCTCTCTTTTCTCTCACTCTCTCACTTTTGATATCCCTAAACCCTTTAAGAAACCCTATTGTGCTTTTTCTTTACACAACCTCCCTTAGAAAAATCATAGGGACCCCTTTTTATAGTTTTAGGAAACTCTCTTTCGCATCCCAGTTGCAAAAGGATTTGCGAAACGAAATCCGCGCAAAATCGCGAAACAAATCTGCGTAGGTTCGACCGGTCGTAGACCTCCTACGACTGGTCGAGCACCTCCTACAACCGGTCGTGGACCACCTACGACCAGTCAAACACCCCCCCAAAAAAAATAGTCTAATCGCTGGACTTTGAGTCAAGCCACGACTTGACTCCCACGACTAGTTGTACCAGCCTTCGACCAGTCGAGTAGGGCCTACGATCGGTCGAACACGGGGCAAAAACCCCATCATAAACAACAGGGTGTATCGATGCCATTGACAAACCACTCAATTCCATCGATCGAGAAGATGTTGATACCATTGACAGATGTTCGATGCCATAAAAAAAAAATTCAGAAAATTCATGTTTTGTCGTTATAATGTCTTGGTGTTTTACTCGATTGCATCGAAAGTATTCGATGACATCGACCGATCATCCATGCTATTGAAGTCCCTTCAAAGGTGCCGTCGAGCACACGTGCAGACTTGCATAAGTACGGGATTTATTTTCTATTCCAATTGTGATACTATGTGATGTTATATATGTTGGGTATAATCGTAATTTGGGTAGCAAGAGATGTGTTCTAGGTTTTCTAAATTCATTCCTAAGGGTTTCAAAGGCATCGATTGAACTTAAGGAGTATATTCGAGGCTTGTTCAGATCGATAATCTCTATCTCTTATAATTTCTATTTTCATAATGCACTATTATTGTTTTAAGCCGTGGTTTTTTTCTTAAAAGGGTTTTTCTACATAAAATTCGAATGGTTTTTGTTTAGACTCAATTGTGTGATTGATAGTACATTGCTTGATTCATCTCTGTGTGCTTCTACATAGTTCCCCAAGAAAGTAGTCCATGTAGTCCATTATAATCAGTGAATCTATGTTGAGAAACAACTCCTAATTTGAATCACTTGTATGGGCTATCATCCTTCACTCTATCAAGTATAAACGATTTTAACCAAGTTTTTGGGAGTATGTTTTTTCCTAGGATTCACTGGTGTGTGTGTGTGTGTATGTGTGTATGTTTGTTTGTATATATATATATATAAAGAGAGAGAGAGAGAGACGATGAGCCTGCCTTGTGCTCACCAAATGAACCCAAAAACATAATAATCGAAATCTCAAGTAAGCCACATCATTGGAAACACAATATTCCAAAGCTCAGGCATGCCAAAGCAGCTTAAGAATTTAGAGGTTTTGTAATAAGTTTTTTGGGTGCCTACCCAAGTGTTCAATCAGCCTGATTTTATTTATTTATTTGGTAGACAACAAAGACAGCATGGTGTCCTAATGGACGGAGTGGATTTCATGACTGTTAAATCATTTCCCCACATTAAAAAAAGAAACCTGATGATCCTCAAGAAACTACCGTAAGATTAAGTATTTTTCCTAAGCTCTCATTCACCTTACTCGTTTGTCAGTCTTGGTCCGCATAGAAAATTAGCCGCACCATGACAATGCAATGCCCTAAAAGTCAGGTCTGTACAGTCAATAGTTGGGCGGGACCACACGAAAACTGACTTCTGCCAAAAAACTTACAAAGTCACATGGCAGTCCCCATGTGATGTTATATCGTCCTTATTTTTAGAGCGTCTCCCACTATCTTCCTAGAACAGGGCAGGTTGGATTCCGTGCCCAAACCACAGTGGGGCCCATTAGCTAGGCTGTAGAATAATCATTTTCTACCAATGTTCAACCGGCCTACTGGAGAAATGCTATTTTCATTATTACTCTTTCTCCAATATTCCTTGCCCCTCTCTTTAAAAATGTTGAAATGTTTGAAGGGACAGTTCATTGTTTGTTTTGTGTCGAAGTTGTGCACTGAGAGACTTTGAGCTTGAGCCATTCAAGCATATCAGGTATCTTTCGTATGAACAATATGCCTAGTTTTTGCTTTAAAATAGTCTAAAAACCTCGAAAAATGCAAGCCACCATGTTAATAAACATTTGTAACTGCTCATCTCCTTCAAATAAGCTATCTTAGCTTGTGAATCGTGGCATTATTGGCGCAACTTTTCCAAGATGTTGGTTACCAAAATGTTTGCATATCCGGCATTACATATTGGTATCACAGGGTCAGCGGTTACCCGAACTGAAGAACCGGAGCTTGCCTCTGGACTGGGCTTGGACCTATAAGTTTCGCCTGTAGAACGGGGCTTCAGAGTGACATGCATGGCCTGATCAATTTTTGGAATCTCAGACCGGGATTCAGCTCATGTAAAACATTTTAGCCCGCTCAATTTGACTCCTTATGTACTTAATCCTACAAATATACCATTCTAGTCCTTAATT
Source organism: Magnolia kwangsiensis (assembly GCA_037074715.1). NCBI lineage: Eukaryota > Viridiplantae > Streptophyta > Magnoliopsida > Magnoliales > Magnoliaceae > Magnolia > Magnolia kwangsiensis. The sequence continues at coordinate 119,783,785 of CM073579.1, forward strand.
AGGCAACCAATGTATCTTAAATGTACTGTATTAAGGTGACCAATGTATCTTAAATGCAGACTGTTGATTTCATTTAGGCATGTATGGTTGGGAGAAGGATACATCTTCAACCTTAAGTGTTGGGCAAGGCTCAGGCCTAGCATGGCTCAGCCCAATGGTGTGGTCCACCTGAGATTTTGATTTGATTCAGTTTTAGACCCATTATCTAAAATGACATGCAAAGCAGATAGACAACATATGGATATAAAATATACATACATGAAGATAGCCCCACGCTGAGGACCACACCTAAACGGCTCCCACATGAACCAAACCTGAATTCCTTATAGTCAATCCTGATTGGACATGCTGTAACCTGAGCCAAATACGTGCCATTATTTCTAACCTAAGCTAACCCACCTTGATTTTATTGAGTCTAATCTCAACCCAATTAACTCAGTGATCAATTACGAATCAGGCCCAAGTTTTTTCAAACCTAACCTAACTTGAGGACCTGGCCGCCGGACTTAAACTTGGGTTGGGTTAGTAAGGTACAAATTGACCCCAACCCAAGTTGCAACCCTATACTAGACTTTTTAAAAAGATAAAAATAAAAATAAAAAATTCTGTTAGCTTGTTAGCACACCCACTGTCAGTTCACACTTCAGTGTTAGCCACCCCCAGTAGCTAGGGAATCGATCCCGAGACCTCAAGTGTTGAAACGAGTATCTTTTACTCAGTCTATCACTTGAGCTATGGATCTGGGCGTAGCCCTACCCTAGACCTGATCCATGTAAGTCAACTGCAAGTGGAGATTGCCTGTATACCACGCATGTATTATGTAAGATCATCCATCATGCTTTGCCAGAGAATCAAAATTTTTTTCATGAAACAAATGGAAGATCAGAAGAAAGGGACATGCGTACATAATCCACGCACACACCTTCATGGACCGGACTTGTTCTTCGGTGCAATATAGTCCTTAAGGTCCACTCGATGATGGCCCACTCATGCACTGACGTGTCACGTGCGTATGGACAGCGAATTAAGATAATCAATCCTCATGACACGTGTACAATTTCTGTATTATTGTGTATGAATAATCAGACTGACAGAATTCTCCTTGGTGGGACATAACTGGTGAGGCCAGATTTGATAAATAACAGAAAAATAAAAGAAGAGAGAGCCTTTAAGTGGAAGCATTTGGCCAACCCATCTTTCCCAAATCCTCCAGATCCTGGATTCCAAACATTAGCCTGGCTTCCAACATTAGATGATAAAGCTAAAAATTCATTGAACAAATGCCCAAACTGGCTGATTTGTGGAAATCAAATGGACAGTACAGTAAAAAAATTGTCAAATGTCCAATCAGTCGAGCCCGTTATGCGTTATGATCATTCAATCAATCTATTTTAGCCATATCTAAAGTGAGTCCCACCACTTGGAGGGTTTACTTTTGGGCGCCGATTGGATACTGATAAGGTCAGTAGCCAAATCGCTACTCAAGTGACATCACCAAGCTTTGTGGACCCCACCATGATGCATGTGTTGTATCCATACTGTCCAATCATTTGTAGAGATCATTTTATGGAATTACAAAGAGAATGAGATAGATCTAAAGTTCAAGTGGACCCCACCATAGAAAATAGTGGGGACAGTAACATCCACCATTCAAAACTTCTTAGGGGCCACAGTAGTTTCCAATCAAGCTTATATTTTTGTTTTCCCTTCACCTATCTTTGTGTTAACTTATAAATAAGTCGGATCTCAAAAATACATCACTGTGGGCCCTATAAATGTTTCAACGGTGGGTGTGACTGCTCCCATGGTTTTTTGTAGTGGGTCCACTTGAAAATTAGATCTATCTCATTCTCTTTATAATGCCATAAAACGACCTCTACAAATGGTTGGACTGTATGGATACAACACATGCATCATGGTGGGTCCAAAGAGCTTGGTGATATCACTTCAGTAGCATTTGGCTACTGACCTTGTCAGTATCCAATCCGCGCCCTTTACTTTTAGCCAGGTATACATAGAAGTTTACATTATGGAGTGCTTGCATGTGGCTGTCATACTCTTTAAGATGCGCTTAAATAAAGTAGTTACCTTGAGATCATGGGTTTAAAGTGCCCATGTGGCTGTCATGCTCTTTAAGATTCGCATAAATAAAGTAGTTACCTTGAGATCGTGGGTTTAAAGTGCCCATGCAGTATCTATGGGTATGATCGTGTGACAAAAAAAAAAAGAAAAAGAAGAAGATGGGAATGTATTCTAGAGTATATTCCCATTTTTTGCCTCTTTGACCATAATTGGTGAGAGGGAGATTCGGATGCAGCTATACGGGGGATCCCAAAGGTCAATATATCCCTGACTGTGGAGCCCACCATGATGTAGGTGGACCACATCACAGGAAACAGTGGTGACTGACCATTAGGAATGATACACACGGGATTGTAGACACTTTCATGTTCAAGATGGATCAAAGAAGACTTGATCAGAGGCAGAAGTCATCAAAACTGTCAAAACCGCCCAATATGAAAAAGTATTTAGAAAAATTAGGAGAATAACGTGGTTAAGCCATATAAGATACTTACTATAAACAGAAAACTTACTGTTTATAAAAAGTTATGAATTTTAGGGTGTTTTAGTTATAGTTTAATTCGTAGGTGTTGGTATCCCTATTTATTATAGACTCGTTTATTTTATCTATTAATTAATTAATAAGTTTATTTCATATATTTTAAAATTATTTCAAAAGTCTCTGTAAGGAGTCCAAAAGCTCTGCAGATTCAGAGTACTTATCCTTGAGAAAGACGATGATCGGCCTTATCACGTTCACCCCTACTTCAGGGAACTTCTTGTGGTCAACCTTACAAGAAGTCTTGATCAAGCTGATATTTATGTAGTCCCTTCATCCCAGTCTATGTAACCTTATCAACAAATTGGATGGCAAATAGACATTTTAGTCACTCTCAAGAAGTTTTTAATAATAGGCACAGTACTGTTTCATGTGGTGTAGTCCACTCAAGATTTGGATCTATCGTCTTTTTGGGCTCATGCTCCAAAATGAGTTGGCAAAATAGATGTATGGCATGAATATAAGAAAAATACATCATTATAGGCCCCATAGTCAGGAATCCACCGACCTTGGTGGTCCAGGAGATACCATCACCTGCTTTATGATTGTCTCTAATAATGAAGCCCCTTTAAGGAGGCCCACTTGCTTTAAAAGACCATGACATCCGATAATCTCCTTCGTCCAATCAATAGGGAAGGCCTCAGACATACAAAAAAAAGATAATGAAACCCCTTTAAGGAGGCCCACTTGCTTTAAAAGACCATGACATCCGATATTCTCCGTCGTCCAATCAATAAGGAAGGCCTCATACATACAAAAAAAGATGAATCTGGAAGGGGAGGAAAAGAGGGATTTTTTTGACTCTCTTTACTTTATATCAACTGAAAAGAGACCCGACCCTGTGACTTTTCATTGGATGCCGTCGAATGTGGCCACTGGGCCCCGCAAAATTTGGACCGCTCATCATCGTGCATATCCACAGCATGACCTTTTATATTAACTTTCATGTGGATGTTCTTGATCAAAATCACTTCAATGCATGTGCTCATCTCCATAGCTAATCAACTCTTTCTAGTAGATTCCAAGGTTGTTGATGAATGTGTGCATGGGCGCTGATGGCATCCAGTAGCCACTCTCTACTCGACAGTGGTATGTGGAGGCCAACCACCATGATTTATATATTTTATCTACGCTGTCCATCCATTTTCCTAGCTTATTTTAGAGCATGAGCTTAAAATGAGGTAGATCCAGGGCATAGGAAGCAGTGATTGAGCACCCATCATTAAAAACTTCCCACAGCCCCAAAAGTAGTTTTGCATTAAGTTAATGTTTGTGTTTTCCTTTCATCCAAGTTTGTGTAACATTATCAACAGATTGATGGCAAATAAACATTAATGCTGGCCTTAGGAAAATTTTAATGGTGGATGTTTAATCACAACTGTTTTCCTGTGGTGGTCCATCTGAGATATGTATGATGTATCTGTCTCATTTTTTGCCTCATTCCCTAAAATAATTATCCAAAATGGACGGAACAGCATGGATAAAATACATAAATCATAGTAGGACCCAATGAGCAGCATCCAGTAGCAATGTCTCCATTCGCCATGTCAGTATGCAATCCCTGTCCAACTTGCAATACTGTTTATCATAACCCTCAGCATCTTGAAAAATTGAAAAATAAAATCATTATGGCTTAAAAATGGAATTCGAACATTGGTATGATTTCCTTTTCTATTGTAGGTATGATAACATATGTGACCGGTGACCCTACTTCAAAGTGACTATCTTTATTTTCCACACCAGAAACTAGAGATTTCTCTTTTGCAATAAATGAATGTTCATTTGCAGGCATGCACCAATAAATGATTGTGCTTTCATTTCTTGGATACAATGATATATTCCTTGATTGTTCTTTCAATGTCTTATTTCAAGATTGTCCCATTTTCTTTTCTTCCTTTTTTTTTTTTTTCCTTTCTTTCTTTTTTTTTTTTTTTTTTGACAATGAATGATTTTGTGAATAGAGAGTGGACTGGAAATCAGACTAACCCTAAACCCCATGGGGCTCCAATAAATTCTACCGGGTTGGTCTTGGGTTTGCAAATCAAAGCCGTTTTTGAAGCTTGGGCTTCTCTCTCTGGCCCAGATATGGCAGACAGAGACAGGGGTTTGGCGGTAGACTGGGCCTGGGCTTGGACCGGTATCTTTAAATTGGTCAAGCCAGGCGTTTCAAATCTGGCTCAAAAACCTAGATTCTGAAAGGTGCTGATATATAGTGAGGTTCAAGCTGGTGAGTTAAGTCTCTGGATGGAGCCCAGCTTAATAGCAAAATCACATCGATGGTCGAGTCTGCCTGCTTGATTAGTTGCTTGCCTCGGATTGCATGCACCTGTGCTATTTCCACATGTGTTCTGCATGTGCACATCGAAGATTAGCATTTCTGTGAATTGCAACAGTGCTGTCCCTGGTGACTCTGTAGCCCTCGCCAACCTTACGTGTACCAGACTAATTTTCCATTTGGTCATCTGCACGATGGATCCCATCTATGCATGTCTCTGATATTCACATGTGCAAGTTTTCCATGTGCTTGGAAAGAACCTCGTAATTTTATACCATTTATTCCCAAAATAGGTTGCTCATTAGGTAGGTGACACGTGTAAGAGAATTGAATCATCTAAAAAGATTGATCAACGGTCCATATTCGGATGTAGGCCAGGCCGTGGATGGTTGGACCCTTTGCATAACAAGCAGGTGTCTTGGGCGAAATCTATAGTATTCTTTAGTGTATGATTAAGGTTAAGGCTATAGGATAGGTAGGGTATACAGTTGTAGATATGCACATCTATCAAACAAAAGCGTTAACAGAACTAAGGGTGAGAATGGGCCAGGAGGGTGGCCCATCTGGATCAATTAGCCTGACCCAATTTGTATCAGGCTTGGATTTATTAGGCTGGACTTGGGGTTGTATGGATGGTCTGATCAAATATTCGGAATGGTCTTAGGGTCAAGTCATTTTAGCCCGACCCAAGTGTACATGTGCATTGTTATGTTATACAAATATATCATTCCATTTCGAATCCTCGGTCAGGCAACCCATGCATTCAAGATGTATATTGCCTAAGCTTGAGCCCACTTAATTTACACATGCATATAGCCCATTGCCAACCCCTATGCAGAACCTTGTTGGGAGGTGATTGCTAACCCCTCTTTCTCTTTCAAATAAATAAATAAAAAGAAAAGAAAACTAGTAAAATGCACATGGCTTGCACATTAAAACATACGTTTTAGATTGATGCACACGTAATGTCCTCAATTATAATGGGAAGGTACTGTTTTAATTTATTTAAATAGGTGTGCATGCAAGGCCCAGGTTTGCGGTGGGAGCATATGTCAGAGCATGTATTCCATCATCTGTAATGCTCACGTTCATTCAATTCAGATTGATTTACCTTTGTGCCACGTGACTCTTGATCCATACAGTATATAGATTAATGTTACGTGTATGCCAAGTTTGTGGTGATAGACTGGAGCTCTTTTTCTGTTGTTTCTTTCTGTGCCAAATGGAACTCAAGCATTTGGTAGTCCTAAGGTGACGAATCTTAAGGGATCGTTTGGCACGGTGGATTTGAGGGGGTTTCAAATCCGTCGGTTGTTTGGCAGCATAAAGTAATTGAGGGGTTTCAAATATGGGGGTTTCAAATCCCCTCTTCAAGGGGGTTTCAAATCCATGATGAGAGCTTGCATTACATCTAAAATCTTTTCAATAGTTACAGGTGTAACATATGTGTCACAATACTATCATTCTATTGGGCACATGGCCCACTAATGATGATTGGCACCATCCAAACATTGTCCATATAAATCAACACACCATCCAAACATTGTCCATATAAATCAACACCATCCAAACATTGTCCATCACCATCCAAACATTGTCCGTGTAAATCAACGATTAAAAATCATTGGTTAGTCACTCAAACATGATCTTGTGCTTATGGCCCATCCGAATTTCATCATTTTTGGGCAAAGCATATTTCAGCGAGCTTATCACAACCATTGTATCAAAATTTACACATCTCACTAATTAGAGATATTAAAGTTGATTTAGTAATTAAATTCAAACCCTTGTAAATATACCATACATAGATACTTTTGTATTGAAGTTGATCCACACTCCAAGGTGACAAACACACCAAGAGGATTTCAAATCCAGGGGGTTTCAAATCCTGGGTTCCGAATCCAGGGGGTTCCAAATCCACGCTCCCAAACAGCCCTAATAAGTTTGGAAGTTACGTGATAGTCTATCCTGACGAATGCCACTTATTTGTATTACATTGTGTTCGGGCACGTTCATGGTTCAGAATGTTCAGGTTGCCATGTAGGTGATTCGGCCTAGAAAATGAGTTGCAATATTTATGTTCTGTGTTGAATTTGATGTCTTAAATTGAGTCAAATACAGGGTTTGTTGATGCCATTGACGGACTATTTGATGTCACCTTCGACGACATCGAACAGTTCTTGATTCTATCGATATTTTCTGAATTTTTTTCAGTTGGTCGCTGGACTAATTGGGTACTTTTTCAATGCCATCAATGAGTGTTTAATCCCATCAAGAATTTTAAAAAAATCATGTTTTGTTTCTAGACAGTTTAAGTGTTACTTTGATGCTATCGAAGGATTAGTTTCGATGCCATCTATGAGTGTTCGATGGCATCGCGCAGATTTTTCACAAAGCTAAAAATTTACGGGATTAATTTTCGATTTTGTTTGGAATTCTTTCCAATATATATATATATGTGTGTGTGTGTGTGTGTGTGTGTGTGTGTGTGTGTGTGTATAAACGTGTTGCGCAGCACGCCAACAACGCAGTGGACTGAGATCCAATCTCAGGCCTCACCCACAAACGATAAACAGAAAGGAATATAAACTAGAAACAGATCAAAGCAATCCAAACAAACCACAAGACAAGATATACGTGGAAAAACCCCAAACTAGGGTAAAAAACCACGGATGCAAACTTCCACTATGAAGAAGAACAAAGATTACAAGGTAAAATACTAACCTCTCCCTTGGAAGAATATAGAAAACCCTTAGCCTACACCTTTAGAAATATTTTCCAATATTCATCATTCTCTAGAAAAATCCTAGGAACCCCTATTTAAAATTTAGGTAACTTCTCTTCCGCACCATTGTGAAAGGCGACACCAAAATTTACAATTCGTATCAGCTTTGGAAACAATCTGCGTAACCTACGACTGGTCCTAGGAGAGCTACAACCGGTCGTAGGATCCCTACGAACGGTCTTACAGTCCCTACGACCAGTCATAGGGATCAAAACAGCAAAAAAATAGCATCGCTGGACTTTGAGTCGAACCGGTCCACAACCGGTCGAACAGGCCCCTACGACCGGTCGAAGACGTCCTACGACCGGTCGAAGGCGGCCCAATGTGTCTCCACATTCTCAACAATCTTCCACTTGGAGACGCATTACCATAAACCTTCGTCTTCTTCATCCGGAGTGCACCACCTCCCCGTCTTCAAGCTTGAAGACCAATCAAAGCTGAACAGAGCTTCAGCTTCTCCCTTGTGACTGCCTTGGTCAACATATCTGCAGGATTCTCACTTGTATGAATCTTCTCCAGAACAATCAATCCATCTTCCAGTAACGGACGTATGAAGTGATATCTGATGGCAATATGCTTGGTTCTTGAATGAAAGGCTGAATTCTTAGCCAAGTGTATTGCACTCTGACTGTTACTATACAGCTTGCAATCTACTTGCTTCTTACCCAACTTTTTCATAAAACCTTGTATCCACACCATCTCCTTGCATGCTTCTGTAGCTGCAACATATTCTGCTTCTGTCATACTGATAGATACTATCTTCTGTAACTGAGAGACCCAACTGACTGCAGCACTACCCAGAGTAAACACGTAACCTGTAGTGCTTCTTCTGTTGTCGATATCTCCTGCCAAATCTGAATCCACGTATCTTTGTAGCTTGATTTTTGATCCACCATAACACAGCCCTACATCCTTAGTACCCACCAGGTATCTGAGGATCCACTTCACAGCTTCCCAATGTTCCATCCCGGGGTTGTTCATGAACCTGCTAACAACTTCCACTGCTTGAGCAATGTTTGGCCTCGTGATCACCATAGCATACATGAGACTTCCAATAACTGATGCGTATGGGACTTTAGCCATGTAGTCTCATTCCTCCTGTGTCTTTGCACCTTGATCCTTAGATAACTTGAAGTGGTTGGCTAATTGAGTGCTAACCGGCTTAGAACCTCCCATATTGAATCGATCAAGTACCTTGGCTATGTACTCTGCCCGTGACAAAATCAGTTTCTTGTTTTCCCTGTCACGCTTTATCCTCATGCCTAGGATTTATTTTGCAGCTCCTAAATCCTTCATGAAAAATTCTCTAGACAATTGTCTTTTGAGATCTGAGATGTCCTTCATACTTGAACCGGCCACAAGCATATCATCAACATACAGAAGAAGAATGATGTACGACGTATCAAACTTCTTCAAATAACAATAGTGGTTTGCATGACATCTCCTAAAATCGTTTCCCGACATGAAACTATCGAACTTCTTGTACCACTGCCTCGGGGCCTGCTTCAGGCCATATAGACTTTTCTTCAGTCTGCACACCTTGTTCTCATTACCTGGTGCCACGTATCCTGTCGGCTGATGCATATATATTTCTTCTTCAAGATCCCCATGAAGAAAGGCTGTCTTAACATCTAGCTATTCTAGATGTAAGTTCTCTGTAGCCACTATACTCAAGACCATGTGAATCGTAGACGTTTTCACTACCGGTGAAAATATTTCAGTGAAATCGATACCTGCCTTTTGTTGAAACCCTTTCACAACCAGTCTCGCCTTGTACCGTTTCGAACCATCATACTCCTCCTTCAATCTGTAAACTCACTTGTTATGAAGAGCTTTCTTACCCTTGGGTAGAGTGATTAGCTCCCATGTACGATTAGACTCAAGAGAGTCCATCTCCTCATCCATGGCTTGCTCCCACTTAACCCGTGTATCTGACTGTAATGCCTCTTCAAAACATTCTAGCTCACCATTATCTGTCAGTAGTAGATAATGTAAGGAGGGTGAGTATCGGACCGTGGGTCTCCTCTCCCAAGTGGACCTCCTCGTAACCGGTGTCTATGGCTCTGCCTCATAATGCTCCTGTGCATGATCATCCTGTGGCGCTGTAACACCCGTGTCCGGTAACTCTTTCAATTCTACGAATTCCTTTTTCTCGACCTTATTTTCCTGCACACTGTCCTTATGCATCACTTTTTCATTGAAGACTACGTCCTTGCTTCTGATGATTTTTTTGTTTTCTGCATCCCAAAACCTGTAGCCAAAATCATCCTGCCCGTAGCCTATAAACATGCACCTCCTGGACTTTGCATCCAGCTTGTTTCTGTGCTCTACATCAATGTGAATATATGAAGTGCAACCGAACACTCTGATATGTGTAAGGTTCACTTCTTTTCCAGTCCACGTTTCTTCTAGTAGCCCACCATCCAATGGTGCTGAGCGACTTCTATTGATAAGATATACGGCAGTATTCACAGCATCTGCCCAAAAAGTCTTGGGCAACCCTGCATGTAACTTTATGCTCCTGACGCACTCAAGGATGGTCCTGTTAATGCGCTCAGCCACATCATTCTGTTGTGGTGTCCCTGGAATCATTTTCTGATGTTTGATTCCACTTGCTGCACAATACTCCTCAAACCTCTTATCACAATATTATCTCCCATTATCAGATCTAAGACACTTTACTGTTTAACCTGTCTCATTTTCTACCATAACTTTTCACTTCTTAAACGCATCAAATACATCAGATTTATGCTTTAAGAAATAAATCCACAGTTTTCTACTAGCATCATCAATAAACGAAACAAAATAATGTGAGCCACCAAGAGATGATACCTGTGCCGGTCTCCACACATTAGTGTGTACAAGCTCCAATAGATGTGTCTTTGGAGCGCATCCTGTCTTCTTGAAGCTTACCCTCTTCTGCTTGCCATATACGTAGTCCTCACAGAATTCTAAGTCAAAAGACTTCAGCCCTGGTAGCTTCCCTTTTGACAATAGAATTTTCATCCCTTTCTCACTCATATGTCCCAACTTATGATGTCATAACTGCCCATTCACTCCAGTTGATGCGACTGAGAGTGAACCATACGATCTTGAAGTCACGTACAAAGTGTCTTCCTTTTTATTTCGAGATATCACCAAGGCACCTTTTGTGATCTTCCAGGAATCACTGGTGAATGTCGTCACATAACCGGTGTTGACCAACTGCCCCACTGAGATCAGATTCCTTCTCAAACTCGGTACATGTCTGACATCCTTTAGTTTCAAAACCGTTTCGTCTTTCTGATTGACCTGAACATCCCCCTTTCCAACAATACTGCATGGCTCATCATCACCCAGGTAGACTCTCCCAAAGTCACCTAACACATAATCATGCAGAACTTCCTTACATGAAGTGACATGAAACGAAGCACCCGAGTCTATAACCCATGACTCATTCCTTGCATCAAGAGTCAAGATCAACGCCTCTGTGTCGCTCTCCTCAGACAGATTCACTGAATTCTTCCCACCTTAAGAGCTTCCTTCTTGTTTCTTAAGCGCCCTATAATTACATTTCATGTGTCGCTTCTTGCCGCAATGCCAACACCTGTCTTTGTCTTTCGGTCCATTGGACTTCTTCCTCGACTTGGAACGTCCGTGTTTATTGCCTCCTCTGTTCTGCGATCTTCCTCTTCCTTCAACGTTTAGAGCATTCCCTAAATCCCCTGAAACTCCTGATGGCTTCCTTTTAGATTCTTCGCTGAGAATTAGACCGGCCACATCATCAAATTTCAGCTTCGTCGACCCTGAAGAATTGCTCACAGTAATCACCAAACCATCCAACTGTCTGGCAAACTGGATAAGATCAATAGTGCCCTGACCTCATCCTCAAAAATGATGCTAACGGATTCCAACTGGCTCGTGACTGTATTGAACTCGTTTAGATGTTCAGCCACGCTCCCACTATCTGACATCTTTATGTTGAATAGCTGTTTCATAAGATGAACCTTGTTGGATGCTGAGGGCTTTTCATACATAGTGGCTAGGGCTTCCATTAATTCTTTTGTCATTTTCATCTTGGATATATTAAAGGCAACGCTCTTAGACAAAGAGAGTCGGATCATTCCTAAAGCCTTCCTATTCAGTAAAAACCATTCATTATTTATCATCTTTTTTTATTTCTTCTCTTTTCCTTCTAGAGGAATGTAGAGGTCCTTCTGATATAAATAATCCTCCATCTGCATCTTTCAGAAGGCAAAGTTTGAACCATCAAACTTCTCAATTCTAGTTTTTTCATCTTCCGTCATCGCTCCCAATAGAACTAAACCAATAGATCTGATACCAGTTGTTGCGCAGCACGCCAACAACGCAGTGGGCGAGATCCAATCTCAGGTCTCACCCACAAACGATAAATAGAAAGGAATATAAATTAAAAACAGATCAAAGCAATCCAAACAAATCACGAGACAAGATATACGTGAAAAAACTTCAAACTAGGGTAAAAAACCACGGATGCAAACTTCCACTATGAAGAAGAACAAAGATTACAAGGTAAAATACTAACCTCTCCCTTGAAAGAATATAGAAAACCCTTAGCCCACACCTTTAGAAATATTTCTCAATATTCCTCATTCCCTAGAAAAATTATAGGAATCCCTATTTATAGTTTAGGTAACTTTTCTTCCGCACTCTTTCAAAAGGCGACACCAAAATTCGCAATCCGTATCAGTTTCGAAAATAATCTGCGTAACCTACGACTGGTCCTAGGAGAGTTACGACCGGTCGTAAGATCCCTACGACCGGTCTTACAGTCCCTACGACCAGTCCTAGGGCCCAAAACAGCAAAAAACAGCATCGTTGGACTTTGAGTCGAACCGGTCCACGACCGGTCGAACAGGCCTCTATGACCGGTCGAAGGCGGCCCAATGTGGCTCCACATTCTCAACAAAACAGACTTGGAAGGTATTCTATGTATTTTTCTAAATCGTCCTAGGGATTCAAAGGGTGTAGTAAGGAGGAGATTCGAGGTTGTTCGAATCAGTAAGCTCTTTCTCTTTGTAATTTCTACTTTCATAGTGATTATCTGTAGCTTTGTGTCATGGTTTTTTTTCGAAAGAATTTTTTTATGTTAAATCGTTGTATTCTCTTTGTGTTTGCTTGGTGCTATTGGATTACTATCCTAGATTCTTCTTTGTGTGCTTTCGCGGCCCCCAACATTTGGAACCAGGATTGTTGGCAATTTCTTTCTGATCATCAACAATTTTTGTGTGGAAAATTGCATAAGCAAGGTTATAAAGAGGAAGGTCTTAGCATCTTTAAAGAAAGAAGAAAAAAAAAAGGAAGTGTGTAAACAGAAGAAAGAGAGAGAGAGAGAGAGAGAGAGAGAGAGAGAGAGAGAGAGAGAGAGAGTATTAAATGGCCTACCAAAACCATCCACTATCAAGGCTCTCCATGGATTTTTAGGATGGACAAGTTACTACCAATCAGGATCATGGCAAGTTGGTTGCTTACTTACCACCATGTTACATAAGGATCAATCTCATTGGATGGAAGAAGTGGAATTAGCATTTCAAATTCCTAAAAGTGAAATGACCACCACAACCATTTTGTCGTGCCTGATTTTTATCATACATTCATACTTGAAATAGAGAGGTATCGAGGTTGTGCTTATGCAATAGTTACGACCAATCTCTTTCTTTAATAAGGCACTTTGGAGGCAGATATTAATTTTGTGAAACTATGAGAAAGAGATGATTGTGATCATCTAAGTGGTCGCTAAGTGGCATCTCTATTTGATGGATTGTCCATTTAAAATTCTAACCAATCAAAAGAGCCTCGAATTCTTCCTAGATCAAAGAATGACAACATTAGAACAACAAAAGTAGGTATCCAAGTTATTGGGGTATGATTATGAGATAGTCTACTTTTTGTTGGGTAGTGAATGCATTGTGTCGACAATATGAAGATTGCCAATCTTTTATTATCTCCACTACAGCTCGATATATGGGCTGATATGCAAAAAGAAGCTACTGAAGTGAAGAAATTAATTCAAGTAATTACGTGTTAATCCTATAGCATTACTAGATTATGAGGTCTAAAATCAACGGTTACTTTATAAAGGATGTTTCGTTATTCTTTCTTAATCCATTTTTAAGAGTTCCTTATTGCGATATTTTCATTCAACACTAACATCGAGCCATCCGGGATACTTTCACATGTATAAATGACTATTTCAAAATTTCTATTGAAATGGGCCTAACTCAGATGTTAACAGATTTATAGCTTAATGGGAAGTTTGCCAAAGAAACAAGTATGAAATGATCGCATCAGCAGGACTTCCCCAACTGGTTCCGATTCCAGATTGAGTTTGGAAATATATCTCCATGGTTTTCATTGGTGGACTTCCCACATCCAATAGTAAGACGACATCCACATTGGTGGTTGTTGATCGGCTTTCAAAATGTCCAGTTTAATAGTTTATTGCATCCATACAATGCACATGTCGCCGCTAAAATATTTGTAAGAGATGTGATAAATATCCATGGCATGTCGCAGTCTATTGTATGCAATCGTGATTCCACATTCTTTAGTGAGTTTTGGTGTGAATTAATTACCGGAAAAAGGGCCAAAAACTATGTATTAAAGTTGTAGCTTAATATAGCTACAGTTATAATCCGTAGAATAACCGTAGATAATGATTAAAAATAAATAGCTACAGATTATATCCGTAGCTATATATTAAATCGCTATGGATTAAAGTCGTAGCTATATTCGCTATGTAAACGATATACACAACTACTGATAATATTTGTATCTAAAAGTACAAAAAGATCTATAGTAATATACCAAAAAAAAAAAAAAAATTTACTAGCAAATGGTCTCTTACCATTTGCTAGTACATGCCCTGAAAGATCAACTCATCTAAGCCACTACCTATTTTCACACTACACATACCCAAATGATGGATGGCTCTGATCATCCCACCAATGGGGCCCATGGGGTACCATATGATAGTGATCTCTAGTGGCAACATTGGCAATACGAACTCTTAGGCATGAGAGTACTAAACGGATGGCCAAATGGAAGTACTAAATCATTTTTAAAAAACTTATTTATGGTATTATGCGAGTTACCAACCCAAATGGTGGGCCAAATGGCTCTCATAGGCTGAATGGAGTTATAATACTTCATTTCATTTTGCCACCAACATGACTCCATTTAAAGCTATCTAAGGGCGGCGACCACCTCCTCTTTTATCCTATGTTCCGGGCGCTACCTTGGTCGATATGTTCAATCGCAAGCTTCAAGATATGGATTCCATTCTCCATGATCCTAAGGAGAATAATAGAATGGTGCCAAATCATATGAGTCAACATGAATGGCACAAATGGGAGCGTTCATTTAAAGTGTTGGGACAGTTTTTCTAAGATTGCAACTATACCATCAATCTTCTTTCCTTCAAAGGTCCAACCAGAAATTGCATTGGCTGCTCTACACCCTATCTCCCATGTTTCTATTTTGAAGAAATTTGTGGGTCACATGTCACAATTAACCACACTCTTCCAGTACTATCTGATGTAGGAATGTTTGACCCTATTCTAAACACTATTTTAGATCATTGTTGGTCTCATCAAGGGCAGGACAAAATCAAAGAAGTGTTAGTACAATGAAATAACCTTTCTCTTGAAGATGCTCCATTGATCAACCAAGATCGTCTTTTGCAACAATTTTTCAATGTCAACTTTGAGGACCAGATCGCTACTCAAGGGATGGGGAATATTAGGATCCATGATTAACTAGCAGGTCAAGCCATACATCCATGTCAATAGAGTAAGCAAAGTTGCAGCCTCGCTTAAGATCTAAATAAATTAGTTTCTTTGAATTTTGATTTTAATTAGCAGTCCAGTAATCAAAAGAGTTGTTGGCCTTGGTTGTAGGGAGTGAATTGGCCTTGAGCTTGAATTTGAATTTATGATTAGCCTCAAGTTTGAAGTTGAATTTGAATTACGTTGATTGTATAGAATGCCATAATTATTTTATAATTCTCAATCATTGATAAAAACAAATATTTTTCTAATATTCTTTCGCTTGATTGCAAAGAGGAATGGTCCATCCCTGAATTAAACCCCGGTCTAGAGTCAAGTTCGGGTTGTGCCCACATCAGTTATTAAGGGTGTCAATTGTCTAAGTTAGGGCCAGCCAAGCTATGTCCAAACTCGACTTGTATTGTTCCACCTAAGCCCAAACTTGGCCCAAGCTTGTGATGGACCAAAATAGTCCAGTGTAAACTTGGCCTGAGAGAGAGAGAGAGAGAGAGAGAGAGAGAGAGAGAGAGAGAGAGAGAGAGAGAGAGGGAGAGAGAGCATGTGTGTGTGCATGAAGATGTTGTCTTCAACACTAATAACCTTTGCAGATGAGCAATCACCAACATATATTAGAAGACGGGTCCCACCCATGGTCACCTCCCACCCTGTGATGGACTTGGGCCCACTCATGGACGACTGAGATGGCAACAATTAATATCACAAGCAAATCTCTCATGCTCACACACCCATTGCTGGGATTTTGGCCCGCAGAATCACACAGATTTAGATCTAGGATAACAATCCAATGGCACCAAGCACACATAAGAGAACACACAGATTTAACGTGGAAAACTCTTTCAGAAAAAAATCACGGCACAGAGCGACAGAAATTCACTATAAAATAGAAATTACAAGAGAGAGGACTTACCCGATTCGAACAACCTCTAATCTCACCCATGCTACACCCTTTAAAAATCCTAAAACCCTTTTAGAAACTCTTGGAACTCCTTTAGAAAGCCTTAGAATCCCTTAAAATAGCCCTAGGGACCCTTATTTATAGTTTAGGAAACTTCCTTTTCGCATCCTTATGAAACCGCCTCAAATTTACTCAGTCCACACCAAATCCGCACAAGAATCTGCATAACCTCAACTAGTCGAGCCATCCCCTCAATCGGTCGAGTGCCCTGGACACCCAAATAAGTAGCACACTGGACTTTAAGTCGAGTGGTGCTCAACCGGTCGAGTGAACCCTCGACCAGTTGAGCCAGCCTCTCGACCGATGAAGCAATCCCAAACATTGAAGACTTTTAAAATTTTGACAACAATCTCCACCAAATCTTCAATCTTCAATTGTGTATCTTACTGTCCTCTTCTCTTATCTCTGCATCATAGCTTCTTGTACATACTTCGTCCTTCTTTTATGTTATCGCCAAGCTCAGAGAAGTTACACAGAACTTGAACTTCTTTGCAGAAATGATCTAGGTGAGCATGTCTGCAGGATCAAAATTCACGTGCTCAACCACCTTTGCTCCTGTCTTCTCAAAAGAAAAGACATAGTCTCTTACCATCTCACCGCTACCCAATATTACTTGTCGGGGTACTTGCTCACAACATTGATAGCCTGTGAAATAATCAGTCTAATCTAGACCATGGCATACACTGTCAATCGCATTCAAATAAGGCTCATGAGATATCCTGCTTGTTCTCATCTGTTTTGGGACATATTCTGAAGAAAACTTGAGGAGAGACGCGTAGGGAATATTCTCCGGCTTTACATGGTCCATCACCTCCTTGATTAATACCTATCCAAGGTATTCTACCTGAGATAATCAAAGCTTACTCCTCTTCCAGTCTCAATGCCAAGAACCATCTTTACAACCTCCCGATTCTTCATCCTGAATGTCCCACTTAACCGAGTCTTCAGTACATTAATTTCAGACATGTCATAATTGACAATCTACATGTCATCGATTCCTGACTCACCATGAAGAAATCAAACCACTGCCTAGGTGACAGGTCATACTATGACCTCATGTAAAGTCTTTTCTCAGCCCTTTTAACTTCGAACTGCTCTAGTTGCTTCATGTAGATCTGCTCTTCCAATTTCTCTTATAGAAGTGCAGACTCTACATTCATATCTTTCCAGCTCAAGATCAAATTGGCCAACCAGCGCCAATCACGGATTTAATAGACTCCTGTTATATCGTCGATGCAAATATCTCTGAGAAGCCGATCCCTTCTCTCTGAGCATAACCCTTCGCTACTAACCTCGCCATGTATCTATGTTGTATCCTCCTGAAGATCCACCTGCATCCAACCGCTCTCCGGCCCACTGAAAGCTCCATCCGCTTCCATATGTCGATTTGGTACAACGAATTCATCACTTCGCCCATAGTCACCTTTCACTTTTTAGCACCAAGCTCACCTAAAGTCATTTGAATAGAAGATGAATCCCCTGCAGTATTGGAGTCGTCCATATACCTCGCTAATATCCTGCGATCATACCGTGTGATTCTTCTCACAGGTGGATGCTCCACCTGCTCTATATCCTTGTCCGTACGTCTCAGCCTTCCTGTACTGCCCGCTCATGTGGTCATGCCCAACATGCCACACACGTACAGAGGTGGAATCCGCTACATCCACTACAGCTCCACCTTTTGAAGTTCTCCTGATCAACCTATACAAGTTACCAAGTCATTGCACTTTCATGATTACCCGTGCCCTCTTAGATACCTTAAGAGCACTATCAATACCTTTATACTTACATCCTTTTACCTCAAGTACACCAAGAGAAATCATATTTTGCTTCAAATCAGGAATATGCCTCACATCAATCAAGGTACACTCCACCCCATCAAACATCTTAATGTGCACCGAACCAACAGCCACAACATTATAGGTAATGTCATTGTCCATAAATACATGTCCACCATCACACTCCCTGTAGCTATTGAACCAACTCTGATGAGGAGTCATGTGAAAAGATGCTCCTGTGTCTAGCATCCACTCGTCCTTAGGATCATCGTATAGTCATCTGATCATAGATACAAACAAAACATTACCATCACATCCACTCGATCCATCTGACGTGGCAGCATTGGCCTCCCTACATAAAGCCTTAGAATCTTCTCTCTTCAATTTAGGATTTTCACAATCCCTCTTCACATGTCTTTCCTTCCCACAGTTCCATCACTTTACCTTTCCTTTACCCTTGCCCTTGGATTTAGATCTATAACCTAAAGAACATGTACCTTATCCAGAATTCCTACCCCCCTATAAATAGTGTCTTTGAAGATATCCTCATGTCGACGTTAAGCTTTCTCATAGCCTTCCCTTGAAGGGTCGAGATAACGGTGTCGACACTCGGGGTTTTATTTATTGAGCACATTGTGTCCTTAAATGACTCATATGATGCCGGAAGAGAATTCAACAACGTACATGTTTGTTCTTCATCTTTCATCACTTCCTCCATATCCAACAATTTGTAAATTAATTTATTAAAGTTGCTGATGTGAGCCTCCAAATCTCCACTCTATCATCTTAAACTTATACCATTGCCACTTCAAGTGTAGGTGATTTTTAGAGAATTTTTTCTCATAGACATCAGCTAACTTCGCCCATAATTTTTAGAGAATTTTTTCTCATAGACATCATCTAACTTCGCCCATAACTTAGCCGCAATTTTCTTCCTCATGATGTTATACAGAACCTCATCCGTGAGACATAAATGGGTTGATGATAAAGCCTTCTTATCAAAAGTATTCCAATCATCATCAGTCATAGTAAACTTTCGCTCCTCAAGAGTACTATCTTTGCTTTGCTTGATTAAGGAACTCATCATCTTAATCTTCCATAACTTAAAATTATTTTTTCCTGAGTACTTCTTAATTTCATACCTAGTGCTTCCCATTATTACTAATCCTACAGATTTAGATTTGTGCCCCAACGATTGCTCTGATACCATTTTTTGGGATTTTGGCCTACAGAATCACACAGATCTTGATCTAAGATAGCAATCCAATGGCACCAAACACACATAAGAGAACATGCATATTTAATGTGAAAAACCCTTTCGAAAAAAAATCATGACACAAAGCAACAGAAATCTACTATAAAATAGAAATTATAAGAGAGAGGACTTACCCGATTCGAACAACCTCGAATCTCACCCTTGCTACACCCTTTAGAAACCCTAAAACCCTTTTAGAAACCTTTGGAACCCCTTTAGAAAGCCTTAGAATCTCTTAAAATAGCTCTAGAGACCCATATTTATAATTTAGAAAACTTCTCTTTCGCACCCTTATGAAATCGCCTCAAATTTACACAGCCCGTACTAAATCCACGTAAGAATCTGTGTAACCTCGACTAGTCGAGTCGAGGCCTCGACTGGTCGAGGGACCCTCTCGACTAGTCAAATGCCCCAGATACTCAAATAAGTAACACGCTGGACTTTGAGTCGAGTGGACCCTCGACTAGTCGAGCCAGCCTCTTGACCGGTCGAGCAGCCCCAAACATTGAAAACTTTTAAAAGTCTGACAACACCCATTTGAGAAAAGAGAGAGAGAATACGAGGAATAGATTAACAATTGAGAGAAAAAGTCTTGTTTAAGCAATGTAATCTCTCTCTCTCTCTCTCTCTCTCTCTCTCTCTCTCTCTCTCTCTATATATATATATATATATATATATATATAGCGGAACGCTCACCTGCGAACCGGTTCGTACGTACTACATACGAACTTTTTTGAAAACCCATCATACGTGATGTGGATCTAAAATCTCAACCATTCATGTGAAGCAGCACCTCGTGAAACCCCTCGGGCCGAAATTTTGCTTTAATCTAAAACTTGATGGACCATGAAAAATAAAAATAATTTCCTCCCTTGATTTGCATTTCTCTTTGCTATGTCCCACCAGAATTTTAGATTGGGGTAAAAATTTGTCACATGGGGTTTCATGGGATTCCGCATCACATGAACCGCTCAGATTAGACATACATGGCACGTGTGTAAAGGTGCGCGCATGCGTAGGTGCGCAGGGGAGCATGATATATATATATATATATATATATATATATATATATATATATATATATATATATATATATATATATAGGCAAGTAAAGGAATGGTAGATGTTGAGTACAAATGCCCATATTTATCCTGTGAAGAATTGCATGGTCCTGATGCATCAACGTTTGAATAGTACCTCATATGCACCCACTTATACAAATGGTATGCATGGTTCAGTGATCTAGATTGATCTTCCAACAAAACCTACTGTAGCCACCATGGATGGAGAATGCAGGGGACAAGCCCGTTGGGCCAACCTAGCCCATTGACATCTCTATTAAATATGGACCTTCACATAGTCAATGCACTTGAATGAATGGATTAGATGACACAGCCATGTCATTGTTTGACACATGCAGAATGATATTGATTGGTAACCCTCCTGATGCTAGATTCATTAACAAACATTTAAAATAATATAATATTTCTATTAAAATTAACTAAATACAATCTAGACTTGACCCAGACTATTTTTAATTGGTCCAAGATGGTGGACCACAGACCCGATTAGACCCACCTTTTTTTACCGGGTCCAAATGGCAGATCCAAACCCAAACTATTGATAAATAGCTCTGAGAAAATAGACCCATATTGTTGAAATTGGGTGGGGTCCATCAAGTACCAGTTGAGGATTTCTGGCCTAAGCCCAACCCAACGTGAGCCTGACCCCAACCAGCCTGAAGTTGGGGTTAGAGACGATCATTTCGGGTTTGGGCCCATCCAAGGTTCATCCAAAGTTACGAAGCTAGAAGGGTAGGCTGATCCGAATGTAGAATTTAGATCGTTGATTTAACAATTAATGGTTTGTAAGTTGTGAAGGCTGGTTGCATTTGACCGTCATAATAATGCAGTCAAAGTCAAACACTTCTAGATTATTATTATTATTATTTTTTTCAAATTTCGTTGGGGAGATATTAGATACTCTGTCCGAGTACAATAGTTGCTACACAGCCACTTGAAAATGGTACCAATGGCATATATTAAATCAAATTAAACCGACTCAATGGTGGAATCCACTGTCTCTATGTTACAGTCAAAACCTCATATTCGCTACACAACAGTAATCCCTGATGTGTGGACACTCGCTGGTTGAGTAGGACCATAATATATTTTTTGATTTTAACCGTCTAATAAATGTCCACCAATCTGATAGTCAAATAATTTTAGCTTCCTGATAGGCATAATTTGAACGGTTTAGATTGAATTATTTACATGACACGTGTACAATCATTAAGTAATTTAAAAGTGCCTGCGTATCATCAGTCAAGCTATCCAAGCTTCAATTAATTCCACGTGATACATCATCCACTTTAGAAACAAAGGAACGCGGATCTCAGCCAACTTAAAAATCGGATATTTCTATGCAAGCTTCAAATATTATTATTTTTGTTGTATTTGAATTTTTTTTGCTGGATTCTGGTTCGTGGATGGTTCTGATGACTTCTTTTGTGGACGCGATCTGATCGAACCAAACGCATCAGGACGCAGAAATGGCAAGGAAAGGGAAGGTTCCTTGGCTCACACAGACACGCTTAGCATACGTGTGTGAGTTACGGATCATTGATCAAGTTGGGTCCATCTTAGAGAAAAACTGCCTTAAAAAATCAGATGATGAAGAACCATCAATCGTTCTCTATTAATCACCAGCATGTGAACTCATGATTTCCACCTGATGAATGTCTCGGATTCTCCACATATATTTCAATTTGGCACGTGCAACGCGAAGCCCTTTCTCAATATCACTCGCGAGTCAAGTCCCAGTCGCGACAGAGCTGGTGACGCGTTTTCATCCCAACGGTCAGCAGCGGGACACCTTCCATACCGAGTGGTGGCGTGTGCGGCAATATTGGAGGTAAAAGTACGAGAATGCCCTGACTTTTTTCTTTTTTCTTTTTTCTTTTTTTTTTTTTTTTTTTTTTTTTTCACCATCAAGAAAGCCCTCATGAGAGTCGAAATATTCACATGAAATGTTTTAGGTGAACTGTCATACATAGAGCACCTTTTAGTCTCAATTGAGGGATATTAGATGAAACCAAAGGCCATCCTTAGTTTAGGGCCATGATCATTTTGTCTTGAACCACTGATGAGTGGTCAGGATTTTGGGTGGGTCTTGTTTAACCTTTAGGATGTGGATTGATAATTAAGTCATGGCCCTAACTTACACAAATGACAAAGATGTTTGCCAAAAGAGAATTTGAGTGTGATTTGGATGAAATCATTTGTCAGGTAGATTCTATCTTTTCTACCAAACAAGTGTGAGGGGCAGTAGCCAATTCGGTACAACCACCTACCAACCATTTCACCGTCTAATTACTTACAAGTTTTCATAATCGGAATTGATATAAACACAACACTTACTCTCATAGCATATACCCTTCTCTATTTATTTTTTTTAAAGATCTTTTTTCTTAAAAAAATATAATATAGAAGATTAAGATACATATCAAATCATAATCTACAGTGTATGAACCCTGTTTTTCATTTATATTTAAATAATAATACAACTTTATGTTAAGGTGGCTACAAAACACAGTAACAGTAAGCTTGGTTATACTTTTGGAAATGCAGGGAGATTGAGATATTTTAGTCCTCGAAATAAGAGCACTTTCCCCACCACTGACTCTGTGGGAGATATTGAATGGATGGTTGAAAATACACCCCTCTCTCATTTATTGTCGTACTCACAAAGGGTCGGGACGCGGATTGGGTTCAACCCTGCTCGACAGGGAATCCCTGGGACCACCATGATGTATGATGGGTTTTATCTACACTTTCAATCTATTCTGACATTTTATTTTAGTGTACAGGCCTGGAAATTTTTTTTAAAAAAACCTGACATTCTTAACTAATTTTTTCAAAAACCGTATTTTACCCTACCTGACTAGGCAAGTAAAAAACGAAAGAGTTACTCAGTACACAAGCGACAAGAAATTGGAGACTTATCATATGTTGAGGGATACGGAAATTAAGCCGTTCAATTTGATGGACCCACTTTAGATAAATCCTAGACCTTAAACTCAAATTGGCTTAACAATTATAACCTATATATGATTCATGGATAGGTTAGACATGGATTACTTTTCTTTTGATCCATCCAATATATGTCATCTAATCCAATATTTAAGTAAAAGTCAAAGGTGAATTGTTATATGATTCATATGGCATACACGGATTGAACTGTCCAATTTAAGCTAAGCACGTTGATGTTGACAAATTGTGTTATCTATCTAACATGATGAGGATTATCCATCAAGAAATCCTGACTATTTAACTATCAGCTATCAAATGGATGGTTAAACATAAAAATATTAAATGGTTTGTTTAACTTTGAAGCGGTTAAAAAATTTTAGGTGGTCGGCATTAGGGGTGCACACGGGTCGGTTCAGTTCGGTTCTGGGGTGAGATCAGAACTGAATCGTTCCTAACAATTCTATGATATTTGGAACTGGAACCGGACCGTTAGCACCCTAGAACCGGACCGGAGCCGGACCATTAAAACCGCTTCTGTTCTGGATCGGTTCCACGGTTTTAGGCTTTTTTATAATCCAGCTCAATTACATGTTTTATTTTATAATATAGCCCATGTATATTCGTGTCGTGATACATTTGATGAATGGTTTAGATATTATATAAGGTGTGTAAAAATATATTTATGAAAACAATCAAATAGTGCATTGTAAACCATAAATCATGAGTCAAATAAATAAACAATCAAATGGTTCCTGGTTTGGTTCCAAGTTCAGTTCCATAGTTTAGTTCACTGTTCAGTTCAATTTTACATACCTTCAAATTAAGAACTGAATTGATGTAATTGGTTCTTTGATTTTTGAAATCAGAACTGAAACTGGTGCACTTTAGAACCGAACCAAACTGGACCATTTAGTTAGTTCTGGTCCGATTCCACAGTTCTACTAGTTCGATGTGCACCCCTAGTTGGCATTATCTGTTTTGTTTTCTTACACACACTCAACGGTTTGTATCTAAATCATGTACAACTATACTATGTCAATTGAAGAGTTACCACCATTTTTAAGATGATGTGATACTAACAAATCCTTTAGGGAAAGGAGTTCTAAATGTCCATATTAAATAATAATTATAACAATAAATCTATATATACTAGACATGAATGGGGCCACTTGATGTATTTAGAATATCTAACATGTTTATCAGATGAGTGACCTCGAGTCAGGCTATTACTAAAAATCATCCACATTAAAAAAAATTTAGACCACTAAATTGCACTGTTTAAGGCATCATTACCAATCTATCAAGGGGTAGCGAAACTAAAGAGATCACGAGCTAAAAAATAAGCCAATCCACTCATCACCTACTTTATGGAGAAAGCAAAAATGTTTCAAAATCATCCAATTAGGGATGTGGCCTAGTGAAAATAGTGGAGCCCTCCTGACGTAGAGCAGGTCGTGGACAGTTTCATAGTCAAGATGGATCAAAAAAGGCCCGGTCAACAACAAAAGTGATTCGGACCGTCGGACCTTAGATCTGGAATGAGTTATCAGTGTAAAATATATAATTTTGTGGTAGAACAAGCTACTTTATCCAACCAACCCTACTACACTGGGTTGCGCAAGTTAGATTTGTGAAATACTCATGTATCGATGATGATTGCTTCTCTATTTTAATTTCATTTTTACTATAAATAGCAAGCTTTAGCTTGATTACAACTCTTCATTTGCTGGGCTGTTTTAATTTGATTACAAATCTTCATTTGTTGGGCTGTAGGAGTTGTGCCCAACGTGAAAAAAGCTTAGAATAATTAGGAGAATAATTTGATAAAGCTAAATAGGACACTTACTATTTTTGGCTGAAAACCTTGCTTACTAGTAGACATTGCGACTGTCTATAAGGAATAAGACATCACGACTGGCTATAAGGTGTAAGTTTACTATTTATGGTAAGTTGTAAATTATAAGAGTTTTAGTCATAGTTTGCTTCTAATTTTTCTCTCATTGTTTAGCATCCTTAAAAAATTTATTTTCTATTTTTATTGCTTTCTTTATTGTGAAGAGTCCAAAAAGTTTCAAGGATTCAAAACAGTTATCCTCTCGGGAAGATGGTACTCACCTCCTATCCCGTATTTATCATAGGTGTGCCCTCCTGTTTAACCACGTTTAAATCCCCACCCTTCTAAGGTACGAAGACGTTGTGCTGAGATACAGCCAGCTAATGCCTTGAAATAAGAGTAAGAGAAACTTATACTGTGATGGATTCTACGCATGCATTTAGAAATTGCATACATGGTGTACAGGTAATTTAAAATTTAACTGTCCAAATAATATATCTCAATTTATATGATGCATCAAAAAATTAGGATTATTTGATCGTAAGCTGTCCCCACACACACACACACACACATAGCTAGCGTTTTAATAAAAAACAATGTCTCCTGGTAGAGGATAGGGTTGCTTAACCAATCCAATATTGGTACAGTGAATTAAATACAGTGGGTTCCACAGTTTAGCTGGTTTGACCGAGTTAATACATGGGGTATCTACAGTTTCTAAATGCCTGTGTATAAAGCATCATACAGCGCCAGAGTATCAAATAACTATATCCTGATTATATTGATGTTGGCAAAGGAAAAAGTAAAACGCTTGCGTGCGCATATGCAGAGTCATTTGGGGGCACGGCTATTCACTGACGCGGATGGAAGAGTCCATGTAGATGAGATCCAACCCGTCCATCAGGTGAACCACCCTGTGTTTAGGAAAAAGTCCTTAAATGAGGAGGAAAGCTCAGTGGGCCACACCATGGATAATAGTTGATATGGGAATTCTCACCATTAAAATCGTCCAAATTGTGTGCTGGATACATCATAGTCTGTATCTGAAATCCAATCCACTCATCTGATTTGCCACACAAGAATGATTGTGTGGAAAAAAATAAGGGACATTCCAAGACTCATTTGGGCCACAAAAAATGAATTTAGAATCCTTATATTTGATTTTACACCGTTCCCTATGGTACAGCCTAACTAGTCTGGTATTAATTTTTTTTTTTTTGGAGGATCCATGGTTAAAATGTAGTGACGCACCTGATGGACGGTTTAGATCCGATGCAGATATGGTGCCCGGATTGTTGTAGGCACGCCCTCCTTATGACAACGCGTAGAAAGGGCAGCGCCGTCGGGACGCTTCTCTGGCTTCTTGTTTAAGCTGGCAACGTTCAATTGACAGATGCTCGTTTTAGGCTTTCCTTAATCTGTTTTCCAACTTTCCCTTACCGAACATCCCTCTCTCTCTCCCTCTCTGAAGCCTTTGGCTGGCTCTTCTTCAAGATTTCTCACGAATTTTGGGAAAGGTAACATTCTCTTCTGTTTTCACTTTTAATTTCTTACAGAATTCTATTTTTTCAAGTACTTTTGGTTATTTCCCCCTTAAAATTTCAGATTACATCTGCAAATGGATTTTCTTTAATTTTCTTGTCTTCCTTGTTTCTGGGCATCTAACATGATCCAAGCCCACTTTTATTTCTGAACGGAGGCATATTCCTTTCTAAATTTCTCAATTCTCAGGTCCCCATCTGGATTTTCTGCAGTTTTAGTACGATTTTTGGCTGAAAAATACAAGAGGTCTTCGAATTTAAGCATTAGAAGGAAGCAACTAGTAAAAGATTTGAGTATTGAGAGGTGGAAGACGGTTCTAGGCTTAGAAGGGATTATTCGATTACGGCCGTCCATGAAATTCTCACACCAAATATAACATTCTTTTTAGATCTTTGAGGTTGAAGAATTTTTAAGTACTGTGATTACACCATGCTTTTGGTGCTTTACTTGAGAATTCTTACCCTCACCAACTTTTCAGTATGTTGGAATTCCTGCACACGGTGCCCAGATGCATTTAAGAGAGATTTGTAGCTCTTCTTGTGCTTTTCTTTGCTAATTATTTTCTAATCGACTGCTGGGTTTGGCATATAACTTCTGAATTCTGATGATGATGGTGGTGTGGGGATAAAAAAACACAAGTCCCATGTTAGAATCCAACATAATTTTCTCAGTAAAATAAATAACTTACTCCCAAAAGTCCAAGATAATGATTTGGATAAGAAAGGAGATGTGTATTATGCTCCCTTTTGGGTACCCGTTTGAATCATTGGTGAGTGCTGGTGAATTGAGTAAGTGCTGGTGAGGTCTGAAAATGGCTCATGACATTGGGAAAACACATGGAAGGAGACGCCTCTTCCTTTATTCTTCAGTTGGAAAATTTGAGTACATGGGAAAGACTTGGGCTGTTAAGCCAGATTTAAGCGGCAAATAGAGAACTTAGAAAGGGCTGTCGGGATTGATTTTCACTGCAAACTCTGAAATCCTCAAGTGTTAAGCCTTTTCTTCAAACTTATATAGAGATGTATGCTTGTTTCTAAGTGCGAGGATCGTGGAGAATTTGTCGGAGTGGAATTTTTCGATTCGAGACAGTAGAGGCTGTGATTGAATGGTAACTCAACTCAGTGAATTTCTGTGGAGATTTTCAGTACTCAACTGTCTCCTAGGAATCCAATTAGTTGAACTTCTTCTCCACCAGTCGAGAAGTGATCAAAATTACACATCATCATTTCGGTTAGTTTGGTTATGATCATTGGGTTGACAAGGCTGGAAGTAACTGCAGTTTCTGCTTTGTTCAAAAGAGTCCATGTTAAAATTCTTAATTTCTTACACTAGAAAGTACCTAGAAGAAAGATAAGAGTGGCAGTTCTAAACAAAAGGAATGTGCCAAAATGAGGAAGCACTGAGCTAAGTCATGAGGGCCTGTCTAAGAAAAAATAGTGGACGGACACAGAGAATTCCTTCAGAGGGAGTGCGAGCTGTCCAGGACTGCATTTTTGTGCTGCCATGTCAACGACTATATGTATGTGTGGGATGGAAGATGCAACTTAGGGTTTTGAATTTTATCAGACTTTCAGTTCAAGATTAGGGCTCATGGTTGAATCCAATTATGCAGGGACCAAGGAGCCATGAAGCATCAGAAAATATAGCTTCACAAAATCCTAGGATGCCATTTCTATCAACATATAAATCAGCAGGCTCGCTCATTATTCTTTCTTGAATTTATTACTCAATCTTATTTGAACACTTGAGAATATTATAGTAAAAAGAAAGAAAGGTAAAATATTTCAACCACCTAATTCACAAGAACCGATGCACTTTTTGACAGGAAGTCATGGATATACAACCATTAGACCATGGCTTGGGTATCTCTGGTGGAGAGGTGGAACCACTTGTCATTGTCAATGACACTTTATAGTTTCGTTGCGCACAAGGATCACACTTATCTGTGCACATGCATGACGTGTTCCAATGTACTACATATGCCATCGTTCTAGTGAAAGCATCCACATGTGCATGTGTGCCACCCAATGTTGTCAAAATCATTATCATATCACTCGTAATAGGGATTAAATCCTATCGAATCACAAATCTTAAGATTTTTTTAATGATTTTCTTAAAAATATAAATAAATCAGAAAAAATTAAAAACTCGGCAATCATCCTTTTGCCATCAATATTCACCAAGCTATACTATGCCATGATAGAAATGTTGTCAAATGGCATAAGCAATCCTGTGTGATTGCTTATGCCTAATGGCTTATGCGATCACACTTTTTTTTTTTTGAAAAATTGAAAAAAAAAAAAATGGAAAGTATGCACATATGCGATCTCTTTATGCGATATGCAATCACATACTATCCATATGGCATGTGTGACCATCGCATATGCCGTAAGGATGACATTATACGATTATGCGATCGCTTTATCAACATTGTATGATAGTGTTAAAGGGTTCTTATCTTTCCTTTTCTTTTTTGGTCTTTCAAGAAATGTTTCTTAAAAAGCATACAAGGATCCTTTAATAATTTATGTCCTTGTTACCATCCTTGAATGTAAAATCACATGAAAAACAATATTTGATTTTGTAGACCCACAGAAAAAGATATTTTGATTTCTAACCATCATTCCACAATACATATAAGTCAACATGATTGCAACCATCCATAAAAACATTCCAGATAAGTCATACATCAATTTGGTGTTTCGACCAATTAAGAAATAAGAAATCATTGAAAAAAAAAAAAAAGCTCCATGATTTAACATTGAAGAGTATATATATCATTTAATCTCTTTAAAAAACAAAATAAAATAATGTACATTTTCTATACGATTCTTTTTTTGTTTTTATTTTTTATTTTTTAAAAAAAGGCTATTTCTAAATGATTCTTAAAGCCTCCGCCAATTTAAAAACATAAAATGAAAGCCAATTGAAGTTTAAAATAGAAGAAAAAAAGTATAATTTGAATCGTAAATTGGGATTCGAATCATAAATTGTAAGATTCAAATAATAACATTATAGGATTCATATAAAAAAAGACTCAAAAGTGGGGTTCAAATCGTTTTGCTTAAGATTTGACTCAATTGTAAATAGCTAATCACAGGAATTTGACAGCATTGGTGCCACCATCAATCTTTAAGCATTAAAAATGTGGCACGTATGTCAATGTGCACATGCACATGTAAATGTGCCACCAACCCATCCTTAAATTCCCCACATGTGCCATCATCAATCATGTCCGTGTTCCAGGGTCTTTGACAAAACTAGGGACAGAACAACGAGTTAGCAACAGCAAGTTCATGACCAGCTAGCCCTGACAGCATGCCATGGTATGCTAGTCACAACACTACTTTTTCCAAATCCAAACAGGTGTATGGACTCTCTTTTATTGTATGGTCATCACAAGTAAGGTGTTTGACGATCAGCTTGTAATTAAGGTTTGCCCCATTGAGCAATATGTATTGATGAGCCATGCTTCCTGGGATTAAATGCTGCATTTTCAGGATTTGCAGGCTTGAGGTGCCATGTTACATTGCTACTGCTAACATCTGCAATTTTCTTGTCTGTCAAAAGATGGTTTTCAATTATCAGTATTCTTGTTCTAGACTCTTAATCTTGTTCTTTTTATGCATGCTGCATGTTTCCAATTTTGATTGCTTGTCTGATAGTTTTGATGTCAAATAGCTAGATCTTGTGCGAGTGCAATAAAGATGTCAACTCCATCCAAGGAGTTACGAGAGCATGGTGACAACTCTGAGCAACTTATGAAGGAAGACAGTGAGTCTGTCAGGCTGTTTATGTCTGATGAACCAATAGTAGCCGAAGTTGATGTGATACGGGCTCGGGCAACAAAACGACATAAATGTTTCATCTGGTGGATGAAGACTTTGTTGTGGTGCATGTTTTCAATTGTGTTCCTTCTCATTTTTGTGAAATGGGGAATCCCATTTTGTCTTGAAAAGGTATTTCCTATCCTTGTTACTCCTCAACACTATTTTGTTTTCCTCTTTTACTCCCTCTTATCCATTCTCGTATATATATTTTTTTCCTTTTAGTTTGGGAGTGAATCCCTCTGTATTGTGCTTTTGCACTTGCACATTGGCATCAAACTTTTCTTGTTGAAAGGCAGATGTGAACATTCATGTACAGTGTTAGGCATGGCAACCTTAGATAACCTAAAATGCTGAAAGGCCCATTCTTTTAGAGTTAGAGGCTTTTGGAACAAGGAAGCTGGCAAAGCTGGAATTGGGGATCTGTTGTCGGATCCCAAGGGCACCACTGTGGCAGCTTTCTCAGGTCCTGCCCAAGGTATCCGTGAGACTCATGCGACTGCCTCAGTGTTGAGGGAATCTCTTAGGATTGCATAGTCCACGTTCATGCATCTCCCCTAAGAACAGTACTTGGTAATATGATGGTTCTTAACATCGGGTATTGGATCCCTATCTAGCAGGCCAAACATTTCGTTCGCCCCTTTGGAGCCGGGAGCCAATGGTCCTATTTGCTATCTAGTGCTAGCTGGGGTTTCCCACTCCTTTTTGTTGTTCAGAAACACTTTAATGCAGTTTTCTTTACTTCCGCAGAAGAAAAGGAAGAAAACAACTATTCATCATGTGAATGAGGCATGCTCACTCCACAAACCCCTCTCCATGGCCATCTAGTTGGAGTTGTTTTCACTGGCTGGCCTAGTTGCAGTTAGAAACCACAAGATTGATCTCCTGGTCCTGCTGAAGTTCTTTAACTTTTTTTTTTTCAACGGAGCAACTTTTTTTAATATGTTGAAGTAATCCAAGCATCAACCCTTGTTTATGATTGCCTATTAAAGAAAATGTGTCCCATCAGAAATTTATTGCATATTGTTATTAATGGTGTTCCTACAATACAAGTTTGAAAAACAAAAATGTAAATAGTTATAACCTGCAACCCTGTATTGAGCATGGTCATTTACTTTTAAATAATGTTCGCAACCTCCAAATTCTAAGGCACAGCGAGACTCCATGAGAAGTCATGATTTCTTCCTTGCAGTGGTTGTTGCTTGCCTGGGCTTATCCCCGCATCGGCTGACGCAGCACACTGCACATTGGTGGTTTTAAGCAAGCGAAACACATAACTCAGAAACAGATGTACATGTCTTCATTGTTTGATGTAGACATCAACTGTCAAATTCCATGATCCCTTGATGGAAGATGCTGACACTTTCATGTATATGATGATTTAAACATATTACCTTATACGAGGTCAGATCCAATACAAAGCTTTGTATGTTAACATACAAGTTGCATCCAAGTGCATGTAAGTGCATCAAAGTGCATTGCGCTTAGCTTAGACATGGTTACATCGTGTACTCATACACACTTAAATGCACTTTTAGATGAACTAAGGTGCATTTTGTACCATAGCTTAACATACAAAGCTTGTATTGGACCCAGCCTAATCACATACGTAATATTTCATAAAAGCATAAGATTTAAAACATGCATTCATCAAATAAACAGTATAAAACACAGATTTAGATTAACAGATATGCTTTACAACTCAGAAAAAAAGTATCATAACACCAAAAACAAGTAAAAAGAGGTTGATTTTGTTAGTGCTGTGTCAATGTGCATTTGGCAGGGGAGTTCTTTACTACATGATGTGTCCTTGTAACATGGTGACACATGATATGAAATTTCATTGCTCTAGCATTTATCGACGTCTTTTTGTGAGTGCTTGACCCTTTTTCTCCTTCTGTAGATTCTAATGCCAATCATGCGATGGGAAGCAACTGCATTTGGACGGCCCGTTCTCGCTCTCATACTTGTCGCCTCTTTGGCCTTGTTTCCAGTGATCTTGCTTCCTTCTGGACCCTCCATGTGGTTGGCAGGAATGATTTTTGGGTATGGTCTTGGATTTGTGATCATCATGGTCGGGACTACCATTGGTATGGCATTGCCATATTTAATTGGGTTACTTTTTAGTGACCATATTCATGTGAGACCTCTCTGCTTTTCAACTGCAACATTAATCTAGTTTGAACAGTGATTGTCATTTGTTACTGATTTCCTCTCTTATTTTCTTCCTGTTGCAATTGCATTCCAGAGATGGTTGAATAAATGGCCCCAGAAAGCGAATGTAATTAGGCTGGCTGGAGAAGGAAGCTGGTTCCATCAGTTTCAAGTGGTGGCACTCTTCCGAGTGTCACCATTTCCCTACACAATTTTCAACTATGCCATAGTGGTAACAAACATGAAATTTGGACCGTACATGTGTGGGTCAATTGCCGGAATGGTGCCAGAAGCTTTTCTCTACATCTACAGGTCAGTAGTCTCTGAATTTCAAATGATGATATTAGCTGCTTTTCTGATTCAGTGGAAAATTAAAATAGACAAGCTCTGGAATTTTTCACAGATAGGCAAAGATCCATGTGACCAGGAAACCCCACTTTTTATTTGTATTGTTTATTTAAGACTGAATCTTAGTATATTTTATTTCATCACTACTACTAATGTCAATATTGTATTTTGTATTTATATCCAAAGATCTTTTATGAAAACAATAAAAAGAAAACTTTTACTTTTCTATGACTATGATTTTTCAAGTTTGTTACAAACCCCTTCTAAAAACCACTGGTTTTATTTGAACAACATTTAAGTAAGCAGTTAAATGTTGTCAAGGTTACATATGACAGCGATTTGGTCGATATGTGCACACTGCTTCTTTTTTCTTTTTTCTTTTTCTCTAAGGCTTCTCTCTTTCTTGTACTGTGATGCAGCGGACGATTGATAAGGACTTTGGCAGATGTGAAATATGGAACATATCACATGACAACTGTGGAGATAGTATACAACATCGTCTCCTTCATTATAGCCATCATTACTATAGTTACCTTCACTGTCTATGCCAAGAGAGCTCTAAGAGACCTTGAAAAGAAGGAGAGCCACGGAGATGAAGAAAATGCCAGACATGGTGGTTTTGAGATGGAGAAGCGTCCAGTTGAAAAACCCAAACAGCTGGGTGTCTCATCTCTCCCTCCATGATGTGTGAATGTTGAGAGAGAACACTGTGAAGCTGGTAAAAGATGAGATTAGTTTGTATGATGATATGGGAAAAGAGAAATGAAATGAGTAGGGTGAGAATACAATCGCTTTTAGGAAAATGAAAAACTGGGAACATGGGCACTGGATGCTGTGACCGTCCCTTAGGGCCCACCCCTTTGTATAGTTCAACTTCCAACAGGAATTCAAACACATGGCCAGACCCAGGTGAAGGATCTTAATTCTCAAATTAATCATTTAGCATGTGTGTATGGAAATCAGTTGGCATGAGTGACCCCAAAAAAAAAAAGAAAAAGAAGGTATTACTGTGAAAAAAAATATATTCATGAATGAAAGCAATGCTTTTTTATTAGTTATATGCAAGAGAAAATCCGCAAGTAGAGCATGGTAGGTACCGTATTTATGGAATTGGAAGAGATTAAAACATTTATGATTTGAGATTATCTTGGTAAAATTATGATTTGGAGGGGGGGGGCCAAAAAAAAAGGTTTCGGTAAAAGATTGTATTTACATGCTGTGGACCCACCATCAATAATGGTGGCAGAATCAAAATAGGTGTTTTAAGATTTGAATTTTGCAATGGTTGCGAGATTGTGATTGTCTTTTAGCAGTGGGAAATAACGTGTGCACTAAATCTTGTTTCTCAACGTGTGCAATGATGCTTGCAGGAGAGTTTTCTTCATCCATTCCACTACCCCATCTTTACAAGAGATAAGAGCCTAAGACCTATTCAACAGAAGAAAAAAGGAAAATACTTATTTTCGTGTCGCTCAGAATTTGCATTCAATGCAAGATTCTGTTCCAACGTAAAGGTCTGAACAGCTAGAAAGGGGCAATTTAATCTTTGGAGCCTTTGGAGCTGCAAGTTATTTACAGCTACTTGTAGCTGGTTTTTGAATGATTTGATACAGTGCTTGCAGTATGTGTGCTTTAATCATATCATCCAAATCAAATCTCATAACTGAAATGTCAATAACCATAACACTTTAAAGGGCCTGTTTGAGTACCAATTAAAGTTTATTTCATTTTAGTCAATGATAATTATGTACTAACTAAATTGAGATTAACACATTTTTAAGCGGCACCCAAAAAGGCCCTAAATTATCTGCACCTGAAAGATCACAACTTGGAAGACGGACGCCCTTGTATTTAAGGCTGCTGTAATAAATACTAGAGCCTAATCATTTGCAAATTCTATTTCTTAATTGGAAACTGGATATCTTGCTCAGGACACAAACAACCAAAAGAGAGTGGAAATTGGATGTTGAATCAAAGTCCGTGTGCTTAGGAAAAAGTTTGTATGCCTAAGCTTGGCTGACTCGCCTTGTACCCAGTTGAAGAAAGAAGAAAATCCTACAATGATCGTTGATACGAATGATTGATGATTATTACAAAATCACATGCCTCAAATATTAGGAAACTCGGGGTCAGATAAATGAGGTTGAAGCTATAATTTTGATTAAGCACTAGTATGCCGCCGGTGAATCCAAACGCCAATTAATCCATAGCTCTCATGATGAAAGTGAACTGGTTTCCTTGTTTACATTCAAGAGAATCATGTTAACTACATCAATTCAAATAATCACCATGTATCCTTTCTGTGATGCTCACTGGGAAAATGATCAATGCAAAGATACATTGAGCAAAAACATTGTGTTTGCAGTGTCAATGTAAAAGGAAGAAAATAAGACTTGATTATTGCAAGGATGAGATCCATATTATCGAGTAAAACAATGGCTGCTTCCGATCCTATGTGAGCTGTTTCACCAATAACAGAATGTATCTTGTGGAGAAGAAAGAGGAATCTTGATACAGTTTGTGCTGGAAGCAGCAGGGGAATTAGGTAGGTAGAAGTTTATGGAATTTTCAAGCTTCTCAAAAAGGAATTTCTATTTGGTTTCGATGGAAATGCCAGATTAAAACAATCTATGCTAGTGAGAGTCTAGCCCTATAGATAGGAATTGACTTTGAAGTTAGATGGGTTGTAACATGTTTGAGGTTGGCTAATCGTGTTCCAAAACTCGGGCAGTCCACAATCATAGAAACAAATGGGTCCTTTTGAAAAACTTCACCAACTTCTTTTAGCTTTCAATTTGTATCAGAACCTGTGCCACCTGATGTCAGACCACATCAGTTCTTGATCCAGTGCATCTACAAGGTCAGACCCATGTTTTGGATGGTTAAAATCTTACCCCTCAAACAGAGCACATTTGGAGGAGCTACCTTACACATTTTTTTTTTTTTCCTTGAAAGGTGAAATTTTATTAGGCAGAAGCTGAAAAAAGAAAGCAAGACTATACAGACTAGGAAGAAGAAAAAACTTAAAGAATAGAGGGGGAAAAGAAAATAAGAAAAGACAAGATACAACAACCCAGAGCCAGAGTGGGGACAACCCCGGAACAAAACCCTAGAAACGAACCCCTGACCCCTTAGACTACAGAGCCAAGACTCTAAACAAGAGGAGCCTTCTTGAAAACTTCGGCCAAATCAACTTTTGAATACCTGAAACATCTACCATTTCTTTCAATCCAAACCACCCAAAGAACTGCCATTAATAGGATCCTCCATTTCTGTTTCCCTATTTTCCCTCCTGGATAAGCATTCCAGGAGCAAAGAAGGTTGTCGATTGAATCCCGCATAACCCACTGGATGCCAGCAAAGGAGAGAATTCTCTACCAGATTTCAGAGGAAAATGAGCATTGAATGAACAGCTGATTCCAGGAGCTACCTTATACATGCATGTGGTATTAGCAAAACACCAGCATATTTAAATTATAGAGCATGGGTTGCCTTCTTTGAAGTTATAAACAAGGCCAAATTGATGCTAGATTATCTCAACCATGTGCAACATTCACATTGAAGGTAATAACTATTTTGAATCCCAATTCAAAGATGTATGTACAATCTAAAACAGAAGGTGAGGCTAAGGCTTCATAACAACCCACAACTCTTGCTCCGGCGGTAGACTCTCGGGAGTTTCAACACCTGGTCAAGGGTTCGAGCATCCATAGGTGGTGAAATCCCACTACGGCGTGAGTGTGTGGGGGTGTGTTTAAAATAAATAATAAAAAATAAATAAATAAACAACCCACAACTAGTGTCACAAAATGGAACCCGAGGAATTTACAACCATGATCAAGGATGATGACAATGATCTGTATACTACTGTTATATTAAGTTTATATTGAGGATATAGTCCTTGACAGATAGGATTCATGTAGCTGAACCCAAGTAGTTGGGATAAGGCTTCGATGATCATGATATTTTCACTACGAAATAGGATAAGCAAGAGAATGTAGAACTTTCCGAAATTTTTCATTTTATGTCTGAAACCATAAATTCACTGCTGAAATGATCATGTTGTAAATTTTCAATTGAAGAGCAAGTGTGCAGAACCAATTTAAAGAAACGTAGTGATGAGAAAACTGAGTAAACTTTATTGAAAAGAGCCAGGACTTCACAGTCAAAGCGGGAAAGGTACAAATGCATAGATCATGGCTTGATTGCTCACTCTGAATGTGACCAATCTCAGTCAAATCAGATCTTAATCAGTTGCACAATTTTGAACTAATGAAAAATTAGACATTCCCTCATGAAGAAAATTATGCGAAACAAAGTCAATTCCACTCTGAAGCTGCAATAAAAAAATGTGTAAGGCTATGCTTGGACGCACGAGCAAATTGAATTGTTGAATCAAGTGTGGATTCAATTGTCAGTGGTCAGTTTAATCAGGTAGCAAAAAATATCAATTGTGATGATAATGTTGATGATGTTTCTTACAATTTGTAACTAGTTAGTGGCCTTTTTTTTCCTTTTTCTTTTTTAAACATTTTTTTGAAAACATTAACACATAGAGAGACACCACATGGGCTATCAAATCCATGACCTTAATGTTGAAATGCACTCTGTCTACCATTGAGCCATGGGTATGAACCCAATTAGTTAGTGGCCCTTAAATCGCAGTTACCTACCTTATCATGTTCAATTTGAAGGTAAACTAACTGCATTAATAATTCCAATTCAATTTGATAGCCCATCCAAACACACCCAAGACTAACATAATTATGAAAGCTTCAATGAAGCAAGTTACAAGTAAAAACATACAATATAGAATAGCTCTGTAAGATAGAGAACCAATCCTCATGAACATTGTTTCTGGGAACTTCGTTGTTGCTTTTTCTAGATATCAAATGATCATGTGATGCATTATGATTTTTCTTGCTCTCAGATGCACCTTCACTGGACACCTATGAACATATCAATCTTTTTTCTCTGACATATCTCAAATCCAATATCTGGTCCTGCAAGCTATAGTCGGATGAATCTCCAAAACAAGGAGCTGCTTCTGCTTTGGAAGCACGTGATCCTAGATGCTTCCAGACCTAAAACATCTTATTGACAAACAATTTGTAGATTGACCAAGTCCTAGATGCTTCCAGGCCTGAAAACAAGTTGACGAGCAAAAAAAAAAAAATCTCAATTTTCTAAAGCGATGCCTGTAAATTGAAGTTTTAGGTAAGAAAAAACAAAGGAAGAATGATTTGATTATCTGGTTAGAAATCAATTTGAATAGAAAGAAAAACAGCAATACCATTAAACGAGGAAAGGATCACAGGAAGTCCACAAAGAAATGGAAGAGTCAGACTATTCCAGATTGTGAATAATTGTCTTCTTTATTTGAATTCTATAGTATTGTTCCTCATTTCCTTCTCTTCTGGAAATGACTTGGAATTTTCTTTGTATGCTGGAATGAATCAATCTTTACCTTTCTCTTCTTGGTAGCCAACTTCAATCTACAGGCATGAGCCTCTTTTGAGCCATTACAACACCGTCATCGACCCGTGCAATAAAATGCCCAACAATATAATACACAGATAGGTAATGAGTCCCACAATAAAAATAAAATAAAACTCCTGCTGGCCCTTTCGCAAACCAGAAAGCCAGTACAAAGCAATTGGCTCAGTGAATTTGAAAACCGCCGAATTCTGTAATTATCAAATTAAACAGTCTATAGTTGTTCAAACCTCAACTCCTCATGGCTATTGCAGGACAACAGAAAAACCCAAGCATATGTTCTTGCTCTGATATCTGGCAACTTTGAAACATTCAATTCCTTCCCATGAAATTCTCAGGTACTCTTTCTACTGAACAACACCCAATACCCAATTTCCATCACTGATATTACCCATTTTGCAGAACTTAAAAATCAATATCAATACAAAAGAATATCCTGATTCATAAATCTGTAATTCGAAAACCGCCAAATACCATTCAGCAACGCCATCAAATCCAACAATTCAGAAAGCTTGAAGAATCTACATTCCTCACAACCATCAGAAATAAAACGAACCAAAATTCAATGCTTGCGTTCCATCGTGGGGCAAAAATAAGACACCTATACATGCACAT
Source organism: Magnolia kwangsiensis (assembly GCA_037074715.1). NCBI lineage: Eukaryota > Viridiplantae > Streptophyta > Magnoliopsida > Magnoliales > Magnoliaceae > Magnolia > Magnolia kwangsiensis. Next base: position 119,823,105 of record CM073579.1, read on the forward strand.
TGCATTCTCTGGAATAAAAATCATTCTTCTCAATGAAAACTTTGACGAATTCATAGCCAAATTCAGGACTATTGGGATCAGTTGGCTGAGATACGATTGGAGAATCTGATGGAATGGGCTTCCTAAAACATAGACAACAACCCTTACCAGGATCAGCAGATGATGGTGATCTTCTACTTCTGTGTACCTTCTTGCATTTCCTGAAAGGAAACAGAACCACCAGACCTGCCTTTTTAATCTTCTTCTTATATCCTTTCTGCTTCTTCCCATCCTCACTTCCAATGGACACTCCATCTTCATCACCTTCTTTGGATTTTTCCTTTCCAGACATGAGATAAACGAATAGAAATAGAAATTATCCAAAAAAAAAAAAACCCAAATTCAAAGACTTGGATCGGAGTAGAATCCGTTCCAGTCTAAGCGATTTTCTCGCCAAAGTTCTGAGGAAGAAAAGGGGTAGAGGAGATAAAATTTATGTTTTCCACGTTTTTTTTTTAAAATCTAATTTCCAGAGTGTTGCAAAAGGATGCGAGTTTCCCGCAGCACCTGTGGCAGAGAGTTCCTGCAGCACAAAGTTCTGTGGGGCGCAGTTTGATATTAGTGTGAAATCCACTCCATCCATCAGTTTCTTCACGTCATGTCAACAATGATATTCTTAAAAAAAAAAACAGAAGCAGATGCAAGACCCAAGAGGGGGCGCACCTTACGCCCACAACCTTACCTATGTATGACATCCAACCCGTTCATAGGGTGATTAGAGATAAATAGATAAAACACAAATGTCAGCTTGGCTCTTATCGTGACACGACACGACTTGACGAAACTGATGAACGGATGGGATTTCACACGGACGACGTGTGGCCCATGGGCTTTGGATTGCAGGAAACTCGCGCTGTTCCTAAAAGATCTGTACACCTGACACTTGTCAGATTTCTTGTGAAAAAGAATAGTGGAATCCAGAAGCTGCTTTTCATGTTCCATATACCATGCGTGGAAGTCAATCATTAAAATGGTACACCGTCTCCCTGTTACTTGGAGCCAACTTAAATTACATGGGTCCACTGCAATGTCCGTCTGGCGTCGGCTCATTCTCTCGATATATCTGGTTCATATTAAAACGTAACCTAAACAACGACAACAAAAATAAATAAATAAATAAAATAAAAAATAAAATAAAATTCACATGAGCCGCACAATAAAAAATAATAAACCAGTACCTATAAGAAAAATACAAAAATCAACCTAATTCACAACTTCAGTAATTTTTTTTTTTTTTTTTCACACCCCTATGCTAGTGGAATTTCGCAACCTATGGATACTCAGACCCTTGACCTGGTGTTGAAACTTGTTGGTGTCTTTTTATGGATGGTTCTTCCGGTCGGATCGTCTTCCACCTACACAATCACCAATACAAAGGGAACCCTTGCTAGAGCCAGGGAATCTCCGATGTTTAAGTCAGTTTTCTGATCAACGACAAAGGATTTTTAGGGTTTTCTATTGCATATCTTTTATTGTGAAGGAGATGGTTATTTATAGGTCCAGATGAACCTTATCATACGAGGATTTTTCTCCTTCATATTTGGAGATTTGATCCTCTTAACTGATTTCGCCCGTACTCCTGGATTTTTAGGACGGTATTTACATTCACACCGCCTTTTCTTGTCTAGGCTCGGCCGTTACCGACTCTAGAAGAGTCTCGGCCGGCTAAGGAGCATAAGTTTTCTGCCTTCTCATTGACGGAATAGTCTCGGTGTTTATCCATCATCCTTCCTTACTCCGTGGCTGACGGAACCAACTCATTAGGTCGGTTTTATTCTATCGGTCGGGTGGCTTATAACTTACTCGGCCTTTTGTAGGCTTACGCAAACGCAATTAACTCTCCGACCGAGTAACTTAAGTCGTCTTATGCTTGTGCCTCTTAGCCTTATTCACTATTTCCTTGGCTCCAACCATTGTCTCGGACTCCTCGGGTGATGTCAGCAAAGCCGACCTACTCCATATCCGAGTTTCCAGACTTGACATATTTTTCCCCAACAGTGAGCCCCCCTTACTCCATGTGTTGTTCTCGACACCAAGGAGTAATGAGTTTTTAGGTCGGTTCGCATCAGAGTCCGAGGTCATAATGAGACATTAATGCCTTTTGAGTCGTCTTTAACGTATGACGGTTCATTCTTGAGGTCGCACGAGCGGCTAGCCGTCAAGTCGCTTCTTCCGCTTATGGGCGTTGGACGCGTGGCGAAGGAGTTATCGCCATCAGTCGACGTGCACCACGTGTCGAGCGAGGGAGTCGAAGCAAGCGTCGTTTCCCCTGCTCATTAAATACACCTGCCACATAACAAGGTTATAAAAAGAACGGGCAGGAGGAGCGTGCGAATTTTATTTTTGCCTCTCACTCTCCTGCTTCTTTATTCTCTTTCAATTTTTCCTTCTTCTTCTTCTTTCTTTCCTCCGCTGTCGTTTTCTTCTCCGTCACCTTCTTTTGTGGTCGTCACTGCCTTCTCTGGTGAGTTTTTTTTCTCCTTTTCTATCGATATTAATGGCTACACAGGGCTCTCAGAGCCCCCTAGAGGGAACTTCCGGTGACGAGGGTGATTTGCGATGTTTCTTGAATGTTGCGGAGCCACCCTCCTTACTAGCGGAGATCGCCGTTAGTGCGGATGCTGCTTTTCGGCTCGTCAGGAGCCCGAATGAATCACCGGCTGAGTGTCCTACCCTAACCGGTCCTTTTAGTAGTGGATCGTCTCTGGTAACCCGTCTAGGGAGACCTAATCTCAGGATGGATCCATTGGAGGAGGAAGAAGAAGAAGAAGAAGAAATAATGATAGCTGAGGGGGTCGCTGTATCGTTCCCTGTAACTCGGTCGGCACATGCTTCTGAGTCAGCTTCTGAGGGAGAGGGGGCTGAGGATGACCTGAGTGGTCATGTCGCCTCAATTTTAACTGATTCTGATCTGAAGAGAATTCGAGCCAGGTACCATGTTCCAGACTCGGTTATACTTCGGCTCCCTCGTCCAGAGGATTTGCCTAACCATCCCCCTATTAGGATGGTCACAATTTTTCAGGTCTCGATGTAATGCGGTTTGCGTTTACCTCTCCAACCCATTGCTCGAGATTTCCTGTCTCGTGTCAAACTTGCCCACGATCAGATCGTTCCAAACAAGTGGAGGAATTTATTTGGGTGTGTTGTGCTATGGGCTGAGCTTGAGCAACCCCTACTGACAGTCGATGAATTCCTGTACCTGTATCAAGTAAGACCAAATTTAAATTTTTTCGGCTTTTATTTTCTAAGCGCGTGGCGAGGTAAGGGCGGTTCTCTCATATCCGACCCACCAACTTCCAACAAATATTAGAAGGAGAGATGGTTTTGGGCGTGCAGACAGTGGGAGACGACCGATTTGTGGCCCTACAAGCCTTGAGTCTCCCGTTCGTTTCACAAAGCAGGTGACTCGGCTTGAGATTTTCTATTTCTCCTCATTATAACGCGCTGAATCTAACCTTTTGGTGTTTTACAGATATCCTAAAGAGAAGGGGGAAGCTCAGATCCGATGCTCTAGCTCGGATCAAAGATCTGAAAAAGCTAAGTGCAGAAGATCGGTCTTGGAAGTTATTATTACAACTGGAGCGTATACATCTTGCGGGCTTAAACTCGTTCGTGTCAGGTAATTCTTACTGCGTTGCTACGTTCTTTCGGCGCATTGTCTAACTCACTTTTGTTCTTCTTTTCAGATCTTCCCGAGGCTCGACCATATCTTAAGTCAGCCTCCGCTTGCATGGCTGAATCTCGTCCTTCCCTAAAGTCGATCTCCAAGGTGAAGGCTCCTCCATGGTCGGCTGTCTTATTGGGGTCTCGGCCTTCGAAGCAATCGAAGACTGCTGCAAAGGCAAAGGAGCCGACTATTTCATCTGCTTCTGTTCCAACCGCCCCACAAGTAGTTGTGTTCTCCGACCCTGATGAGAGGGCGGAAGAGGCGGAGGTAGTTCTTCATGTGTCTCAGTTGGCTCTTGAGCCAGGACCTGTTGCAGAGGAGGTTCCAAAACAGAGAGAGAGATCAAGTGGAGAATCCTCAAGAGGGGAGATGACTTAACAGGAGTTGTCACCCTTCCACAAAGTCATCTCGGGGATGATTCCTTGGGCAATCGCTCATGTGAGCGAGAAGGACTTTGCCAGCTTGTACAACACCCCGACTCTGCAGACCCTTGGTCATACGGTGAGGCTACTTTTTGATGTAACATCTTTTCTTCTTATTTCTCTGTAACTTCTGGTTAAGGCCCTTGTTACAACTTACTATCTCCCATTTACAGCTGGCCCCTTGCATTGTCAAGGCCTGCTCGGAGCTATCCGCTGCTCAGAAGCTTACGGCTGAGACAGAGATAGCCAAGAGAGTTGCGGTTGAGGCAGAGGGTCGCCGAGAGATCGCCGAGGGTCGCATCGGCATTATGAATGACGATTTATCAATTTTCAGGAAGGCAGCCAAGGATGCGAGGGCCGCTCTCGAGGGCGCTAAGGCTGAGAGCATCCGTTTGGCATCGCTTCTGGCAGGGACCGAGGAAGAGAATAGACATCTTCGGCATGTTCATGGCGCGTGCGAGAACAATCTGGCTCGGGCCAAATCCGACGTCGCGACGCTCGTCCAACAAGCTCGGGAGGAGGCCATCCGAGCCAAAGAGGCCCAGGACCGGGTCGTGGAAACCTTTCTCGAATCTTCGGAGTTCGAAGAAGAGAGGGACCGCCTTTATCAAGGTGGTTATAGCCTGCGTTCTGGAGTTGAGGGCCGCCTTTCCCAACCTTGACCTCTCCGCGTTTGAGGCTGATAGTCCAGAGGTCGAAGCTACTGGTGCTGATGCCGCTGCCGACAAAGAAGCCCCTGCTGCGGCCGCTACTGTCGATGAGGCCGGCTCCTCTGAGACTGCTTAGGGAGTGGTCTAATTTGGGATTGCTTGGTGAGTACCCCGACCGAGGGATAGCAATTGTGCTTCATTTTTAGCACTCACGCCAGCCCTATGTCGGCTGAGGCCGAGCGTCTTCTGGTATCATCTCCAGCTCCTCAAGCTTTTACCCCGGGTCTACCCAAGAGCATCCGTAACCGAGGGAGATTACTCACTCTGTCGGAAGCAGTTTTGTATTTCGCTAATATAATCCTAGTAGAGTCTTATGTAACCCGATGTAAAACACTTAGAAAAAATGAATGAAAATTCTCAGTTTTATTGAATCGACTTTGTTTACATTCCTTTTTCATTCTCTTTTAGCATCTTCAGCTCTGCCTTAAGGGTAATGGATCTTGAGATGCTCGGCGTTCCAAGGGTGAGGCAACAGTTGCCCATTTAAGTCTTCCAGCCGATACGTACAAGGACAGATGGTACTCGAGATGACATAGGGTCCTTTCCAATTGGGTCTCAGTGTGCCCGCACCAACTTCCTTTGTATTTGAAAACATTTTTCGGAGGACCATATCCCCGACGCGGAATCGTCTGACTTTAACTCTAATGTTGTAGAATCGAGATATTTGCCTCTGTCGAGCCATCGTTCGTAGCCGAACTTCTTCTCTTCTCTCTTCCAGCAAGTCAAGCCCGAGCGACAGGAGTTCGTCATTTTCCTGTTCGCTGAATATATTGACTCGGGCTGAACTTATACCGATCTCCACTGGGGCAACTGCTTTCGAGCCATAACAAAGGGAGGAGGGAGTTTCTCCCGTGGCCGTCCGAGCTGTGGTTCGGTAGACCCACAATATATTCAGGAGCTCTTCAGCCCATGTTCCTTTGGCTCCGTCAAGCTTCGTTCGGAGATGCTGTTTAATAATCTTGTTAACAGCTTCAACCTGTCCATTCGTCTGAGGATGATGAGGCGAAGCGTACACATTTCAGATATCGAGATTACTGTACATCTCACGGAACTGTCTGTTATCGAACTGCCTTCCATTATCAGTGATAATAGTCTGTGGTATCCCGAACTAACAGACGATGTAAAACCCGTATCCTAATTCGTACTGTTCCTTAGGCTTTCGCGGTCATTCCGATCGATTTTCGGCGACTCGCGATCTGCAACCGGCGTTGCGCGCAATCCTGAGACGGATCCTGTCGGTCTGAGTCAGTTCGACCCGAGACTTGTACCAGTGCGACCGCGCTGTCGTCGCGGTTCCGATGCCGCGTCTCACGCGCCGAGGCGATACCCAGGCCAAGAGATGTGGGCCCGCGTTCAGTTCGAGAAAACGCCGCACATTTGTATAATCCCAAGAGAATCTCTACAACCTTTCAAATCAATCCCATCAATCATTTCATATGTCAAGTACACATCACCCCATCCCCAAGCAACCCTTAAAGTCAACACTCCCTTACACAAAGTACCCCCCATCACTCACTTTTCACCCATCACACCCATACCTCTCTCCCATCACCCCTCTCTCATCACCTCTCTCTCTCTCTCATTCCCTCTCATTTCTCCTAAGCCCCATGAGAGCACCCAACGTCCATGGCTTCCATGGAGAGCAAGTGTGGCCCACTTTCCTATCTCCCATCTCCACCATCCTAAGTCGATCTCAACCGTTGAAGTGCCTCCATTGGATCTCTAGCATACATTGATGGAAGAAAAAGTCCAAAAAGATCAAAGGTGGGTGCTTCTTTCTCCCTTTCTCCCTCTATTTTTCCTTTGTTTTGTGGGTGATTTTATTTATTAGATTTGATGATTTAAGGGCCCACATGTGGTCGGACCCATTTGATGCATGTATTGAGGGGCCCATAGTGGCGAGGTCCCTCCTCCATCCGTCTCTCTCTCTCTCTCTCTCTCTCTCTCTCTCTCTCTCTCTCTCTCTCCCTTTTTGATGGCCTATGGCCCACCTAATATTTGATCCAGACCATCTACCTGTGGATCCCACTTTGTTGGAGTCCAGTGGTTGGTTGGATGGTCCAGCACCACTGGTACCGTCCCACAGTGCTGGACGAAAGGAAAACAAAAATTGCAGCTTGATCCAACATGGGGCCCACCATATGGACGTACTGCATCAACACGTGACGCGCACCAGTCGGGAGGTGGATAGGCCAGTGCATGCTGCTGACGCTGTGACATCTGTGAGTTTTGGTGGAGCCCACCTTGGTATACATGAGAATCCACTCTGTCCAACAGTTGTGGGACCCACGTAGTATGTGTTATCCCCACACCGTTCATCCATTCACCCATGGGACCCACCTACAGCAGTGGGGACCATCACGTTGTATGTGTGCCACGTCCAAGCCGTCCGTCTAACACCTGGACGTTGGCAGATTCAATGCTTTTATATATATATATATATAGTACACATGTATATATTACATATATGTTGCCATATGGTGGGCCCCACGTGGGACCCACCTCTGTGGGAACTATTTGGCTGGGATGTCTCTCACCCACAGTAGATCTGCTGTACTCAGTAGTTTGAGGCCCAATCATGAGGCATGTAATAATCTCGACCGTCCATCCATCTTGCTGTGCTGGACGCTGGAACCCACCATTATATATGTGCCTTATGCACGCCGACCATTTAGCTCCCTGACGTGGACCCCACTATTGCAACATGTGGGGCCCTCCTTGTATTGATGTGGCGCACACCCAGCCGTCCATCTATTGTGCTGCTGTTTAGGGCCTACCGTGTTATGTGGGTCACCTCCATGCCGTCCATTTGCTAGATGGGTGGGACCCACCTTGATGATACCGGGTGTCCACGCGTGTGGACCCACCCAATTACACCGTCCATCCATTGCTGCCCAGCAGCAATAACTATTGTATTGATGCAGTGTTGTGTTGACGCAGCAGGTGCTGCAGGACCACCTCGATGTATGTGTCATCTCCATCATTGCAGCTCGTGTGGGGGTGGGACCCACCATGATGTATATTTTGTATCCACACCGTCCACTTGATGGGAACCCTCCTCAGGTGGGCCCCCTCAAAAAAATGAACCATATCCAAGACTCAGGCGGCCCACATCAGTGGAAACAGTGGGGTGAACTATCTATCCTTGAAGACCTTTTATGGGCCACAAAAGTTTCTGATCAGAATGAAATTTGATTTCCCCTGTTCTGCCAGGTCTGCACGACCTTATCAACAGGTTGGACGGTAAATGAGCATTTTGGTGGGCCCCACGTGGAACTCACCGTGAATGATGTGTTTTATTCACACCGTCCACCCCTGGACGGTGGAAACCCACCATAATGTATATGTTATGTCCAGCCATTCCTCCATTCAGGGCCCCACCACTGATGTAAGTGCTTTATCTGATGCCGTCCATCTGGATGGTGGCCCACTGCTGACTGACGTCAGTGAGTTAAATGGGCTACAATGATGCATGTGATTTATATCCACGCCGTCCATGTGGAGTGTAGTACATGGGACCCACCTCAATGACGTATGAACCCACGCCATCCACACCTCAGATGGACCCCTCATTGGTGATGTTAATTCACACCGTCAGTCCAGAGCGTCCCGAGGGTCTGGACGCTAGACGCTGGACTCTCCGTCTCTAACGTAATATTATATTATATTTTGTATACATGTGCGTATGTATATAAATATTAATATAATAATTTATGTGATATTATATGGTGGGCCCTACGTGGAACCTACCGTGATATATGTGTTTCATCTTGGTGCATCAGCAGCCATGGGGCCCATGTGCACGTGATGCATGCGTTGTATCAACGCTGCCCATCTGTTTTTACTCCCAGCCGTCCATTGAATAGAGGGCTGGACATTTGAACTTATATTAATATAATATTAACAGATATATTTTTATATATACATATATATATATTCGTTGTTTATGTATGGGACCCACCTTGTTGTATATCCACACCGTTCAGATAGACAAGATGGCGGGACCCATCAGTGTATGTATTTTATTCACCCTGATATATATGTGTTCTCCATGCCGTTCAACTGATTGACCAGGCCGTCCATCATGGCCCATCGTGATTTACGTACTTTATCAACTTCGTCCATCTGTCAAGGATGGTGGGTCTACCTTGATGATGTGTTGTATTCGCGCTGTCTGTCCATTTTGACGGATGTGTGGTCCACCTTGATATATGATTTCATCCACGCCGTCTAAGGACGAGGGACCACCATGATGTATGTTTTATCCACTCCGTCCATGGGACGTGTGACCCACCTTTGATGTATGCATTCTATATCCACTCCGACCACCTGGTGGGGCCCATTTGCTGCGAGGGCCCACCTGTGATGGATATACGGCCCATTAGTGCGGCCCACCTTGCCGTACTTGTGACCCATCGGTGAGGCCCGCCTTGATGTATTTTTGAACCACCCATGAGGTCCGCTTGTTGTGTGTTTGAAGCCCATGGTATTAGGCCCATTGATGCGGCCCATTGGTACAACCCACTTGATGTGTACGAGGCCCATTAGTGCGGCCCATTGATGTAAGGCCCATTGTGACATGTATTTGGCCCATTACGTGTGGCCATTTGATGTGTTCAAGGCTCAGATACGTGGCCCATTTGATGTGTATAAGACCCATGTGTAAGGTCTACATGTTATGTATTTGAAACCCATGAGCAGGGCCCCACTTGAGATGTATATATATAGGGCCCATTGATGTGGCCCACTTATTGTATTTGAGGCCCACGGGTCGTGGCCCATTGAGATGTATAATTGGCCCATATGCCGTGGCCCATTGAGATGTGTTTCCGACCCATTTAGTGAGGTTATTGTGATATATTCCTGCTCATATGATGAGACCCAATGAGGTGTATGTGTGGCCGTTACGTTGTTTATGAATCCCTTATGTAGGCCACTCCTTGGGAGCAAATGTTGGTTAGATGTCCACGTTGAGGGGTAATGATGGTTAAATGGCCTCATTATGACCTTCCCTTAGGCCCTGTTAGGCCCATTCTCTTCGTGGGTTAACCCCAAATAAGTGGGCCCCATTCACCATAGACGGATGGCTCCGTGCTATTGGATTTGATATAACCACAGCCGAGTACCGATCTTTATACTATGGTTGATCGGCTGATCATCTATGGATCCCGCTTTGTTTACCTGCTGATTATTGGTATCGAGTATCGAAGCTGACGCCGATTATCGACCCTGAGTATCGGTGTCGATTATCGATGCTGATTATCGGTGCCGATTATCGAAACCGATTACCGATCGTGGCCGATTATCGATTGACGTGGGCGATTGCTGATTCTATTCATCGTGGACGATTGACCGATTACCGATCGAGGCCGATTATCCTGACCGATTACCGATCATGGCCTCTTGTCGATTGACGTGACCGATTGCAGATTCTGCTTGTCATGGCCGATTGATCGATTCTGATTATCGAGGCCGATTACTGATCGAGGCCAATTATCGTGGCCGATTATCGATTCCGATTGTCGTGGCTGATCGCTGAATTCTGATTGTCGAGGCCCAATGTGATGTATTGGCGGCCGTTGTGATGTGTATCCAGTCCGTGTTTAAGGCCCAATGTGATGTATATGAGGCTTATGTGATGAGGCCCACTGTGATGCATTTGAGGGCTAGGCGATAGAACCCATTGTAATGTATATTAGGCCCATGTGAAAGGCCCATCGTGATGTGTATTAAACTCTTGAGTGAGGCCCATGGTGTTGTATATTTGGCCCTTATGTGAGATCATGAGTCCACTATATGTTAGGCTTTATGTGGGCCGTTCCTTGGGGGACAATGTTGGTTAACTGTCCACGTTGTCGATGTCGATTGTCAATGCTTGCTATTGATAATGATTATGAGTATGTGACTGCATACATCATGTTACATGTCCATACGCATCACCTGCATGTCTGTTATGAGATATTATTGACCATTGCATACGTCATAGTGCTGGTTGTTATGAGACTCCCTGATAGGCGGAGATTGTCTCGCATGAGTGCACGGTATGCGTAGGACTGATGCATGACTGGATTGTATGACTCATGCATCTTGTATTGTGTGTTGTGATTACTGTATGCCCTAGCGACATCAGGGCCGTAGCCTCCACAGGCATATCGTGGATGGCCAGATGAGACACCGAAAATCTGTTTTACATGGGGTGCTATAGATATCCCTGGGTGAAAGTCCCTAAACCCTCTTGGTTCCAGAGGTTGCTCCAATGTCTAGACCGAGTGGGTAGATGAGCGCCATGTGCCGATTACCAGATGGCTGCGCTCTCCACTGTTTCGTGGTCGGTTGGAAGGGGGTGCGGCCTTACCTGCCCGAGAGGAGGGGGCAATGCTAGGCTGAGTCTGACCAGCTCGAGAAATGGGTCCGCTATCTACGAGTCGAGCCCGATATTGGCAGACAGATAGTAAGGTCTCTTCCACTTACCTTATTGCGCGCGATGTGGCGGCGATCTGGTTTAGAGTGTACTAAACCCCGGTGATTTCTCAGAGAGGAACCATACTGACATGTGGACTTATTGAGTAGGAATTGCATGCTCATTCATTCATTCACTATCCACTAGGGCTGGTAGTGCGCAACTAATTGTTGTGTACCTTCGTTATGGCAAGGATTTCGGTTGGGCGCGCGACTAGCCTGAGATCAGGAGTTTGCCACAATGAGTCTGACTATCCAAATTTAGGTATGAGACTGGTTTGGATAGAAGTCCCTTGTGGTGGACCCCATAGCCTGCAATACTACGTACTATCATCCCGACTTCACACTCCAGCATGGTTATTTCATTTGCATCGCATAATACATTACGTCCGCGGGCATATGACATCTTGGGTTGTTATTTCTTCACTTATATGGCTTGGATAGACTTAGCAGGATTTGTATATTGCATTGCATTCTCGACATATGATATTTAACTCTTTATGACTACTTATCGCATAGTTGTTTTATATTGCGTATTCTGATATTGATTAACTTATAGACTTGCCCATGCTTCCACTTACTCTGTTATCGTATGATTTACATCTTGTCAGTATTTCCGCTACTCTGATAATCCCTGCTCTTGTTAGTGTTTCTACTTATTTAGACATTGTATGGTTTATGGATTACACATTCTTTTGGTATTGTATGATTATAGTATTGTATTGAATACTTGACACTTACCTTGTGCACACACTTACACCACCCTCTAAGCTTTCTATAAGCTTATGCACGATAGATGCGTGCAGGTGATGTTAGGTTGCAGCAGTGTTGAGCTTGGAGCGTGCAGTGGCCTTCTGGAGCTTGACTTTTATTTATGTATTTTTCTTTTTGTATTGTATTCAAATGATTATATTAGTGAATATGTGATGACAATGTTGCTTTTGTGAATTGGGTAATCTTGTGGTTATGCTTATTACTAGTTATATGTACAAAAAAAATCCTCCTTGTAGGATCCCAGGATCGGAACCTGGCATATGAATGCTAGGAGCCGAGAATGGGGTACTACGGAGGCTGTCGGCACCAGATTCGGCGATCGGGATTCTTATGAATCCGATTTCCGGATTTGGGGCGTGACAGACGATGTTCTTCCAAACGAATCCTGTAATCTTCTGTTCAGTTATCTTCACTAATGGCTCGGCTTCGGCCCACTTCGTGAAATAGTCCACCGCAACCACGACAAACTTGGTCTGACCCTTTCCCAGAGGGAATGGTCCGATGATGTCGATCCCCCACTGTGCAAAGGGCCACGGTCCAGTCATCGGGGTCAATTCCTCGGGATAGATGCAAATCGCTAACACTTGTGGCATCTTCGGATGAACTTCTTAGCATCATGTTGTATGGTCGGCCAGTAATATCTTTGCCACAGTACTTTGTTGGCTAGCAAACGCCCTCCTGAGTGATTTTCGTATATCCCTTCGTATACTTCTCGTAACACATAGTCAGCTTCATGAGAATTCAAACATCGTAGTAAGGGAGCATATAATATTTTCTTGTACAGTACCCCGTTCAACATGGTGTAGCGCGACGCTCGGATCTTTAGCCGCCAAGCCTCGGTATGATCTTCCGGTAGTTTTTCCTCATTGAGATAATGGACGATAGGATCGAACCAAGTAGGTTCCGAGCCAATAGCACATATAGCCGAGTCTGTCGGCTCATTTATACTCAGTTTAGCTAAATATTTAATCGGGACCGACCGAGGTATGTCGTCTTCGTCAGCTGAAGCAAGCTTTGCTAACAGATCGGCTTTAGCATTCTCGGCCCTCGGAATCCGAACTACTTTACATTGCCAAAATTCTCCAATTAATTCTTTGGCCTTCTCGGTGTACGCTTTCAGTTGTTCTTTTTGTGTTTGATAAATACCAGTAACCTAATTAACGACTAGCTGCGAATCACTGAAGACCTTGAGATGAGTTACACCTAAACTCCCGGCGAGTCAAAGGCCAAGCAACAAGGCTTCGTATTCTGCTGTGTTATTCGACGCTTGGAATTCGAGTCGTAAGGCATATTGCATACAAGTTTGGTCAGGAGTCTCCAATACTACCCCAGCCCCGCTTGCCTTAAAGTTGGAAAAGCCGTCGATGAATAATTTTCAGGGTGTCGGGTCGGGTGACGGGCCGAGGGAAGAGGACGTCGACACTCCGATTATCCTGTCGGACTCAGAGATTATGTTGTCCTGTGAAGTCACTTTGACAATAAAGTCGGTCACGGCTTGTCCTTTTATGACTGTTCTTGGCCTGTACTGTATGTCGAACTCGCTCAACTCGATCGCCCACTTCGTAAGTCGACCGGAAGCTTCTGGTTTCTGAAGGATCCGTCGCAAAGGTAAATCGGTCATAACAATGATGGTGTGAGCTTGAAAGTATGACCGGAGTCTTCGCGAGGATACTACCAGGATTAAGGCTACCTTTTCAAGGGGAGGATACCTCGTCTCTATGGGTAGCAATGCTTTGCTGATATAATACACCGGTAATTGCCTTCCTTCGCTCTCTCGTATGAGAGCCGAGCTAATTGCTGCATCGGATACAGCCAGATATAATAACAGAGCTTCTCCTGACTTGGGTTTGGATAACAGCGGTGGAGACCCGAGATAAGACTTCAGTTGCTGGAACGTTGTTTTACACTCTTCTGTCCACTCCATCGACTGTCGTCCTTTCAATTGCTTGAAAAATGGAAGACATTTATCAGTGGCTCGGGACAGAAAGCGGTTAAGTACGGCTACTCTTCCGGTTAGCGTTTGTACGTCTTTAATTGTCTTCAGAGACTCCATGTCAAGTAGAGCCTTAATTTTCTCAGGATTCGCTTCAATTCCTCGCTGACTAACCAGAAAACAGATAAACTTTCTCGAGCTTACACCAAAAGCACACTTGCTTGGGTTTAACTTCATTTTATACTTGCGCAAGTTCAGGAACATTTCTTCTAGGTCCGCTATATGGTCGGCCGCTTATACACTTTTGACGAGCATATCATCTATATACACTTCCATGGTTCGGTCGATATGACGAGCGAACATTTTGTTCACCAACCTTTAATACGTCGCTCCAACGTTTTTCAAACCAAATGGCATCACTCGGTAACAATAAAAACCTTTGTCGGTGACAAAGGTGGTTTTTAATTTATCGATTCCATGCATTACAATTTGATTGTAGCCAGAATAGGCATCCAAAAAGCTAAGTAATTCATGTCATACAGTACTATCCACCAACTGATCAATGCGAGGAAGAGGGAAGTTGTCCTTGGGGCAGGCTTTTTTCAGATCTGTATAATCAATACAGAGACGCCACTTCTCATTGGCCTTTTTCACCAGTACGACGTTAGCTATTCACTCTGGATAGTATATCTCTTCAATGAATGTAGCCTTAAGGAGCTTGCCAACTTCTTCTTCGATGATGGCATACCTTTCAGGGCCGAGAGGACGCCTTTTCTGCCGAATTGACCTGTAGGTCGGATCGATGTTGAGTCGATGCGTCATGACCGAGGGATCGATCTCAGGCATATCTTCATGGCTCCATGCGAATACGTTAGCATATAGGCGAAGCAAGGCGATCAAATCTTCTTTGAGAGGTGACTTCAGAGATAAGCCGATTTGTACTACTTTCGATTCGTCTGTCTCGGTTAAGGATTTCGAGACAAGTTCTTCCGTTGGTTGCCCCCGTTCGTGAGATCCAACTCGAGGGTCCAGCGACTCGATCATCGATATCTCCATCAGAGCCTTCACTACTGTTATATAGCATTATCGGGCATCTTGCTGTCTTCTTTTACAATTCTACTCCCGAATCTATCAAAAATTTCATGGATTAGTGGTACGTAGATACCACAGCTTGAAGGAGGCTTAGGGATGGTCGACCGAGTATGGCATTGTAAACCGATGATTTGTCGATGATCAGAAAGTCGACTATTGTAGTTGTCTGATGGGGTGAATTTTCGGTGGTGAGTGGTAGTGAAACGATCCCCTCAGGAAGCACCTGCCCACCTGAGAATCCTATGAGTGGGGTTCGGACTGGACGTAAAGCCGACCGTCCAATGCCCATTTTATCGAACGCCTGGGTGAACAATACGTCCGCAGACGACCCAGTGTCCACCAGTACTCGGAATACTTTCCTATTAGCAATGGTGAGAGCAATGACTAGTGCATCATCATGAGGATAATGGATGCCTCGGGCGTCATCCTTAGTAAATGAGATACAATATTTCTCTCTTCTTTTCTTTGGAAGGTCGGGACAGCAAAAGAATCTCAAATTCCGGACGATTGATACTTCTGGAGTGATTTTTCTGAATATTATTGGAATCTCCACCGCACTGATGTCCACTAATAATCGTTCAGATCTCTTCCGTAGGCCGATTTTCACTCGGGCCTTCTTCTGCAGTGTCAGATCCTTCCACATGTTCTCTGAGTCGGCCTTCTTTAATGAGCTGCTCGATTTCATCCTTTAAGTGATAACAATCACTTGTATTGTGACCGTGGTCCCGATGATAGTGACAGTACTTATTTTTATTCCGTCGATTCAGATTTTCTCGGAGCTTTCAGGGCCAGTTGACAAAGCCTTCACTCTTGATTTTCATCAACACCTGCTCCTGATATTTATTCAGGGGGTGTATGTGAAAAACCTTCTGTCAGATCGTTTGCCCGACCTTCCGTCATCTCGTGCCCTATCTTCTTTATGTTCTTTCCTCCAGCTGAGTCGGCTTCTTTTTTGACCGACTCTTTAGGTGAGGGTTTTTCCTTCTGGACTTTCTCACGCAGGAGTCGGATTTCTTCTGCATCCGCATATTTGTCCAAGCGAGCCATAAACTCGTCCAAAGTCTCTAGCGGGTTTTTGTCTAGGGATGCTAGAAAGGGCTTGTCTTTGACCCCTTGCATAAGCGCATTAAGCGAAGTCTCCTCTCAGTATTTTCGAACCTGAAGAGATTCGAAGTTGAAACGCTTGATGTAGTCTTTCAGTAATTCTCCTTCCTTCTGAACTATGTTATTCAGGTGTGCGGGCGGCTTCAGTTTCTTCTTTCTGCTGATGAAGTTAGTGAGGAAGGCATCTCTTAGTTCTGCAAACGAACTAATCGACTTCAGTTTTAGCTGTTTAAACCAAAGTCGAGCCACATCGGTTAACGTGAGGAAAAAGGCTCGGCACATAACAGCGTCCGAGGCATCGTGCAACTCCATATAAGTTTTGAAGCATTCAATATGCTCTGTTGGATCGATTTTTCTGAAAAAAGGAATAATCTGAGGTAGACGAAACCTCTCCGGTAATCGAGCCTGTATTACTTCATCAATAAATGGAAAAAATTTTACCTTGAACTTGATCGGGTATGTGTTCCGACCGTGCTTCATGTCTGCCATCTCTCTCGCCATCTCTTCCCGAACTTCTTTTTTGAAGTCCTGAATATCGGCCCTCCAAGGTTTCACGCTCTCTGTTGTTTCCTCCATAGGAAGCCGACTTCGCCTCCTTTCATCTATTCTGTGTCGTAGGTTCGAGGGAGGTAATACAGCTGTTGCCGAGCATGCCGGTTAACTCGGGCCTTGATGCTGACTCGGCTGTTGCTGTTGAAGAGACCGCGGGGTAGCAGGCTGAGCATCTGGCGGAGGAATCTGTGTTGTTTCACAATGCGTCTGCATCTGTTGATTGTACAGCTGTTCCAACATGTGTTTCATGACACACATTTCGGCACGCATCACTTGAACCTCTCGATTTAATTATGAATTCCCTTTGTTCTGTTGACTAGTGGTTACGGTGGATGCCGCAGGCGGAGCTGCTGGTGGGACCGCAGGGGGAGCTCCTTGAGCTGTGCTGGCAGCGGCTTCCCCTGCTTCATCTTGATCCCCTCTTCTCGTTCTTGTCATTCAGATAGAGCGTAAGAAGCGGCTTTTTGCACGTTTTCCACAAACGGCGCCAAACTATTGGTGTCTTTTTATGGATGGTTCTTCTGGTCGGATCGTCTTCCACTTGCACAATCACCAATATAAAGGGGACCCTGGCTAGAGCCGGGGAATCTCCGATGCTTAAGTCAGTTTTCTGATCAACGGCAAAGGATTTTTAGGATTTTTTATTACATACCTTTCATTGTGAAGGAGATGGTTATTTATAGGTCCAGATGAACCTTATCATACGATGATTCTTCTCCTTCATATTCGGAGATTTAATCCTCTTGAATGATTTCGCCCGATCCCGAGGATCTTGGGATCGGATACCCGTACTCTTGAATTTCTGGGATGGTATTTACATTCACAACGCCTTTTCTTGTCTAGGCTCGGCCGTTACCGACTCTAAAAGAGTCTCGGCCGGCTCAGGAGCATAAGTTTTCTGCCTTCTCACGGACGAAATAGTCTCGGTGTTTACCCGTCATCCTTCCTTACTCTGTGGCCGTTGGAACCAACTCATTAGGTGGGTTTTATTCTATCGGTCAGGTGGCTTATAACTTACTCGACCTTTTGTAGGCATACGCAGACGCAATTAACTCTCCGACCGAGTAACTTAAGTCTTCTTATGCTTGTGTCTCTTGGCCTTATTCATTATTCCCTCGGCTCCGACCATTGTCTCGGACTCCTCGAGCGGTGTCAGTAGAGTCGACCTACTCCATATCCGAGTCTCCGGACTTGACATATTTTTCCCCAACAAAACTCTTGAGAGTCTACCACCTGAGCGTGAGTAAGGATCCACTTTGGTAGGTTATTGGTGTGTCCGGTCCACTTACTTTTTAAATCAAGCTAATTTTTAGGCTCATGTCCTAATAAGAGCTGCCCTGATCGAGTAGAGGTGGCAAAATATGAGGAGCCTAGTAGAGTTTTTTGTTGCATAGGCTCACTTTTACAAGTGACAAAGGAAATTCGAGTGGCACAGGACCACCAGCAATGGGCCTCCTATTCCACGTTAGACCATTTTCCCTATACGGCTCACCATTATAGGTTACTTAAGAGGTATTTCGACCATAAGTTATTTAAAATAAAGTACTTATGCTTTAAGTAGCTTATTTTAATTTCTACTTATTAAATTGAAGTGATTAAGTTATTTTAATTTTTTTTTAAAAAAAAAACTATTTATAATTGATCATAAACCAAACTTATTTTTATCTTAAATAAGTTACTTGTCTATTTCTATAAGTAGAAAAGATAACTCAATCCTTACTCTTGTCTTGGCATACTCTCAAGAGTTTCAACACTCGATCGAGGGTTCGAGTACCCATAGGTGGTGAAATTCCACCACAAAGTGAGTGTGTGTGTGTGTGTGTGTGTGTGTGTGTGTGTATAAAATTAAAATAAAAATAGAAAAGATAACTTATTTGGTGGTATCCAGATGGCACCTAGTTAGTCCCATATAAATGACTGTTTACGTTGGTAATGAGTTGAAGTAAACTTACAAGATAACGGCTGGATTAGACGCGTGGGCTCTTCAATTCCCAGAGAAAAGTTTTTTATAGCGTGGCATTGTACCTTGGTTTCAACCTAATTGATGGATGACAGAAGTAATCCCATGTAAATTTATTTTCTAAAACTATTTAGGCCAGTTTGTATTCAATAAAACAATAAATTGCGCAAACAATATTTTTATTGTTGGTTTTTGTAAATTTTTTTAAATGCTATTTTCATTTTCTTTCTCTTTGCCCATACTTATCAAATTTCAAGAGAGCAAATGACCCCTCAATACTTAACGTGCTTTAAATGGTAGTTACATATGCCACTCCTTATATTCTAAAGACCTATTTAGGACCTGCGATTAAGTGGAAAGGATTAGATTAATCCAAGTATGATATAGTCCAATTCCAAAAGCATCTCTCGTAAACTTTGAAATGTATATATTTGTGGGCCCCGTGTTGATGCATACATTTTATTTATGTTGTCCATCCACATGTGCTTTTTATACGTGACAATCAAGTTGCATATTCACGTAGGTGACTGTCACCAGTTGTGAAATCTGGTCCATCGATTATAATTCCTTAATCCACTAAATAGAGGTTTCACTTAAATTTATTTATTTTTTCTAGAGGAAGAATTTGATTCTAAGTGTATAATCATTATGTGATAATGTTGTAAATTGCACCTAAGGAAATTTCATACATTTAATTTAATCTCACATTCCAAATAAGCCTTAAATAGCTCAAATGTGCAATTATGATCCTCAAGAACACAACTTGTTGTAAGGCCCGTATCCTAATTCGTACTGTTCCGTCAACTCTCGCGATCCTTCCCGACGAATTCCAGCAACCCGCGACTTATAATCGACGTTTGCTCGTGACCCTGAGTTGTATCCTATAGATTTGAGTTGGCTTAATATGAGACTTATATCATTGCGACTGCACCGTTGTCACGGTTTTAACGCCGCGTCTTGTATACCGATCCGATACCCTAGCAGGGAGAAGTGGGCCGGCGTTCAGTTCAAGTAAAACACTGCGTGTTTTGCAATCCCAAGAGAATCTCTACAACATATCTCATCAATCAATCAATCACCTCATGTCAAGTACAAGAGCAACCCATGCTTTCTTTCTCCACAAATCAAGTAACCTACCCCAAAAGTTAACAAGTCTCTCACCTCACATCTATCACTTGCCTCACATTCATCACCCATCACTCTCTCTCCTTACAACTCTTGTCACGCCCCAAACCTGAAAATCGGATTCACATGAATCCCGATTGTCGAATCCGGTGCCGACAGCCTCCGTAGTGCCCCATTCTCTGCTCCTGACAATCAAATGTCAGATTTCGATCCTGAGATCCTACAAGGAGGATTTTCAGAATGAATTTTTTTTTTAATGGAGCATAACCACAAGTATAACCAAGTCACAAAACAACATCACCACATATCCACTATATCAAAAACTTTAAGTACAATACGGAAAGAGAAATATAAGGTGATCAAAAAGCTCCAAAAGGTCCGGATACACACTCCTGCCTCAGCGCTGCTGCTGTCCAACGCTACCTGCACGCAACTGTCGTGCATAAGCTTACAAAAGCTTAGAGGGTGGTGTAAGTGTGTGCGCAAGGCAAACGCCAAGTGTACAATATCAGAGTAATGCAGAAACCTGCGGTAAGTCCATGAATATAACCAACCATACCAATGCTATGTGATGCAAGGCATGAATGCTATCGGTCATACCAAGGCCATGCGATGCGAGACATGAATGCTATCGGCCACACCGATGTAATGCGAGGCTTATATAGCTAAATGTCATATGCGAAATGCAAATCAAGCAAGTCGATACTCATCAAGTACACATATCAGTACAGTTTCGCTTTAGATATCACTGGGGTCTAATACACTCACACTGACTGCCTCCTCCCTAGCTGCATAGCCAAGTAAGCGGAATAGACCTCACTATTCGCCTGACCAGTAGTCTGCCAATACCTTTCCTGCTCGTCGATAGCGGACTCATTTGCGAGCTGGTCAAACTCAGCCTAGCTTATAGCCCCCTCACTCGGGCGGATAAGGCCACACCACCTTCCAACCAACCACGACACAATGAGAGACGCGGCATACTGGTATTCGGCACTCGGGGGCTCATGTATCCACTCGGTCTAGACGTTGGAGCATCTCGTGGTACCAAAAAGGTTCTGAAACTTTCACCCAAGGACATCCTAAGTGCCCACAGTGCTAGAACCAAGTATTTTTGATATCCGATACGGCCATCTACGATGTACCTGTAGAGCCACAGCCCTAATATCGCTAGGGCGTGCAGTGATCAAGTCACACATATGCGAGATGTATGAATCACACCGTCAAATCATGCAGCAATCCAGCGCGTACTACGCAATCATATAGGGCACTCTGTCTTATAACGAGTCTCGTAAATGGTCTGCCCAATGACGTATGTTATGATCAGTCACTACTCATATCAAGTATACATATGATGCATATGGGCATGAGTCATGGGATTATACTAAGCATGTTATAAAGTAATGGACTACTCTTACAATGCAAATGAATCTAGACGGCTTATACACAACTAGTATGGGCTTACCAATGGGCCCTAAGGAGAGGTATAATGCAGACATTTAACTAACATTGTACTTACAATGTGGACGTCAAACCATCATTGTTCCCTAGGCTCGGCCCGCTATAAATATCATTACATGAACCATGAAAAATCACACATTGCAATGGACTCTAAGGACACCCCGTTGGGCCTTGACCCATGGGCCTTAGATACATCAAATGGGCCGTATCACATGGGCCTTACATTCATCAAATGGGCTGCATTAATGGGCCTCACCAATGAGCCTCATATACATTGCAATGGTCCATGACCCATGGGCCTTGAAATACATCAAAATGGGCCTCACAACTTGGGCCTTATATGTATCAAATGGGCTTAATCTTATGGCCTTATTAAATGGGCCTAATCCCATATGCCTTATACATGCCAAATGGGCTTAATCCCATGGGCCTTATATATGCCAAATGGGCTTAATCTCATGGGCCTTATATATGCCAAATGGGCTTAATCCCATAGGCCTTAAATATATACCAAGGTAGGCCTCAATAAATGGCCACAGTTAAATCAATATGGGCCCTATACACATGCCAAGGTGGGCCCTACTTGAATCATAGATCTGACTCATTTATTAGCTCAAACCATGAATTTACAAAATAAATGGACGGTTTGGATGCAACACATGCATCATGGTGGACCCCATTTAAGTGGTCGGCATGCATGAATCACATATATCATGGGAGAGGGGTCCCACCGTCCGTTGGACAGTGTGGCAAACATCACAGGGGACTCCACCATCCGCCTGGATGGTGGATGAAAAACACATACATCATTGTGGGTCCCACATGGCTCCCACTATAATATTTGCATGCCATCCAACCCGTTGATAAGGTCACACAGACCTGGATGAAGAGAAAATGCAAATTTTAGCTCGATCCAAAACTTCCATGGCCCAAAAACAGTTTCAATGGTAGGCTTTTAGTCACCACTATTTCCTCTGATGTGGGCCACCTGAGCCTTGGATGGGCTTGAATTTTTGGTGAGGCCTGCTTCAGATAGGGGCCCACCATATGGACAGTTTAGATGGCAAATAAACATCAAGGTGGGGCCCACGCACAGGGCCGTGGGTCCCTGTCCACCGTCCGCTCGTCCGTGGAGTGCAGGACGCCTGTGCGTCCTGACGTCCAGAGGCAGCAGCCTCTGCTACTTGTTTTGTGTTTTTTTTTTTTGGAAACCCGTTTTTCCAAGGTTTATGGGGTGTGGGGCCCACATCTGATGAATCCACTCCATTCATTGGATTTCACAGCCCATAACAAGTCTATCAAGACCAATATTAGGCCTTTTTCAGCGTGTAAGAGAGACCTGGGTGGATTTCAACGGTAATGATATTGTTTTCAACACTATGGTCCACCAAATACTCGGATGATCCTCATTTTTCGGCTCAACGCCTAAAATGAGTCAGGGAGTGAGGTGGATGGTTTAGATTAGAAACATACATCAAGGTGGGGCCTATGCAAGCGACCCCTTTCCAAAGGCTTTGAAAGAAGTTAATATTTGTATTTTCCTTCTAAGTCCAGCGTCCAGACGCTGGACGTTTCTTTTCTTTTCTTCTTTTTTTTTTTCTATTTAGGTGGGCCACCACAAGATGGATGATACATCTAAGATGGGCCCCACTCATGGACGACTTGGATAAAATACATATTTCATGATGGGGCTCATTCAAGTGGGCCACATGGCCACATCAACATACAAAGAAAATAAATAACAAGAAGAGGGAGAGAGAGAGTAAAAGAGTGGGACACGCGTGATGGAGGGACCCCGGCACTATGGGCTCTCCCTTTCATGATCTACATCATAAATTAAGTGGGTCTCATCACATGTGGGCCCCAAAAAAATCGAAATCCAATGGTGGAGATCCTTTCTCCACGAAATTAGATGGTCTAGATGACCCATATACAAGCTAGGATGGTAAACATCATAATGGGATCCATGGAGAATGGCCCCATTATGGAATGATATTGATGATCAAGATAGACCATCGGCCTCATCTTAGGGTCCAAAGTGAGATCCATACCATTGATCGGTAGGCCTCACTTGGCCCATCTTAAAAATAAGAAAACTACCCTATAGAAGCACCCACCGTTCAATCTTCTCGGTCCGTTGGAATGCTGGTCTCCTTGTGCTTCACTTTGATGGTGGAAGATGAGAAGTGGATGGCTAGGATGAAGGATTTGGGGTGAAAAGTGGGCCACACATACACTCTTTTTTCTCATGAAAATCTATGGACGTGTGAGCCTCTTGGTCTTGGTGTTGCTTGAAAAAAGTGAAGAGAAAAAGAGAGAAATGGGATGGTTGAAAGAGAGGTGATGGATGGGTGTGATGGGTGAAAGGGTGAGTGATGTGTGATGTGAGTGATGGGTGAGGTGAGAGCTTGGTTGACTTTTGGATTTGCTTAACTTGTGGAGAAAGAAAGTATGAGTGTGTGTACTTGAAATGAGAGGTGATTGATGGGATTGATTGATGGGATGGATGGGACATGTTGTAGAGATTCCCGTAGGATTTGCAACATATGGTATTTTTACTAGAACTGAACGTGGGTCCACATCACCTCATCTGGGTATCGGATCGGTGCGTGAGTTGCGGCATTGGAACCACGGCGACGGTGCGTTCGCAATGATACAAGTCTCGTATTAAGCCGACTCAAATGTATAGGATACGACTTACGGTTGTGCGTAAACATCGATTACAGGTCGCGGATTGCCGAACTTTGACGGGAATGATCGCGGGAGTTGACGGGACAATACGGATTAGGATACAGGTCTTACAACTCTCTCTCTCTCTCTCTCTCTCTCTCTCTCTCTCTTCACATTTTCCAAGCACCCAAAGGAGTGCACGTCAAAGCCTTTCCCAAGAGAGAAGAGTGAGTTGTGTGACCCACTTTTCACCCCAAAATCCTTCATCCTAGTCATTCACTTCTCATCACCCTCCATCAAAGTGAAGCACAAGGAGACCGACGTTCCATCGGACCAAGAAGATCAAACGGTGGGTGCTTTATAAGCTAGATTTCTCATGTTTTGATGATAGGTCAAGTAAGGCCTACCGATCGATGGTATGGACTCACTTTGGACCTTAGATGTGGCCGATGGCCCACCTTAATTCACATGATCGTTCTATGATGGGGTCATTCTCCATTAAGCCCATCATGATGTTTACTTTTCTAAGATTTAAAGAAGTCATCTAGACCTTCTATTTTGGTGGAGAAGTAAATCTTCACCGTTGATTTTTGATTTAGTGGGCCCACATGTATTGGGACCCACTTCATGTATGATTGAATGCTTGAAAAGGAGGGCTCATAGTGTTGGGGTCCCTCCATCATACGTGTCTCACTCTCTCTCCCTCCCTCTCTCTTTCATTTTTTTTTCCACTGTATGTGATGATGTGGCCATGTGGCCCACTCGGATGGACCCCACCATGAAGCATGTATTCTATCCAAGTCATCTATAGGTGGGGCCCACTTTATATATGTGTTGTATCCACACCATCTATCATTTAGTGGCCCAGCTATGCAGGGCCCACCTTAAATGTATGTGTTATGCCCAAACCGTCCAGCGTCCAGGGGCACTGGACGTGAACTGGAAACAAAAATATTAGCTTGATTCACAAGCCTTGGAGAGGGCCACTCATGCAAGCCCCACCTAAATGTGTGGGACTAATCCACGTCGTCCATTCCATTCTCCATTATATTTTAGGTGTTGAGCTGAAAAATGAAGCAAATCCAACTATTTAGCGAGCCATAACACAGAAAACAGTGGTTTTACCATTGAAATTCACCCTGACGTTTTTGTACCCCAAAATATGTTGAATATTGGGCTTGATGGGTCTGTCTTGGGCCATAAAAACTAATATATGGGTCGGATTCCCCTGATACGGGCCCCACCTAGGAAAAACCTTAAAATTTTATTTTATATATATATATATATATATATATATATATATATATATATATATATATATATATATATATATATATATATATATAACACAACAGCGGCCGGCGCTGCTGTTGCTGACAACCCAAGGATGCAGCAGCGTCCTACGTTGGCCGTGGGTGGACAAGTAGGGACCACGGGTCCCAATCGTGGGCCCCACCATGATGTGTGTGGAACATCAAAACCATGCATTTGGTGGCCCCCTTTTTGGGCAGTGGCCCCGCCAAAAATCAGTCGTATATGGAACTTGGGTGGCCCACCTCACAGGGAGCAGTGGGATTGAACGGCTGCCACTGAAATTCTTTTGGGTGTCATAGAAGTTTTGGATCACCGTGAAATTTGCTTTTCCTTTTCATTCAAGTCCGTGTGACCTTATTAACAGATTTGATGTTAGATAACCATTATGGTGGGCCCCACGTGGGATTCACAGATGTATTGTTTTACCCACACCGTCCACTCCACTGGACGGTGGAACCTGACCCACCAAAATGTATGTGTTTTATCATGCCATCCAGCCATTTTGCTAGGTTGTTGGACGGCTAGTGGACCCCACCTTTGATGTATGTGTTACGTCCAAATCATCCCTCCAGTTGGCAAACTTGCCTTGAGGCTTGAGACAAAATGAGGCAGATCTAGATCAGGTGGATCACATTACAGGAGACAGTGGGTTTGAACATCCACCATTAAACCCTTGTGCTTAAAAGTTTGGATCAATATGATATTTATTTTTCCTCTTAATACAGGTCTTTATGACCTTATGATTAGATTGGTTGGAAAATAAACTCTAGAGTGGGCCCTATGATTTAGTTAACCGTGAAAAATTATTGTCTCCAATACTATTTGTGGTATGGTCCAAATGATCTATGATTCATTTTGGGAATTTATGAGGCCCATCTTGATGTATTTGTGGCCCGTTGTTGAGGCCCACCTTGATATATATGAGACCCATGTTATGAGGCCCATTTGATGTATTGGAGGCCCATGGGTCGAGGCCCAATGGGATGTACATAAGGCTCGTTATAATGTGATTCCACTATGGTTTATGTGTTGACCTTTATGGCGGGTCATGCCTTGGGAGCAATGTTGGTTTGACGTCCACATTATAAGAATAATGTTGGTTAAGTGTCCACATTATAACTCTCCCTAGGGCCCATTGATAGGCCCGTACTTGTTGTGTGTAGGCCATCTAGGCCCATCTTCATTGTAAGGACAGTTCATCACTTTATAACATACTTAATATAGCTCTATGATTCATGCTCATACGTGTCATATGTATGCTTGATATGAGGAATGTTTGATCATAGCATAAGTCGCTGGGCTGAGACATTTACGGAACTCCTTATGAGACGGAGTACCCCACATGAGCGTGCGGTACACATGGGATTACTGCATGATTTGACAGTGTGACTCATGCATCCCGCATATGTGTGACTTGATCATTATACGCCCTAGCGACATCAGGGTCGTGGCTCCACAGGTACATCGTGGATGGCCGTATCGAATACCGAAAATACTTGGTTCTAGAACTGTGGGCACTTAAGATGTCATTCGGTAAAAATTTTAGAACCTTTTTGGTACCAAGAAATTCTCCAATGTCTATACCGAGTGGATACACGAGTGCCCGAGTGTCGAATATCAGTAGATCACGTCTCTCACTGTGTCGTGGTCGGTTGGAAGGGTGTGTGGCCTTATCCGCCCAAGTGAGGGGGCTATAAGATAGGCTGAGTTTGACCAGCTCGTAAATGAGTCCGCTATTGACGAGCTGGGTAGGTATTGGCAGACTACTGGTCAGGCAGATAGTGAGATCTCTTCTACTCGTTGGGCTATGCGGCTAGGGAGGCAGCAGTCAGCGTGGAGTGTACTAGACCCCGGTGATATCCCAAAGAAAAACTGTACTGATATGTGTACTTGATGAGAACTGACATGCTTACTTTGCATCTCGCATATGACATTTGGCTACATAGGCCTTGCATCGCATGGTTTTGATATGACCAATAGCATTCATGTCTTGCATCACATAACTTTGATACAACTGATAGCATTCATGGACTTACAGCATATTTTTGCATTACTCTGATATTGTACACTTGGCGCTTGCCTTGCGCACACACTTACACCACCCTCTAAGCTTTTGTAATTTAATGCATGACCGTTGCGTACAGGTGACATTGGATCGCAGCAGCGTTGAGGTAGGAGCGCACATCAAATTATTTTGGAGTTTTTGATCACCCTATATTTTTCTTTCCGCATTGTACTTAAAGTTTTTGATATAGTGGATATGTGGTAATGTTGTTTTGTGACTTAATTATGCTTGTGGTTATGCTCCATTATAAAAAAATTCATATTAAAAATTCTCTTTTTAGGATCGCAGGATCGGAATCTGGCATGTGAGTGTCGGACCCGAGAATGGGGGACTACGGAAGCTGTCGGTGCCGAATTCGACGATCAGAAATTTTGTGAGCCCGTTTTCCAAGTTTGGGGCGTGACACTTGTTTCAACATGCTACATGTTACCACGTGCAATATATGTCACTCTCAACTTCAAACACTTCACACATGCCACTTGTTACCATCTATCTAAATCATTATGTGTCACATGTGCCAGTATACTACATGTGCTCGTGTGACACCATCAATCTTCAAAGCATCACACGTCACATGTATATTAGAATTCATCTTGAGCGCAGGTATACATGGCACCGTCCGGAAAGTCGATCGGCTTGGAGTTCAAAAATCACACCAACCACGCTCCCCCAACAATCACACCAACCACGCTCCTCCAACTCATGCAAAGTTTGCTTCCCTTGAAGGCAAAAATCCTATCAAAGTTCAAAAAGTCTGTTAACCCAGGAATATTGTGGGATTAATGATGCGGGGATGAACCTGATGAGGTCGGTCACCGTCTTCCTCAAGAATAACTATTCCAAATCTATTGCTCTTCTTTGAACTTCTCACATATACTTTTCAAATCCATGAGGAATCCACAAGGAAACAATGCAAGGAAATAGAAATAAATTTTAATAAATTTGAAATTGATTAATGAATCAAATAAATGAGTTCACAACCCCTTTAAATAGAGATGTCAAGCGATAAGAAAGAAATTTGAATCAAACTATAACTAAAACTATTAAAAATTCATAATTTACTATAAATAATAAATTTACTTTTTATAGTAAGTTTCTTACCTGGCTTAACATAGTTTTCTCCTAATTAGTCTAACCACTTTTCAAGTTGGACACAATTCCTAAAGCCCAATGGATGAAGAGTTATAATCAAACTAAAATTTACTATTTATAGTAAAAACTAAATTAAATATGTAATTTGACCGTCGATATGATGAAATTTTGCAAATTCAGCATGTGGACAACCTGGCTTACGTCATGTTGGTTGGCTAAAGTAGCTCGTCCTACCTCAAAATCATATATTTTATGAGTAATAACTCATTTTAGATCTTAAATCTGACAGTCCGAATCACTTCTGTCATTGACCGAACTTTTTCTAATCCATCTTAGCCATGAAACTGTCCACAACCCGCTCTACATCAATTAATAGATGGGTTCAATTTTAAGATTTGCCCCATTGTTCGAACGGATTTAAGGCACTTCTAAAGTCCAATGTTACATTTTTTCCCATAATAATAATAATAATAATAATTTTGGTCCACTCGGCAGGTGGGCCCTAAAATTCCAAACAGGTCAATGCGTAAGAATACTCCAGCCCAAATTTTCAGTCTTTTTCTGCAAACCGTGGCCCACCTGACCAGTGAATCGAATCAACGCAATGATTCCTTCGTGATGGATGAATTGAATCTTAGACCCATTGTGAGAAGCTGGCACATGTAGTATGCCCTTTAAATGAGCTTTATTGCACACTGGTTCTTGAAGGAGAAGCAAACAAGAAGATCGTACTTGTATTTTGTAGTCATCCATCGCATGCAATAATGGTACGAATTCCCAGTTAGAGACAAGAAAAAAAATGTAGTCTGCATTTTTCATCTCCATTTCTTATTAATTTGATACTTGGGCAGTGATTGTACAACTGAACTCAAGAAATTGTACGTGTCCTGCATGTAAATCAAAGAAATGGCTCAAAGTAATGAATGTATTTGTTATGGGTCCTAGCCCAAAATCCATTTACTACATTTTATTTAACCGTCCATTAGATGTCTGCTAATCTAGCGTATATGGGTTCAGCGTAACCTGAGGTTTGTGACACGTGTAAAGTGAGAAAGGATTTGGACAGCTCAATTTAAGTTGCACTTACGAAGGAAGTAGCGGAGTCTGACAGAGTATCAGTCTTATCTACTTCCGGTTTGAAATAGCGATGATGCTGGTTTACAAAGCCTGAGAGGAAGAGCTGTCATTGTCTTCAAATCTTTCACCGACTCTGGAAAATCCACGATTGACGCGCGAACCTGAGATGAAAGTGATAACTGCCTTTTAAACCCAACTTTCTGTCACTCCGTAAACTATTACACCAGGCGGCTGTCGATGGCCCAATTTCGATCGGGATATGCAAAAGCAAGTACATTGTAGTGCATGGTGTTATCTTGCCTCATATTGTTTCTATATACATAGTTTGAACAATTACACAAGTTCAATACTATTGTTTATGTTTGTATCATGTAAAAGTGGCCTATTTATGACTGAGGGCTCTGTGAATTTTGGTATACTTCACTCCCCAACCTTGCAACTGTCTAATATGAAAATGAGGTAACAACAGTACTCTCCCGCGGTAGGGTTCCTCTTCAAGTCTTGGAATAAGTTCAGCCTACAAGGGCTGTGCATAGCCACCATGGCATCCAACCTGTGTAACAGATGGCGGACACCTGAAATCAAGCTGATTTAACCATCAATTGGGAGAAATTTTTTTTTAATGGTTGTCAGTTGTTTTGCATGTAAACCACCTTTGGTGCCATCTCTTAATCATAATGGGGCTTACTTAATGCACACGTTCCATGAAATGGACTGGTATTGGCTAGTAAACCTTCTAACGACTTTAGTTGGTGCTGCAAAAGTTGTAGCTCCACCGTGATGTATGTGTTTCATCCACGCTACTTAGCTATTCATCCAATTTACTGGCTCATACAAAAAATAAGGCATATTCAAATCTCAGGTGACTCACAACACAAGAAAATAGGAATGATTGGACTCACAACACAAGAAAATAGGAATGATTGAACGCCCACCCATTAAAAACTTCTCAAGGCCACACCTGAAAAGTTTTAAATGGTAAGTGTTCAATCACTGCAGTTTCTTGTGGTGCCGTCCACCCTAAATTTGGACCTTCTTTATTTTTTAGCTAATGTGGTAAAATTGGTTAGCTACTAAAATAGATAGATGGCATGGATAAAATACATACATCATGCTGAAGCTCGTAAAGCTTTTTCAGCACAAACATTTGTACCAGAAGGCTTACTACCAATCTGTGTCTAGGATGAATAATTCATACATCTAACTTTATAGAGGAACTGGATTCCAGGTTCGTTTGGGTTCAGCTGAGGTCACACCACATGTACATGGTGGCAGACAGCGACCACTGCATTTTCTTTCTTAACCGGCTGCTTGTTGGCCCTTATAATTCTCCTATCAACATTTTGGACCACTGTACCATATGCCCACTGATAAAAATTGAAATGACCAGCAAGTGGTATTTCTCTGATATCATGCAGTTCTATCCTTCGCGTCTCAAACGTCTATGGTGATCTGGACTGATGGTGTGTTATAGTCCATCAAAGGATGGCCAAAAGGCTACAAAAAATTGCTTGGACAACCATATTCATCCATTTTGAAGTGAGTTTTTCTGGAGGCCACTGATGGGATGGCCATACAGCCCTGCCAACTGCTGCCACCGAGAATATCTCTTGGCACAATAATCAATAAGGTTCGCTTATGAAAGAGAGCTACACCTGTAATCCAAATATAGTCTTCTCTTCATTTTTTTCGAACTGTCCATTTTTCTCATACATGTGTGGCCCACTTAAGGATGGACTTGCTTATTTTTTGGCCAGGTCATGTTAATGGTGGTCTTCTCCACCTGATGAGCGACCTGGATCCGACAAAAGTGGGCCGCTTAGGCTCAGGTTCCGCGAATCACATGTTCACCATATCCGGGTGTGATTTGCCCAAGAAAATCTGAGACTTGAGTCTATCAGATATGAACTGAAAAGGTGAAAGACAGGAAGAGATCACGTGAAAGAAGTCAGGTTGTTAGTTTGTGGGTTTTCAGTGGAAGGTTGGTGGAGATCAGCAGTTTATGTGAGAAAAATTATCACATACGGCCGAGCTGCCGGACGTGGACTTCTACATGCAGCCATTTCTTTAACGCCAACACGTGAGATGTGAGGTCCTTAACAGCTTAATGGTAGACTTTGTAAGTTTCAATCCGAGGTCAAAGGTTCGACTGGTGATTATAAATGAGTGGGTAAAAAAAAATAATGAAATGTATATAATATCAGATCCTACCAAAATGTAGCCCACAACATGATCATCAATTGATGGAAAGCACACCAAACTCATACATACAATATGAGATGTAACGTATTTATCTTTCATGTATATTTGGTCCCCCTCACATCCACCGACCATCATATTGGGCCAACCTTTGATGTGGACCGTTATGTGCATAGGGATCCCACCTTTAATGTGCGGGTCATCCACCATGTGAGGATTATTAGGGGCTGACCTTTAATGTGCATTGTCCGCTATACAAGGCCCACCAAGCATTGTTGCATCCGTGATTAGGGCCACCATGGATACACTACAGAATGTCCTTTTTCTTTTCATTGTAAAGATTATATGCCATTCGTTGTAAAGATTATATGCCATAGACATCGAATATAAACTGTTGATTATTATTTGATTTTGTCTTTAGATCGAATGGCTACAATTGTTTATAGCAACCCGTACTTTACCCATAGTCTTGAGCTGGTAATTTTTAGGGCTACATACAAGCCAAGCTAGTTTGAAAAGCTTGCTTGACTTGGCTCAATCTAACTTGACTTGATTCAACTTGAACGATGACTCGAGGCGAGCCAAGCTTCATATGACCCAGCTCATTTTGAATATATATATATATATATATATATATTAAATATTTGATTTGAGAGTTAGGTCAGTTGAATTGAGTTGGGTTGCTAAGTTGAGCTAGGTGTGGATTGGGTGCTACGTTAGGTTGGGTTGGGAGTAGACTCGAGTCAAAGTAAGCTCGCCTCAACTCGATCCATCAGCTCACCTTAAAAGGTTTGGTACACGAGCCAAGTTCCAATGGTAAGTTCAAGGCCGAGCCTGAGCTTGAGCTCAAACCCGATGAGAGCATGGACAAGCCAATCCAAGCTTGACCCACCTCAATTTGACTCGACTCAGCGAGATGTACAGCCCTAGTGATTTCAGCGAAAATGAAGAATAAAATAAAGAGGAATATGTATGATGAGATTTGTGAGCACCATATTTTCCATGTGCACTTGCACATGTGTGCGTGATAAGATGTTAAAAGTTGGATTATTATTTTTACACAGGTGTCCCCACGGTGACTTGGCTCGAGCTTAGCTAGGTTGGCCCACTCATAGCCAAGCCCCGCGAAAATAGTGGACTGATAAAAGAACTTATGAATGGTTCACCTTTAACGTGTACAAAAAGCCACCTCATCCATTGCGTGGAACCCACCTTTGATGTGGACAATCCATTATGTGGGGTCTCCGTGGATATGGAGAGAGAGAAGTTAAAAGTTTAAAGGCTTTAAAAAAAAAAAAATACCTAAAGGGGATAAGTTACTTTTATAATTATGTTTACGAAAATAATTTAGATTAAAAAAAGAAGAAAAAAGTAACTTAACGTTTTTAGCTTATTTGGTCTATCCAAAGAGGCTCTATCAGAAACAAACAGTACGGTACAAACTTCAGGACCAGCTTTCTATGAATATATTATTTTAGGGATGGGAGAAGCACAGTTTAAACCTCGAAAAACTCGAAGAAGTTGGACTCAGGCCTTATAAATTGAACTCATCCCACAAGCTCTCTGCGTGTGCCCATCTGTGTGTGTACAGCATCAAGCCTATCCAGCGAGGTGGCCTCACTGTAAGCCGCTTGGCTGGTGGCCCCAACACCAGCCAGCTAGCTGGTATCAAAGCTCTGTTGGACCCACTATGATGTATGTGTTTTATCCATGCCATCCATCCATTTTTTTAGGTCATTTTAGGGCATGAGCCCAAAAATAAGGCATATCCTAAGCCCAGGTGGACTAGAAACAGTGGAGATTGAACTCTTAGAGTTGAAAACTTTTTGGGTACCCACTGCAATTTTTATTTTCCATCCAACCCGGATGAAGGGAAAACAAGAACATCAGCTTGATCCAAATATTATGTGGCCGCAGGAAGCTTTCAACCGTAAGTGTTCAATCCCTACTATTTCTTGTGGTGTGATCCACTTGATCTTTAGAGCTGTCACATTTTTGGGCTGTCCACTTGATCTTTAGATTTGTTACATTTTTGGGCTCATGCCTTAAAAAGAGCTGACAAAATGGATGGATGACACCGGCTAGTTGGCTGATGTTGTGGTCACCAGCCAAACCCAATCTGGCCTCACTACGAAAGTTGGCCGCTCAAAAAAAAAAAAAAAGGCTCCAACTAACTATCATCTCGGCCACCACGAAATTTCGGAGGTTTCGGAATGGTTGTTCATTTATCTTTATGGTAGGGCTCACCTAATATTTCTATAGGCCTTATTTTGGGGGGCACATACTCATGTACACGGCACTGCAAGCCCCACCATAAAAGACAATAGACAACCATCCAAAAGCCTCTAAATTTACATTATAGCCCACATAATGGTTAGTTGGATCGACTTGATTTTAAAGAGTCCAAATTTTCATGATTATGCCACCCTGCCATATGGACACTTAGGTGGGCCCCACATGCAGCACTGGTAAAATAAGCTTATAATTTACAAGAAATTGCAAAGGAAGCGGCCGGGAGGAAGAAATTCAAAAGGCATCATTGCCATCTATCTCGTCTCTCAAGGAAACCGATTCAACCAGCCGTTTTGCGAAGCCGGCATTTCTAAATAGTATATACCTTAGGTATATTCATATAATAATAAACATACACAAATGTAAATATGTATGACAGTCCACAATCGCGCTTGGTTCTCAACGTCCATAGCCAGGCAAGTCTGTATTGCAATTGATAGAAGATTACTTTGAAAAATGAGGAGGAAATGTCCTAAGTGGCTCTCAATTATGCCTTGTTCAAATGACAAGAGTGTAAAGATATCATCTGGACTGCGCAACAACATAGAGGAGTTACCGAAGATTGGGCTGACAACGATCCCAGAAGAGCCTCAGACATTTGTGGAGGATGAAATGACAATGAAGAACCGCAGTGGAGCTAGGAAGGTGAAGAGGAGAGAGAAGGTCAGGATCCAAAGGCTGGTCATGCATCGTTTCAGTGGTGTGGGAGATTCATACGTCCATTTGATGGTTGGGTTGGCATCCAAAGGAAGCTTGGGTGGACTCCCAAGATGCTAACCAACCTCGGGCTTAGCTCACGCTATTAGGTGCGTTGATTGATTGATAAGACTTTCTATGTAACAATGAATCATATCGTGCCAATGAATTATTGTCAAACTACTAATTTAATAAATATACTTAGTTATCAAGCAAGGTTTGACTGAGTTAAATTACAAAAGCTATTAGTTAGAAAATTTGCTATTAGTTAGAAAATTTCCTTTGTGGGAATTAAAGGGACTGGATTGCGAAAATTCATGTGCCAGAAAGTTAGGTGGGCCATTGTGAACTTTGTGATAAATCTACCCTTTCAAATCGTTTTGCCTAACTTATTTTAAGACATGATATATATATATATATATATATATATATATATATATATATATATATATATATATTAAAAAATAAAATAAAATAATAGAGGTAGATCCAAAACTCAAGGAGGCCACACGAGATGAAAAAGTGTGGGAAAGAAATGCCTCATTGAAACCTTTCTTAGGTCCAAGTTAATATTTATATGCCATCCATGTTGGGAGCCTTGCACAAAACCTTAGGATCTAGCCCTCCAGAACAAACCAGAATTATGGGATAATAATGCAATGAAAACAATTAAAGAAACAATCACACACCACACAAGAGATTTTTACGTAGAAAACCCTCAAAGAGGTAAAAACCACGGGACCTCGTCCAGATCAACAATCCACTATGAAGTAGAACGTTTATAACATTCGTCACTCACGCAGGAACGGATAAACAATAAAAGAATAAAAAGAAAACTGAGAGATCTCACCGATCACGAGGACGTAGAAGCGCTGAGACGACGGCTCCCTTCCACAAGTTTTCTCTCTCTCTTTTCTCTCTCTCTCTTACACCTTAAGCCCTTTAGCAAAACCGTTGCAAAGCCTTTAGGAAACCCTCTTGTATTTTTCTCATACATAGAAAAACCCTAGAAAATCCTAGGAACCTCTTTTTATAGTTTTAGAAAATCCTTTCCGCATCCCTGTTGCGAAAGGACTCAAATCCGCAATTTTTCACAAAAACTGCATAACCTAGGACTGGTCCTGAAAATTTCAGGACTGGTCCTAGCCGCCTAAGACTGGTCGTAGCTCACCTATGACTGGTCGTATACCACCTACGACTGGTCGTAGCTAACCTAGGACTGATCGTAGACCGCGGATAAAATTAGCAACAACTCGCTGGACTTTGAGTCGTGATAGGGCTCGAACCCACGACCGGTCGAGCGCTTCCCATGACCGGTCGAGGACCTCTTACGACTAGTCGAGCAATGTGATCAATTACTCCGATTTTTAACCCGTTGCTCCATCTCTCCTCTGATCTGAGAAGAAAAATCCCATCAAATCTCCTCCTTTCTGACTCAGGAGGAATTCACCTTCTTCAAGCCAGCCAGATTTCTACAAACCTCAAACTTGCCCTTGAGCAAAGCCTTGGTCATCATGTCTGACCCATTATCGTCCGTGCGGACTTTCTCAAACTGTAACACCTTCTGTTCCAAAGTATCCCTGATCCAGTGATACCGAATCTCTATGTGCTTCGACTTGGAATGCTGACTTGGATTCTTGCTCAAGTGTATAACACTCTGACTATCGCAATAGACCACGTGCTCTTCCTGCTTCAGGCTAAGTTTCTGTAGGAACCTCTTCATCCAAAGCATCTCTTTACATGCCTCTGTGACTGCAATATACTCGGCCTCTGTCGTAGACAATGCTACGACCTTCTGTAGCTAGCTCTGTCAAGAAACCGCTCCCCTTGCAAATGTAAACATGAACCCCGTTGTAGACTTTCTGGAGTCTATGTCGCCTGACATATCTGCATCTGTATAGCCCTCTAGCATAGGTTTACCGTTACCATAGCATAGGCTCAACCTGGATGAGTCTCTTAGATACCACAGTATCCATTTCACCGCTGCCCAATGTTCTTTGCCAGGATTGGCAAGATATCGGCCGACAACACCAACCGCATATGCTATGTCTGAGCGTGTACACACTATAGCATATATCAAACTTCCTACGGCAGACGCGTAGGGTATCTTTTACATCTCTTCCACCTCTGCCTTCGTCTTGGGACACTGCTTGTTGCTCAATCTAAAGTGACCATCCAGTGGAGAACTGCTCTAGGACTTTCTCAATATACCGCTCTTGTGACAGCCAAAGCTTCCTGCTGCTTCTGTCATGAGTTATCTCCATTCCTAAGATCTGTTTAGCCGGGCCCAAGTCTTTCATCGCAAAAGACTTTCCCAACTCCTGTTTCAGCCTATCGATCTTCTTGATGTCTTTTTCCATGATGAGCATGTCATCAACGTATAAGAGCAGAACTAAAAAATCACCATCTGGGAACTTACGCGTAAACACACAGTGGTATGACTCCGTTCTGTCATACCCATACTGTAACATGAACGAATCAAACTTCTTATACCATTGCCGTGGAGCTTGTTTCAGCCCATACAAGCTCTTCCTCAGCTTACACACCATATATTCTTTGTCATTGACTTCGAACCTTTGTGGTTTGTGCATGTAAATCTCTTCTTCCATGTCACCATGGAGAAAGGCAGTTTTAACGTCCAACTGCTCTATCTCCAGATCCATGCTAGCTGCCAACCCAAGCAACACCCGTATGGATGTCATCTTCACCACAGGCGAGAATATCTCCTCGAAGTCTATGCCTTTCCTCTGACCAAACCCTTTTACCACAAGTCTGGCCTTGAACCTCGTCTGTGAATTCTTCTGCTCAATCTTCTTTCTGAAAACCCACTTATTGCTCAGAGCTTTCTTGCCCTTAGGCAGTTTCACCATGTCATATGTGTGGTTCTTATGAAAGGATTACATCTCTTCTTGCATAGCTTTCAACCACTCCTCCTTATGCTCGTCGGCTAGGGCCTCAGAATAGTCTTCTGGCTCTCCCCCATCAGTTAGCATAATGTACTCATGCGGCAAGTACCTCTTGGACGGCTGCCTGTCCCTAGATGACCTCCTCACCTGTGACTCAACAGGTGGATCAAGTGGGGGCTAATCCCCCGGTCCATCTTCTGTAGAAACTCCCTCGTCCTCTGCACCTCACCGTACTCCCCCGTCATCAGACACCACGAGAGGAATAACCATATCCATGTCCTCTAGCTCACCTGAACTAGGCTGATTCTTCTCTAGTTTACCAATGTCTTCAATACACTGATCTTCAAAGAAAACTACATCTTTGCTCCTGACAAGCTTCTTCTCGGTCGGATCCCACAATCTGTAACCGAACTTTTCATCACCGTATCCTAAGAACACACACTGTCTGATCTTCATATCGAGTTTGGACTTCTCGTCCTTCGGTACGTGAACGGATGCCCTGCATCCAAACACCTTGAGATGATTGTACGATGGATCCTGTCCAGTCCATACTTTCTCAGGTACTTCTCCATTCAATGGGTCTGATGGAGACCTGTTTATCAGATACACCGCCGTGTGCATTGCTTCTCCCCAGAACGTCTTGGGCAACTTTACATGGGATAACATGCATCTGATTCTCTCAACAATGGTGCGATTCATTCGCTCAGCTACACCATTATGCTGGGGGGCCTTGGGAACCGTCTGTTCATGCCGTATACCCAGGGATTTGCAGTACTCATGAAAGTTGCCAATTTATTCACCACCATTATCAGTGCGGATGCACTTCAATGATCTACCTATCTCTCTCTCGACCATAGTATGAAACAACTTAAACACACCAAAGACCTCGTCCTTGGATTTCAAAGCATAAGCCCAAACCCTCCTAGATGCATCATCTATAAAAGTAACAAAATACAATGCCCCACCCAAGGTTTTTGTCCTCATAGGACCACAAACATTAGAATAAACCAAATCTAATGCATGCGCTTTATTAACATGAGAAGCAGTTTTAACGAATGAAACTCTATATTGTTTTCCTGATAAACAATCAAGACAGGTTTTGAGAGGTATACCTGTCACGTCTGGAAGGAGCCACTTCCTTACTAGTAGCTGAAGCCCTTTTTCACTCATGTGGCCTAGATGCCTGTTCAACATGTCTATAGCTGAATCTTTCGCTGCGTTCAACTCATCCTTGCATATACTGACACTTGCCTTGTACAGGGCGTAACACTTCTTTTCTCTGGCTACGATCAACGAACCCTTAATGAGCTTTCAGCGCCCACCAGCAAACCGGCTTTCATAGCCATCATCATCCAACCTTCCCGTCGACATCAAGTTGAAGCGAAGGTCTGGGATATACCTCACATTCCTGAGAACCAATGTGCATCTCACATCAGTTTTCACACAAATATCACCAACCCCTACGATCTTCGATACGCCAGAATTCTGCATCTTCACGGTCTTATAGTCACCTGACTTGTAGCTTATGAAGAAGTCCCTGTGTAGAGTCGCATGAAAAGAAGCTCCTGAGTCAATCACCCAGTCGGTGTCCTGACCCGTAGCCATGAGACAAACATCATGATCTGTGGAAAGAATAATAACAACATCGCCATCTAAAGCGACCGTAGTAGAATCAGATTCATCTTCCTTTTCCTTTCCTTTTCCTTTCTTGTCATTTTTAGCCTTACGACATTCATGCTTATAGTGGCCCTTCTTGCCACAATTCCAACACTCAACGTCTTTCCTGTTACTCGACTTGTCTCTTGATTTATCTCAGGCCTTCCCGCCCTTTATGTTCTTTCCTCTCCCCCGTTCCTGCGTCACAAGTGTCTCTTGCTGAGTAGACCCCTGAGACTTCCTCATTGTCTCTTCATTGAAGAGACAGCTAGTAACCTGTTCCATGGATACTTTTCCGTCTAGCGCGGAGTTACTTAGAGACACCACCAATGTCTTCCAACTGTCAGGCAATGAACTAAGCAACAATAAAGCCTGCAATTCATCATCCAAGACCATCTTCATAGAAGAGAGTTGGTTCACTATATTGCTGACCTCATTCTTGTACTCGGCCACAGAACCACCATCCTTGAACTTGAGATTCACAAGTCGCCTTATCAGAAAAATCTTATTACCGACTGTCTCCCTCTCGTACAACCCTTGTAGTTTCAGCCATAGGCTAGCAGCTGAGGTTTTCGTAGACATATGGTGGAATACAGAATCATCCAACCATTATCTAATAAACCCCACTGCCTTCCGATCCAACTTCTTTCAATCATTATCAGACAAATCCTTGGATTTTGCTGATATGCCTAAAATTGGAGAATATAGATCCTTGCAATAAAGCAAGTCCTCCATCTTAGTCTTCCATATGGTCCAGTTAGAACCATTGAGGCTGATCATCCTTGATGAGCCACCTTCCATAATTTCAAACCGATCCTACTT
Source organism: Magnolia kwangsiensis (assembly GCA_037074715.1). Lineage (NCBI taxonomy): Eukaryota > Viridiplantae > Streptophyta > Magnoliopsida > Magnoliales > Magnoliaceae > Magnolia > Magnolia kwangsiensis. The sequence continues at coordinate 119,863,189 of CM073579.1, forward strand.
GTTCAATGAACCTAGCGCTCTGATACCACTTTGTTGGGAGCCTTGCACAAAACCTTAGGATCTAGCCCTCCAGAACAAACCAGAATTATGGGATAATAATGCAATGAAAATAATCAAAGCAACAATCACACACCATACAAGAGATTTTTATGTGAAAAATCCTCAAAGAGGTAAAAACCACGGGACCTCGTCCAGATCAACAATCCACTATGAAGTATAGCGTTTACAACCTTCGTCACTCACGCAGGAGCGGATAAACAATAAGAGAATAAAAAGAAAACTGAGAGATCTCACCGATCACGAGGACGTAGAAGCGCTAAGACGACGGCTCCCTTCCAAAAGCTTCCTCTCTCTTTTCTCTCTCTCTCTTACACCCTAAGCCCTTTAGCAAAATCCTTGCAAAGCCTTTAGGAAACCCTCTTGTGTTTTTCTCATACATAGAAAAACCCTAGAAAACCCTAGGAGCCCATTTTTATAGTTTTAGGAAAGTCCTTTCCGCATCCCTGTTGCGAAAGGACTCAAATCCGTAAATTTTCGCAAAAACTACGTAACCTACGACTGGTCCTGAAAATTTCAAGACTGGTCCTAGCCGCCTAGGACTGGTCGTAGCTCGTCTACGACTGGTCGTAGACCACATACGACTGGTCGTAGCTCACCCAGGACTGGTCGTAGACCGCAGAGAAAATTAGCAACAACTCATTAGACTTTGAGTCGTGTTAGGGCTCGAACCCACGACCGATCGAGCGCCTCCCACGACCGGTCGAGGACCTCTTACGACCAGTCGAGCAACGTGATCAATTACTCCGATTTTTAACCCGTTGCTCCAGCTCTCCTCTGATCTGAGAAAAATCCCATCAATCCAAACTATTGATAAGGTCATTCCCACTAGGATGCCAAAAAACCCTGTACAGAACTCTTATAGCTGTACAAATGATTCAACGGTGGTCGTTTAATTTCCACTCTTTCCTTCTCGTGTGGTCCAATTGAATTTTGGATCTACTTCATTTTTTGCCTCATGTTCTAAAATAAGCTGGGAAAACAGATGGCTTTGGGCGAACTTAGTTTAAGTGCACAAGAACTTGTTACTAAGGCCATTCTCAAGCAATCACTGTCCGAAATAAAAAGCCCCCATCTATATAAGAACAGAACAGTACATACACAACATGTAGATTTTGGTCCGACCATTGAAGGCCACTTGTAGGGGGTGCCAATAGGCCGGTTCGGGCCAGGCAAAATCAAAATTTTGAACATGGCCAGCTTGAATAGTTCAAAATTTGGGCCCAAGATAACCCACGCCTGGTCCGTTCACAGACCTAGCCACTTATTTTTTGGGCCATGACCCCCTAACGTTGCAACAATAATCCTGATCGTCCGAGTAATGAACTGCTCCCAGTTGGACATGGACTGTTGCCTCTTCTTTCCTTTTGTTTTTGTTTTTTTTTTTTTTTACTCTAAATGCGGGACAGAGGTTGGATTGTCTCATCACTGCAGTAGCTATGCATGGTGTGTCCAAAAGGTGGCCTGGATTGGACAGTTCAGCTTAGGGCATCACGCCAGACAAACTGGTCTGAGGTCAGAACAAGGCAGTTTTGGCCTAGAACCGTCTCTAACCCACGCGCCTAAAGGTCAGGCCCAAGCCCAACTCAGGGCTGATTTAAATGGGCCTAGATTTGGGCTAGAACAAGGCCTTGAATGCAAGAATGAGTTCAATTTTGGTCCCATAAAACAAGGACTCAACCTAGCCCATGGACTTAAGAAATAAACGCAAACCCAGACCGCAATCCAACATGCCAGACAGCCCTAGCTCAGTAGGGAAAGGAGACTGGTTTGAACCAAAATGGAATTTTTGGACTTGAGTTAATGAGCCATTTTATTTAATCTCATTCATATTTTGAGTAAGGGTGCATCTTGGGCTGGATTAACCTGAACCCCAATTGGTGCAATGCATTAGGCTTGGTGTGAACAATCTTGAACCGCATCCTCCCGACCCAGGTTGGGTTGAGTTTGGTTGAGGCCATGGCCAATCCGAACCCAACCTTATATATGCACGAGCCCCATGCATATGCATGTGATTTGTGATTAATATACATTGGATAAATGTAAAATAATGGCCTAAATAGAAATTGGGGTTCATATGAGTTTGGCATCCATGATCAAAAGACGACTATTATTTTATTTTTCCCATAGTCCACGCACGTTGTGCATTAATACTTGATGAATAATATAGATCTCTAAAACGTGCATGCTGTCTATTGGGATCTCTCACATGTGTTCTACCTTCTCTTATTAAGTCTCTTCATTAAATGTTAATTACTCATGACTCACGGCACTAATAGAAAAGTCATAAGTGTCTAAGACTTCTTTTACATAGTCCACTTGGGACTCTGTGGAGACCACATGTCATATTTATAAGATCAACTCCGCTCATCAGGTGAGAACCCTTATGTTCATTGAAAATCCAAAAACTTTGATGGCCCACACTAATGAAATTAATATAAAATTGTGCCTAAAACTTCTAAGTTCATATAGTGGGGCCCTCCTGAGTTTTGGATTTAGCTCAATTTCATATTTTCCCTTCATCATGGTGATTCACACCTGATGAATAGGTTTGATGTAATAGACACATCACGGTGGCCCCACACACAAAACCTGTGGTTGGTGTCCCATGCACATTTTTCCCTATGTTGTAGCTCACCTGAGTTACGGATAGTGCTAGTTTTTTGCCCCTGCATCTAGCGTCAAGAGGTACACATGATGGATGGATTGGATGTTCCAATGGTAGCCTGGTGGCCCCACAAAACCGTATTGTTGACTTTATTTTACTAATTTTTTTTTGGGCGCCAGTCTTATATGATGGTTAGATGTTTCAATTCATTGTTTGTTAGTTTATTAGTTGTTGCAGGTGCTAACCCACCCCACCTGATCTAACACAATCAACCCAACCCAACCCAATCCGAATTTTGATAGCGTTGAGTATCCAGTTCCTTTGGTTGGGTTTGGTTGGGTTTGGTTGGGTAGCTTGGCTTGGGCCTTGGGCCAACTCCTCTTGAGGTTGGGTTGGGCTTGGGTTGTCCTATCTGTCCCAACCCGCCACTGTTGCACCCCAAATCGTAAATCAGGCATTTTCATTATTAATTTCTCGACTACACAAGTAGAAACGAACTAAACCTGACTTCCACTCACTGAGTTGTCCACTTGCTATTGGATCCCCACATCCTGTAGACCCCACTTTGGATTGGTCATACCTCAAAAGCCACTCTAATCATACCATATTGTAAACAAAGTAACTCGAGGCCCACATTTGAATGGGTGGTTAGGATCATTCAGTTGCAATACACAGAAGAAACATGGTGATGTATCCCATACAAGTTATTGGGATTTAACCAATCCCAAGCCCGTTTGGGTTTAGAAAGGTGCAGACATTAGCCAAGCAAAGACAATAGCAAGCAGTTAAAAGAGCTTGTCCAACCTTTCCCCACATGAGTCCCAACCTTTTAATAGCTTACTACACACCATTGAAAACAATTCCGAATATGATTATAACTCGCAAGCCAAGAACTTGGAATGGAAGTGCTATAGAGATTCACAATACACGTGCCAACATGAGCAACGTGTGGGAGATCTATTCCATTCATCAGGTGGGACCACTCAAATCATCAAGCCAATCTAGGCATCAGAAGAAGTTCACGTAGAACAGATCCCACACATGTTTTCCAGTTGGTACGTGTCCCTTGAATCACACTTACAATTATCCAACTTAAATGAAACAAAAAAGAAGTTTTTCTTGTTCTTCATTACAAAATTGAGTGCTGCCAAGGGAAGATGCGCATGTTACCTTTCTTGTAACTCATAACTCAAATATGACAACATGGCACACGTGTGTTAGATCCAAGCTGCGCCCATTGTAGACTGGTTTGCTCATCAGGAGGGGTGAGAAGATGCAAAATAAATGGATGGTTGTAACTAATTTTAACGAAATAGGAAATGCATGAGCCCCCCATATGAGTGTAGGGGTCTACCATCTGAGCCATGGATACTGGGGGTCCCACCTGATGAGGGTTGAAATCTCTCACGTGTATGCCACATTGACAAGTGTGAAAGTAGAACATGGAGCGGGAGTTGTTTACAAGAAGTAGGATGAAGGGGAAGAGAAATTTCTATGAGGCTTTCTAGGTGAAGGCTGGGAAAGAACTGGAAGTCCCCATTGGGAAGAAAAGATGATGGTTGGATAAATCCCATCCAGTTTCATATTATTCACTATTTCCGTGTAGAATCCGGCTACCCTTCGTGGGATTATGATCATTGAAAATCCTCTCCAGTTCAATCTCTTGGGCGGCGATAGCCGTAGTCCCATTACTCTTCCGTTAATCTTCTTCACCCATCGCTTTCTTGACTTCTTCGCCGCATCTTCATCTTCACCAGTTAGCTTCTGGTATTGGCGCTTTGATCGCCCGCCCGTGATCATTTCTCGCAGACCCATGTGAAGGAAATTGAAAATAATCTTTCTTGACAAAAATGGTGTAGAGAGAAGGTAGTGTAATTTTAATTGGTTTTGGAGGTGGTGAACATGGAAATATATATATACAGATGTAGAGAGAGAGAGAGAGAGAGAGAGAGAGAGAGAGAGAGAATCTCTCTTTCTAGGCATAGGTCAGATATGTTATGTTAGCCATGTGTTAAAAGGAATCCAACGGTAGGCAAGTTTCGTCCCTTACCTCCATTACTAATTTTTGAATTAACAGTAGAAACAGATTCTTGCATGTGCTCCTTCACTCATCACAGCTCTCTCTCTCTCTCTCTCTCTCTCTCTCAACAAAAAGAATGCATTGAGCATATACATACAAAAGAAGAGAGTTGATATCCGTGCACCCTATGTTTGATACATACACCCATTTCACTTTGAAGGATAGCATTTGTATGTGTCCACAGAGGGGTGGCTAGCAAAGAAAAGGGATGTAAATATCAGTTGTCAGAAAATAGTACTAGCATGTGCAATCATTAATGATCATGTTAGTTTATGAAGTATAGAGCCATACATATGATGTCCAATCATTTGCTTAAGGAATTTCAATTCAAAGGAGAGCATCAGGTCAATTTTGTCTTTTGCCAACTAGCCCATGTACATGGATTAAAGGGTTATGTACTATTAGATTCTCTCTCTAGTATCCTTCGTATTCGATGGGGTCCACAAAGTAGACAACTTCAGATGATCCTGGCCATTTATCTGAGGAGTGGAATATTAGCCGAGCGAAAGTTTTAGTCTCAACAGCCCAAGTCTATGTATACAAATGGAGTGATGGATATATAGCCATCAAGAAGATGAATGGTTCTGATCATCTGATCATCTTTGCACATGGGGCCAATTAGCCGCGGCTTATGCAGAACAAGCTCCTGTTATTTTTAATCCATCTTAAAAAGAGCGTCATCTGAGATGCAAGTAGCTGAGGAGGAAAACTACAAAAGCAAGCAACAGATCTAAAGCCAAAGGGGTCTCACATTCAAAGATCCAACTGTCAGTGGACTCCATTCAAATGCTTGATTTATAGTCATTGGACTGTCACGTTTAAACTATTGTATTTTCTTATGGTTACTAAGGATTAGAAAGTTGAGTGAACCTTGTGAATTGGCCATCACCAGTGTGATCTGAACCGCTCATGAGGTGGGCCATGCCTTTATTACTCGATGTACAAAAAATTAGGTTGCTTCATTCATTGTATTGGTCACAAATGTCCAAATCTTGTGGACTGTTTGTGTCCTCCCTGAAGAGCGAAAGATCGCAGCAAACAAAGACCTTGTGCAGCTTTGCTTGTCTTTTCCTGGTAGCTTTATGAAATGGGGCGCGGCTTCGGTGGATCCCTGAATGTGGGGCCCACCTTGATGTATGTGCTTTGACGGATCATTTACTTCGTGGTCCCAAGAATGAAGCAATCCACATCTCAGGTGGACCACACTACAGGAAACGGTGATTATTGATAATTAAAAACTTCTCGTGGGCCACTAAAGTTTTGGATCAAACTGATATTTGTTTGGTCCCTTCATCCAGATTTTTTTTACATCATCAACATTTTTTTTACCTTATCAACAGGTTGGATGGAAAATAAACATTCTGGTGGTCTCCTACAAGTTTTTAATGGTAGGTCTTCAATCACCACTGGTTCTTGTGGTGTGGTCCACCTAATATTTGAATTTTCTTCATTTTTTGGGACCGAAACCTAAAATGATCTATCAAAATAGATGGACGGAATGGATGTACGGAACATACATCATGGTGGGGTCCACAGTCAGGGATGCACATCCACTGATGTAATGCGGGTCGCATAAAATTTCATGGCCAAGATGGATCAGATAAGGCACGGTCGACGACATAAGTGATCCGGACCGTTGGACATTAGATCGGGCATATCTTGCAATCCGGAATGAGTTATCTGACGTAAAATATATGATTTTGGGGTAGAACGAGCTACTTTAGCCAACCAACCCGCTACGCCAGGTTGCGCATCCCGGATTTGCGAGAAACCCCCCGATCGACGTTCGTTTTCCCGTTTTAATTTCGTTTTTACTATAAATAATAAGTTTTAGTTTACTTATAGCTCTTCATCCGTTGGGCTTTAGGAGTTGTGTCCAACATGAAAAGTACTTAGGATAATTAGGAGAACGGTTTGGTGAAGCCAAATAGGACACTTACTATTTTTGGCCGAAAACCTTGCACACTAATAGACATCACGACCGTCTATAAACAGTAAGTTTACTATTTATAGTAAGTCGCGCATTCTAGGAGTTTTAGTTGTACTCTGAGTCTGATTTCTTTTCTATTGTTTGGTTCCCTTATTTAAAGGGATGTAAACTCATTTTTAGGGATTTATTAATCAATTTTAAATTTATTAGAATTTATTTCTATTTTCCTGCTTTCTTTCCTCGTGGACTCGAGAAGTCTCTGTGAGGAGTCCAGAGAAGTTCCGTGGATTTGAAATATTTATCATCTTGAGGAAGACGGTGCTCGACCTCACGTTCTTCCCTGTGTCAGTTTGGTATCAAAGCGAGGTTTTTCATCGGGTAGATGGCTTCTAGCAACAAGTCGGGCAACAATCCCATGGGCCGTGTTCCAAGGAATTTACCTTTAATGGTGGCAGTTTTTGAAGCAGCGCAGTAAGAGAATCGACAAGCCATGCAAGGGCTGCAGGCTTCCGTGTAAGAGTTGCAAGCTTCCATGGTTCGCATAGCGGATCTCTTGGCGGAAACCCTAGGGCAACTCCGTGTTCGTGGTGGTAATCCTCCACCGGCGATTGCGGAAACTCGTAATCGCCCTGATCGCAGGATAATACCGGCAGTGCATCCACGGATCATTCCTGAGAAAGGGGCTTCCAGTGATGAGAAAATCGATGACATAATCGCTCAACACCCTAGACAAGGCGGCGATCGAGTAGATCAGATAGATCGAGAATTCAATATGTGGGTTGATATTCCTAACTTCAATGGCCAACTACACATTGAGAATTTCCTCGATTGGCTTTCTGAAGTTGAGCGATTTTTTGACTATATGGACATCCCTGAAGTAAAGAAGGTCAAGCTTGTGGCCTACAAGTTAAAAGGAAGAGTTTCAGCTTGGTGGGAACAATTGCAACTCTCACGAACCAGACAGATGAAAGCACCAATCCGCACATGGCAGTGGATGAAGCAACTACTACGTGCCCGATTCCTCCGTAGGAATTATGATCAAGTATTATTCCAACAATACCAAAATTATCAACAAGGTACTCGGTCAGTGAGAGAATACGCAGAAGAATTTTAGTGTCTAGCGACACGTAACGATTTAGTTGAGACTGAATCACAGCAAGTCGCCCGATTCAACGGTGGACTACGGATGGCAATCCAGGATCGGGTCCAGTTGCAGTCCGTCTGGACGATGAATGATGAGATCAAGTTAGCTACTTGGGCAGAAACGCAACTTGAACGTCCTACCACATGACCATATCCTACTGCAAGGATCACTGCGGCGAGTCCACCCCAGGGGGCTCCACAGTCTAAGGAAAAGGAACTCGTAGGAGCAAGCACTCAACCTCTTACATCTGAAAGCCGAGATCAGTAAAGCGGGCAAGCTAGGCTCCAAAGGAGTGTATCGACTGTTGCTGTTCCAAGTAGAATCCCGAACCCCTATGCTCGACCCTGGCCTAACAATTGCCATCGTTGTGGCCAACCGGGTCACCTATCAAATACTTGTCCCCAGCGAAAGGTGGCGAACCTCCATCAATGATGGTAATGCTGATAACGCCGATAAAGATCCAGATGTTGAAGAACAAAAGCATACCACAGAGGATAAGGCATATGAATCAAGTTGGCTTCAGCAAGATCACAATGAGTCTCTCGTCATAAGGTGGCTATTATATGCACAAAGAAAAGAAGTGTATCCACAGAAGCATAACATCTTCCGCACTAGGTGTACGGTGAATCAAAAGGTTTGTGACGTGATTATTGATAGTGGCAGCAGCGAGAACATCGTCTCCAAGGTCATGGTGGAAAAATTGTAATTAAAAACAAAGCATCATCCCTCTCCATATACAATCGGTTGGATCAAGAAAGTTAGCGAAACAAAGATAACTGAATGGTGCACCATACCCTTTTCAATTGGTAAACATTATAAGGATGAAGTAGTATGCGATGTGGTTGACATGGAAGCATGTCACATACTACTCAATCGACCCTGGCAATCTGACTGTGACGCCACTCATAAAGGGCGAGATAACATATATATCTTCGTCAAGGACGGCCAGAAGACCATATTGGCCCCTATGGATCAAGAGAGACCACCTGAAACTTCTAAAGTGGAGGGTCATTTTCTCTTAACCATACGGGACTTCGTGGAAGAATCCAAAGAAACAGGACAGACTTATGCATTAATTATAAAAAGGGAATAACTCGAACCTACCGCCGGTAGCCTTTTACAGTGAGAAACTTAGCGATGCACGCAAAAAGTGGTCTACATATGAGATCGAGTTATACACGGTGGTCCAGATACTGCGACACTGGCGACATTATTTGATTCAAAGGAAATTTTTACTTTACACGGACCATTAAGCTCTCAAATTCATTAATAGTTAAGTTAACATTAACCCCGTGCATGCTAGATGGATCTCATTTTTATACGAATTCACGTTCGTGCTAAAACATAAATTAGGGCAACAGAATAAGGTAGCCGATGCGCTGAGTCGCCGTGCGACTTTGCTAGTCACTATGAGCAATGAAGTTGTCGGGTTTGAGCGCCTCAAAGACATATATGCCAACGACGACGACTTCAAGGACGCGTGGGTTAGATGCTAAGAAGGTCATTCTGGCGACTTATATATGTAAGATGGGTTCCTTTTCAAGAAAAATCGATTGTGCATCCCCAACAGTTCGCTAAGGGAATAAATAATCCAAGAGCTAAATGGAGGTGGCCTTCATGGACACCTTGGGCGAGACAAAACGCGAGCTCTTGTAGAAGAACGGTATTACTGGCCGCAATTGGTACGCGATGTGAGAAGGGCAGTCCAACGTTGTTATATTTGTCAGACCTCTAAGGGGCAATCTCATAATACGGGCCTCTACACCCCATTATCCGTGCCTGATGGCCCTTGGGAGGATTTATCTATGGACTTCGTACTTAGTCTCCGACGAACACAACGCGGCATGAATTCGGTGTTCGTGGTGGTAGATCGTTTCTCAAAGATGACGCACTTTATTCTATGCAAGAAGACTCTCAATGCAACACACGTGGCGAATCTATTCTTCAGAGAAATTGTGCGACTGCACGAGGTTCCCAAGACTATTACTTCTGACCGTGACACGAAGTTCATAAGCCACTTTTGACGAACTTTATGGACTCAATTCGATACACGACTTCAGTTCAGCAGCACCTACCACCCACAAACTGGCGGTCAAACTGAAGTTGTGAATCGCACATTGGGAAACCTCCTTCGATGTATTTTAGGAGAAAAACCGAAGCAGTGGGATTTGGCCTTGTCTCAAGCGGAGTTTGCATTCAATAACATAGTGAACCGTTCGACAGAAAAATCCTCATTCCAGGTTATTTACGGACGAGTAACTCGCCACATACTAGACTTGGTCCCTCTATCCAAGCTCCCAGGCATGAGCATTGCAACAGAACATATGGCAGACAGGATCATGGGTATTCATTCGGAGGTGCAGACCAAGCTACATGCCTCGAACGAAAAGTACAAAGAGAAAGCGGACAAGCATCGGCGACACAAGGTGTTCGAGGTGGGCAACCAGGTAATGGGCCATCTGTGAAAGAAAGATTTTCGACCGGCAGGAACAACAAGTTGAAGAATAAAAAGATTGGATCGGTATCAATCATCCGAAAGATCAATGATAACGCTTATGTTGTTGATCTTCCCGATAACATGGCAATCTCACGGACTTTCAACGTCGCGGACCTAACCAAGTATCATGAACCAGAGCAGGAGGAGAACTCGAGGACGAATTCTTTTCAAGTGGAGGGGACTGATGTAGAGTGGGTCGCGGACAATTTCATGGCCAAGATGGATCAAATAAGGCACGGTCGACGACATAAGTGATCCAGACCGTTGAACCTTAGATCGGGTGTATCTTGCAATCCGGAATGAGTTATCTGACGTAAAATATATGATTTTGGGATAGAACGAGCTACTTTAGCCAACCAACCCGCTATGCCGGGTTGCGCAGCCCGGATTTGCCAGAAACTCCCTGATTGACGGTCATCTTCCCATTTTAATATCATTTTTACTATAAATAGTAAGTTTTAGTTTACTTATAGCTCTTCATCTGTTGGGCTTTAGGAGTTGTGTCCAACATGAAAAGTGCTTAGGATAATTAGGAGAACGGTTTGGTGAAGCCAAATAGGACACTTACTATTTTTGGCCGAAAACCTTGCGCACTAGTAGACATCACGATTGTCTTTACTATTTATAGTAAGTCACGGCTAGGAGTTTTTGTTGTAGTTTGAGTCTGATTTCTTTCCTATTGTTTGGTTCCCTTATTTAAAGGGATGTAAACTCATTTTTATGGATTTATTAATCAATTTTGAATTTGTTAGAATTTATTTCTATTTTTCTGCTTTCTTTCCTCGTAGGCTCGAGAAGTCTCTGTGAAGAGTCCAGAGAAGTTCCGTGGATTCGGAATGTGTATCATCTTGAGGAAGACGGTACTCGACCTCACGTTCTTCCCTGCGTCATCCACTGAAGCCGCGCCCAATGAAATGGTTTGTGTACGGGCTACTGTTAACCGTTGAATAGTTGAGAGGACAGCCGTTGAACAGTTGACAGGACACATGAAGCATGTTGATTCGATGGATTGGACTTTTAAATGAGAGATATTCTTGTGAAGGAGATCATAAGACCCATGCCACCATTATTTTATTCCATTCCACGCATGCAGCATCAGGGTTGTTTATCAGGTGGGTCCACCGGTAAATACGTCCTAGCCAAAATATCAAGCACCGCCACTCAATTGCCGCCTCATCAGTAATAAAGACTTTTGCTTATATACCTTAATTTCATAAATGACACAGGATGAAGACCATGATGTCGATCACCGTGTCTTCATTGAGTTTGACCAAATGCAGTGTAAATGCCTTGGAAATGTACCTAATTATTACAATTTCACGACTTTGAAATTACATGGTATTCTTGCTTCGAAAATCGACCTAAAGTAACTAAGGTAAATTTGTGGGCCCCATCGTATGTATACGGCATATTTTCGTTGTCTATTCATTTTGCCAAAACATTTTGACTCGAGCTGAAGAATGAGGTAAATCTAACATTCAAGTGGCTCGTGCCAAAGTAAACAGTGAGCCTTAGAAGTTTTTAACGATGAGTGTTCGAATCCATTTTCAATATGATGTGATTGATTCACATGAACTTTGAATCTACCTCATCTTTTGGCTCATGCCCTAAATTCATTAAGCATGATGGATGAACGGTGTGAATAATCTACATACATCACAGTAAGTTCCACATATATTTGGTAGCATCCTCGATTTTAACATTAGAAAAAGTAAAAGTCAAATCAATTATATGGAACGGTGAGGCAATTACGCAGGAAAATAATTATTGCCCATTTATCATGCATCTACCTTTACTCTAAAAAATAAAACATGTCCTAAGATAACTATTCTTAATACACGAAGCTTCCCTAAAATTCTTATGGAGACTTATGTGAACCCATGAGAAAAAAGTAAGAAAAATATAAATAAATTTTATAAAATTCATAATTTGATTAATAAATGAAATAAACGAGTTCATAACGCTTTAAATAGTTATACTAAACAAATGGGAGAAATTTTTAAATTAAATTACAACTAAAATTTCTAGAATTCGCAACTTACTATTTATAGACGGTCGTGATGCCTACCGGTGCACAAGGTTTTTGGCCAAAAATTAAGGGTCTTGTTTGGCTTCACCGCTTTATTCTCTTGATTATTCGAAGAACTTTTCACCTTGAGTGCAACTCCTAAAGTCCATCAAATGAAGAGTTATATTCAATGTAAAACTTACTATTGATAATAAAAACAGAATTAAAATAGGGAAATGACCGTCGATATGATAGTATTTTGCGAATCCGCCTTGCGCAACCCGGCATAGTGGAGTTGGGTGGAAAAAGTAGCTCGTCCTACCCCAAAATCATATATTTATAACTCATTCTGGATTGTAAGATGCGCCTGATTTAAGGTATAATAGTCAGGAATACTTCTGTCATCAACTGTTCTTTGCTGATCCATCTTGGCCATGAAACTATCCGCCAGCCCCTCTACATCAAGAGGGGGGCAGGGGGGGGGGCGAAAGAGAGAGAGAGAGAGAGAGAGAGAGAGAGAGAGAGAGAGAGAGAGAGAGAGAGTAAACAGGCCTGATTTTAGCCCAGTCATGTTCGCAGTGGGCCCACATGGTAAATGGACTGGTTTGTGCACGTGTACTTAACTGGCAAGTGTGCAGTGTATGCAGCGTATCACAGCATAGAGATCTCAGAGTAAAAATGTGTCCAGAAGCATTTGGCAGAGCTATTATCAAAAATCATGCAGCTTGTGACAATTGCTCATTAAATCATGCTAGGACTACATATTCTTATTCTCGTTGGAAATCTAATTCATTAAGATTTTAAATAAGATTAAGTTGCACCTTTTTAGCATTGCCAGATCTCCCAAAGTAACGTTGGATAATCCTTTCTAAATTTCCTGGTAAGTGAGATTTTGAAGTGGAATCCATCCGTAGTGGGACAACTAATAAAGGGTCCAGATTCTTGTGTAGACATCAAGGTACAAAAATTAAAACACTGAGATCTCGAGATCAAGTGCTCATGTGGTGTGGGTGTGTGTGTGAAAAATAAAAAAATAAAACAATTAGAAAAGAAAAAATGATGTGCACTAATCTAACACTCAAATAACAAAGTAAAGGTAAATTTTCAATTCTTCTTTTATTACACACACTTACATAGGTGATGTAAAATGTGCCATAGATACGTTTCTAGCATGGTTGGGCTAAAAGAAGGTTGACCGTAAATTAACTCTAACTTTTGATCAGGTATCATTATAGAGAGCACAACCTATCAATCTTTATTGAAACAGGCCATTCAAGGTGAACCAGCTTATAAAATGGGTCGCATCTATCTATTTCATTAGAAAATATGCACTTTTAACTCAAAAATGAATTTATATATATATATATATATATATATATATATATATATATATATATATATATATATATATATATATATATTCTTATTTTTAGAGTTTTAAATTTTGTTCTTTTTTATAAATAACTTATAATTGACTCTTCTGGCAAAGTTTATTTGAAATTTTTATTTTTTAAAATTGGGGTTTAAAAGAGTTTTAATAGAATTAGAATTTTTATTAGAATTGCAAAATTTGCTATTTTTGATAATTACGAATTTTAATTTTTTTTCTATATTAATGATATAACAAGCACATATAGATTAGTCAATTTATAAACCAATTTTGAATTTTATAAAATTTATTTTCTATTTTCTTGTTATTTTCCTCATTGATTCGAGAAGTATCTGTGAAGAGTTCAGAGAAATTCCGTGAATTCAAAACAATTATCCTTTTAAAGAAGATGGTGCTCAACTTCACGTCCTTCCCTACATCAATAGGCACTTGAAACCATAACTTCGATATTGAAATGCACTCTATCTACTGATAAGCCATGAAAAGAGACCCTAATGTGCCAATTCATGACAGACTTGAATGGGGACTCATTATTATTTGGATGGTTAATTAGAAATAATTGTATTCCAGGTGCTCATTGCTTGGATGGTTAATTCTCGGATTCATGATAGATCTGAACAAGGACTCATTACTCGGATGGTTAATTTGAAATAATTGTATACCACACATACAATTTCGGTGTCTCGGTTTGGGTGGTGACTAGGACGGTACACATAGAAGGGAAAAAAAAAAAAAAATTAAATCCATGAAGAGACAAAAGTAGGTTGAAGTGATGTCGACATATTGGGTTGTTGAAGGGTCCTCTTTAAGTGTATTCAAAAGTTTTAAAAACTCTAATGATGCTGCAGGCCAGTAACCTGCTTAATGGATGTTGAACCTAAGCCAGCCAGTAATTTAATCAACTTCTCTTGATTTATCATAAATGATTATGCGGCCAATGAATCATGACCACCCATCTGGTAGGCCTCAGCACGTTTATGAACGGCCTGGAGTATAAAAGGCACGCCAGACATTTCAATCCTAGATTTCCAAATAAAAAATCACCTTCAAACCAAAGGAAAATATAGAACAGTAAATATTCCATCAGTAATCACTGAAAAAGATGGCTTGGAATTTCCAGCCAGTATGATTTCTGCTCGATCGACCGACTGTCCTTGTTATAATGTACCGGCATGATTGCATTACGGCAACAACTAACCAAAAGCTGGCTCATAGTGCTACAGACCTATGAGCTGCTCTTTCGTGTTATTAGTTAAATAGGGGTAGTGGCACATGCACCACAGGTACAGAGAGGATAGGAGAGAGAAAAATGCAAGAAATGAGATACATGAGAAAAAATGAGAGAAATTGTAGGAAAGATGCCAACCAGGTGACATAGAGAAGTCAACTCATGGTTTCATTATTAGGTGGACCAATACACAAAACAATGGGAATTGAACTCTTATGTTGAAAACATTTTGGGGCTATAGAAGTTTTGGATCAAGTTGATATTTGTATTTTTCTTTCATTCATGTTTATTAGACTTTATAAACAAGTTGGATGACAAATAAAAATTATAGTGAGTCTTAGGAAGTTTTTAACAATGGGCATTCGATTATTATTGTTTTCCTATATTGTGTTCCACTAGTGATTTGGATCTGCTTCAGTTTTGGGCTCATACCCCCAAAAT
Organism: Magnolia kwangsiensis; assembly: GCA_037074715.1. Lineage (NCBI taxonomy): Eukaryota > Viridiplantae > Streptophyta > Magnoliopsida > Magnoliales > Magnoliaceae > Magnolia > Magnolia kwangsiensis. The sequence continues at coordinate 119,878,572 of CM073579.1, forward strand.
TAGCTAGAAAATGGGATGGACAGCATGGGTAAAACACATATGTCATGGTGGAGCCCACAAAGCTTTGACACTAGCTAGCCACAGGTGTCGGGGTTTGTAGCCAAACTACGTCTGTTGTGACCTACTCAAGCTTTAGATTTGTGTCTATTGGGTCCTTACTCTTGCTTAGGTGGTAGACTCTCGGGAGTTTCAACACTCGGTCAAGGGTTCGAGTACCCATAGGTGGTGAAATTCCACTAGTGTGAGTGTGTGGGGGGGGTGTGTGCGTGTGTAAAAAATAAATAAATAAAACATTGTTTTCTCACTACTGCATTTTGTGTTGGGGAGTGTTACTCAGTGTAGGTAAAATTTAAACCGCTCTTAGGCTTTTTGTAAAAGAAATCTGAACCGTTTGTTGTAACAACTAATGCATTTTAAGTTTCCAAAATACTTTTGAATTGATTTAAAATGTCTTTTATATCTTTTGAATATTCAAAGTTCTCCGTACCATGAAACTAATTGTAAGGACAAATAAGTTACAATATATATATATGTATGTGTGTGTGTAGATCAGAATGGCCAGCATTAACAAACAATTAGTAAGCGTGTTGCAAACTTGTACCATTAAGCACAAAACCTGAATCATGCCACTCAAGTTGTTGTTAGGTTGCTTAAAAGAGTTGAACTCTATTGAATAAATAACTAAATAAAATGGTTGAAGACGTGGCTAGTTTTTTCACTACTTGTGGCGTATGTGGCTTAGGCTCTCTCTTTCACTATAATCAATATACTAACCAAGATAAAGCCTATCCAGTTAGGGAATCTCACCTGCCATTCATGCACACCTCATGCAACTTTTTTTCTTTTGTTGTCATACCACATGTTTAGTTCCTGTTATTTTCTGGCATGACCAATCAGAGGTGACCCAATTCGCCAATGCGGTCCAATTATATAATAGTAAGGTGGCCTTCTTTCAACTAATGTCAATACATGGCCCATTTCATTATTAATAGCCAATGTGGACCCCTTTTTTTAACCAAAAATGTCCATATTTCATCCAATTCATTCATTCAAGTTTCCTTGTGAGGATGAAAGCATTCCCCAAAAACTACACTATTCCAAACTCATGTGAACCATAACACATGAACTTAGAGATCTAGTAATTCCCATATTTTCGTATGGGCCATTGGGCCATTAATACAAAAAATTTATAATATTCAGATCTTATTAAGAAAAGTATAATGATTACAAATTCTCTTACATGCCTTTTAACAACATAATATGCCTTGGATAGCCAATATGATTTCGGATCTTATTAGTAAAAGTGTAATGATTACAAATTCTCTTACACGTTTCCTAATAACATATGCCTTTGACAACTAATATGATTTTCGAATCTTATTAGTAAAAGTGTAATGATTACAAATTCTCTTACATGTCTCCTTACAACATATGCCTTTGACAGTCAATATGATTTTCGGATCTTATTAGTAAAAGTATAATGATTACAAATTCTCTTAGGTATCTCCTAATAACATCTACCTTTGACAGCCAATATCTATGTTTGTTTTTTTTTTTTTTTTGGTAGTAGTCTCCCAACAACATCTGCCTTTAATAAAATTATAATGATTACAGATTCATTTATCAATCTCTTAAAAACATTTTCATTAGACCCACAATTCTTATGTGTTGATTTAGCAGGGGTAAAATTATAATGATGACACTTTTCTTTTTACCATACCACCATAGTTATTGGTAATCCAAACAGGCCCTAAGTATCTTTCAAGCAGCTGCAATCGTCACCAAAATTGAGTTCGGATTGTTGTATCAACGTTCTAAATCACAAAACATGACCTCAAAGTCAACTGCCATGGTCCAAGCACATCTAAGAAGAATAGCGAATTTGCAGATCGTTCACATTAATCAATAAGGTCAAAACTCTGTGAAGATAAAATCGGAAAATAAGATCAGCTCTTCACTCCTGTTTTCCAATATAGAACTTGAAATTGCACCCACAATTTACACCCAACATCGCCATCGTTGAATTACACACACCGAAAAATTTCTTTCTATCTTTGGAAGAGAAATCTTTGATACTCTTTAGAGGCACTGAGAACAAATTGCCCATTTGATTACCTAATTAGGTACCTGAATGTGAGGTCTTATTTAGACGAATCATAAACGATTTTTTTTTTACATTATTAGCCAATTGAATGCCAGACATTTGAGTGGATGCTTGAAATGGAAAAATATCCATCTTTCATTAACTAAGAATCGCTTCATCTGATTACTTTTTCTTCCTTCTTTTCTTTCTTTTTTTTTTTTTTTGGTCTTTTCTTTTCAAGTTTCAGTCAAACAGGTATTTAATTAGCGTGTCTGAAATTAAAAGTTGAACTCCCAAGCATTGTAAATGGAAGAAGAGAAGCAAATTCAAAACTGAATAAAGTATCCAAGGCCTGAATTAAATTCATAAACAGAAATATACTTTTATTCCTCTCCTCTCGTGTATACCAAAAAAGGAAAAAGAAAAAGAAATACAAGAAGAAAGAAAGAAAGAAAGAAAGCAAGTAGGGAAGACGTGGAAAGAAAGATGGGGAGAAATTATGTACAGTTGGAGAGATGGGGGAAGGAAGGAGATAGCCCTTAAAACAAGGATTTTTGTGAGTGAAAACATCCGTAACTGGACGACCTGTTCATCAACGGATAAAACCTTGTGCGAGCGTTTCCAAACCTCAGCCTCAACCAAACGAACCTCCTTAATTTGCGTGCAACCCGCAACTTGACCCACACCACACGCTTCATACGGATGAGTGATAGCTTCATCCTCTCTAAGAAGCTTCTTTTCCTACAGAACTGGTAACTCCGAAGGAAGAGCTGCCTCTTCTCTATGTACGAGTTTTCGTTATACGCCATTTCCAGTGCCCCCATCTGCTGCATATGCATATATATATACGAGAGAGAGGTTGTTTACAGAGAGAGAGAGAGAGAGAGAGAGAGAGAGAGAGAGAGAGAGTTATATATAAGGATGAGGCGACGACTGAGAAGTAAGAAAGGAAGGTAAGAGGTTTTCTGGTTAATTCCCAAGGAAGGTGAGTAAGGAGGGATATTGAATTCGCCGTTTGCTTTACACGAGTTCGCCGCCTCAGTCGCGACGCCTTTCTTCCTTCACACGAGGGTGGTTGGATGGCCTTTCATGTGTATCTTATGAGTTTTCCCTGCCTACATGTATGGACCCGGATTGCCTACCGTGTAACACATTACCCATTTCCGTATGGAGTTGACGTGGCAAAGTTATGTGGCTCCATCGTGATGTATTTGTTATATCCACATCGGCCATAATTTTTTGGAGATCATTTTAAAGATTAGTCCAAAAATAGACATATCCAAAACTCAAGTGGACCACTTCGTGGGAACAATGACGCCCGCCATTGAAACCTTCCTAATGTTGAACCTGCTCGTAAATTTACAGACTTAGGGAAAACACAAATATCAAATGGATCTATAACTTCTGTAGTCATCGGGGAGTTTTCAACTATACCTATTCAATCCCCACTATTTTCTACGGTGTGGTCTACTTAACCTTTGGATATGTCTCAATTTTGTAGTCCATATACTATTCTAAAATTACACGCTATGGAATCCGAGCCAATAGGATGAGAAACGCACGGTGGATTAGCGCTTCTACCTTGTACCGTGTCCCTACAAGGGATCCAACTCGCTTGTTTATATATATATTTATATAGCCCAAAAAAAAAAAAAAAAAAACAATCATAAGCCTCAGGTGAGCCAAAAAAAAGTGGGCCCACTTCCCAAAATCCAATCATTTTTGTCATTTGTATCCAATCCCCATCAACCAAACAATCCTTTGTGCCCATGTGCATCCATTTACCACTAATTATAACCGTTTACCCTCAACCAAACAACCCAACCCTTAAATAAGTTACATGTTTATTAAGTTTAACAAGGCCGTCATATTTTTGTTTATTTATTTATTTATTTTTCTCCCATACATGCAAACCCTCCTCAAAAATGGGCATGCCTCATTTATGGGACATGCCTTGCTCCAGGTTGATCCAACTGACTTATGTACCGGATATATGATAGTAACTGAATCTCCACTTACTATTATTATTATTTTCTTTCTCTGTCTTTTGTAACCTTTCTTATTTGGCCCTATTTCCACTCAGCTTCGTCATGGAAGGGAATAGCGGCCAAATAATGGTCAAAGGCACAAGTAATCAGCGACTTCACTCCATTTCTTCAGTTTATACAAAATTGGTACTTGAATTTCACGTCTCATAAATAAAGCTTTGACCAGCTGCATATCATGACCGCCGCCACAACCCCCACCCAAACTGCTCTTCTTTATCTACCAACATGTAGACTTTAAAGAGTCTTAACCAAAGGTTTGATAGTGCTTCGTTCACAAGTCTTCAGCAAAGGTTTGATAGTGCTTCGTTCAAAGGCATATGCATTCATGACTCATCACCTCTACACGGCACGCCATTTGCCTCTGTCAACCCCAGGCTCTCTGGGCCCACCATGATGTGAATTCTATGTTACATCCACTCCACTCCACACATCGGTTGCCCCAGCTCATGTTACCATGTCATCTCAAAACAATTATCCAGATTCAAAACTCAAGTAGGCCACAAGTGGGGATTTCTGAAATCTTATTAGGGGCCACATAAATCTTTTATGACTGATTTATTTTTTTTTACCCATCAGGAACCACCTTCTGAACAGGTTGGATGGCATATGAACACCTTCGCAGGGCCTAAGAATGCTTCAATGATAGCCATTTCCATTTCAGACTGTACCCCATGGCGTGGCCCACTTGAGTTTTGGATCCGGCTAACATGGACAGTAACGCAGACAATCATGGTGAGCCCCACATATTTGGGAATACAAGAAAGTCGTGTCCCTGTAGACGTGGCTCAAACTAAACCCACCAAATTACGGGGCCCACTTCACTGGGACAATTAACCGAAAATTACACTTCACCAATGTTCAACGTTTAATGCACGGCTAAAATAAAAAGTTAGTCAACAGCCTGGAATCAACAAGCAAACGTCCATTGATCAGAGGTTAGGATCGTCTCGTCAATCTGATTTTGGAATTTTTGGCCTACACTCGTTCCTTAATTTGAGTTAAAAGGCATGCCACATGTACAAGAGTACATGCATATGAAAAAAAAATCCCACTCCCTTGTAGATTCAGAGGCAGATGAGACTAAAAGCCAAAAGTATGGTTCTCCGCCTTCCAAGTTGGAAAATCACGCTCCAAAAAACCAATAAATCATTACAGTACTGTGGCAGAGCAGGGCGGATCATGCCCGTGCACTTGTCTACCTTAGGGCGCACATATTCCAATCCTGACTGTCCAACATGTCACGTTTTTCGAAAGCTAGATGCCCTTCCAAAAACAATTTTTTAAAAGCCTAGACTGAATAGATGTAGAGATGGAGTTCACAGTCTGTTCCTAACAGACAACTTCCCTGTTTGGTACCTGATCTGTACATGTGGAGCCCATGGTTGGTTTATCCACTCCATTAATCTGATGGCCCCTATCATGGATGAACCATGCCCAAAAATTCTCTTTATTTCAACTCTTAACATTTCCATTGTTGGCATCTAAATACATGGTTAAGAAGAAATGCAATAACAGCCAGACTCAGTGGGTAAAACAAAAGATGATCTTCAAATCTGGGAGATTTTTTGGGCATGGTTCATCCATGATGGGAGACAACAGATAAATGGCTTGGATAAACCAATTATGGGGCCCCACACGCACAAAAGTATCAAACAGAGAAGTTCCCTGTTGGCAGGAAACAATGGATGTGTGTCGTCCTGCTGGAAGCAGGATAAACATTACTCTTAATAAGGTAGCTTCTCTGTTCTTTCTTAATAAGCTCATCTGTTTCTTAGAAGAATTCCACACATGTCAATTGTCTAGTCAAAGTCATACCACTCATAAGGTGAGCCCCACAGAATATAGACCACTAGAAAAAGGACGAGCAGTGGTCCATATTCTACGTACACAATGGGTTCACCAGTGAACATTCCAGATCTCACATCCACTCATCTACTGCTTTGACAGGGATAGGGGGACTTTTGGGACTAGCTGATGCGAATCTGTAAGTAGGCATTCCTCACCATGCCAAACTTTGGCTGCAGCTAGAATGCATGGCATATTCACTTTAACATGTAAGTAACAGACACAATAGTTAGCTGAAATTATCAAATCGTCAGCTCGATTGGAGGGAGAGCATAAGAAATTAAACTGACTGGATGACTTAATCCCAATCATTTGATATTAATCTGTAGAATTTTGGACTATGACCACTTCTCTTTCAAACTTGATATTTGGACCATAGACTAGTTTCCTCTCCATTTTTTTCCATTTTGTGGTGACTAACCAATGGTTAGGAGCAGCCAATCAGTGTGATTAACGGCGACTCATCCACAACAGGCTTAAATTTTGGAGGATCTGGATTGAGTGCATCTCCACATGAGTATGCATGTGGATTGTTGTACATGCATGGCATTGTAGAGATGAAGATTGTGGTGAAATCACAGGGTATATAGGAGATAGGGAAGCATAGAGGAACCTGATAAATATACCAATGCTATACACTGTCTGTACTGAAACAGCCTTAACAGCCAGTTTTGTAAGTTATGATTGAAATTATAATAGAGTTGTTTCTTGGAATCTAAGGACCACAAAAATTAGTTTACAGAGTTTCATGAATCTGTATCAGATTTAAGCAATGCTGATAACTTGAGTTTTATTTGTTAGAGGTATTTTGAAAAATAAAAATACAGTAAATGTTAGAAATAGAGATAAAAACAGTTCATATGCGAACAGGAGAGGAACAAAAAGCTTGGAGTCTTGCCTATGTTTAGATAGCTCAAAGTCACTGTATATGTTGTATTTATCAGCCAGCTATCATGCCATCCCTCTATGCCCATATGATTCTCAATAGGCAGGGGCAGGCAGAAGTTTGGCTCACTCAATAAAAACCAAGTCTACTGTTTAAATGAAAACTTCCATACCTCTCGGACATTCGATGAACCATCTGCAACTTCGGCAATCAAAACAGATGCCATAACACCTGCAGAAAAGAAAAAGAAAAGCAGGCCCGATAATGAATTCCTAGACAAAAGAAACTTGTGGCAGAAAATGAAAAGGTAACAGCAAATAATCAAGATAGATGTGTAGAGAAGGTTTTGAAAAACACTTTCCATACGTCCCCCCCTCCCTCCCCCCCCCCCCCCCCCCTCACACTCACACTCACAAAAACACACTTTATTCCTTGTCCCCAAAAAAAAAGTACAATTTATTCCTTATTTCCAATATGTATTTCTATAGCACATTCATTACAGAATTGTGCATGCAACCCTGTTCCTTCTTCTTCAAATGCCACGGTAAACTAGAACCTCATCCTCAATATCGCTGAAAGAAAGACCAATCTACTCAAGGATGCGCATTAATGTTCAAGTGATACGAACTTACACCTAATAGATAAATCATCATCATCATATTGTCCAATTGTTTGTGGTCGGAAAAGCATGCTAGGCTTCCTACAGCCCTATACTCAGTTCATGTACAAGCCTTGATATCCCTCCTTACACCTCAAGTCCCTTACGGTTCTTTCCCTCAATCGACTTTTCGAGACCTTAACCCAAATCAAAGATCCCCACCTTATTGAGACCATCTCAAACTTCTGAACGATATGAACAACTGTATCCATCTACATTTCAGCATTTTATCTTCTATTAAAGCTGCTCTTACAGCGCTATGGAGTCCTCCCTATCGGTTTTATCCTTCCTGGCCTTCCCACACGTTCATCTCAACATCCTCATATCTGCATTCTGCAATTGTTATCCCTGCCTGTGTTGCCTCCTAATTCCCAACACTATGCTCCATAAAGCAGTGCCAGTCAAATAATTAACTCGTAAAATTCTCCATTCAGTGTCATTGGCATGTGACAGATACAAAGCACTTCAAAGCAAAGTTTAGAAAACACAATAGTAACCACTGTAATGGAACAGTCACTTTACATAGTTTCTAATGGGAAAACAACTATTAAATAATTGTCATTATCTGGACAATAACAGCCGTTTATAACAGAATAAACTGTCATTATTTACACAAGCCAATTTTAAAAATAACATGGCATTAAGTTATGGATTATAGAAAATGGTGTTATTTTCCTGTGGGCAAGGATGCTTCCATGTCTCCCATTTTCCAGTTTGATAACAGCTGTTACCATTATATAACAAGAGCATCAGCTGTTATGGGTCATAGCACCATTTTTAGCGCCTTGATCCAGGGGCAAAACCCCACTTCCATCTGCCCAGCTTTAATCCTATTGGAAGTATCTCCATTAGTCTCTCTATCCTACTTAATTATGGAGCCATCCTAGCATAAAAATAATAATAATAACTAAAGACTTGCCATTATTACTATTCCTGCTAAAAAAGTTGCAATTTATTACAGAGAGATCTACGTTACAGCTAACTGTGTGCACATGCATATCTACCAACACATGTTCATGTCTTATGTCTACACTTATCATGGATGTTCATAATTTGTATCTTTCTGTACAACACATTCATGGTTACATATCACAAACATGGACAAGAAGATGCAAGAATAGCATTTTTGGGTGTACGCCTGTTACTATATTCACCGTGGATGTGCTTAAATATTTTCACAAGCAATTATGAACTTACAGGTTTGCACAAGCATACACCTGCAAATGGAAGCATGAATGGATGAACTAAGTAATGCATGTTCACATGTCCAGAGGTGTGCCTTCAAATGCATAGTCATAGAAGGCCTACAAGCAAATTCGATTGGAATACAAAATCCTTTACCCACTTTAACAAGGTTATATAGCAAACCCAACTTACCATCTTCTTCTACTACAGATCGAAATTGTCTAGTCCCCCCTCCTACTCCAAAATAATGCTTCTTTGCCGCCAAATAAACAATTCCATGGGGCCGATACAGACACTGTAAATAGAATATAAACAATTTTAGAGTTAAATGCACGAATCATGGCGACAAGAAGACAACGTAATAATCAACATAATCCCTGATGGAGAGCTAACTAACTGACCTTCTTTATGAGTCCATAAAGACTCTGTAGAGAGGAAAGTGAATAAACAGTTTCTGCCATTAAAATGATGTCGTAGCCATCACAAGGATCATGCTTTGAACTTGAATCTGGAACCTTTTGGCACTCATTGTCACATTTAGGAGAAAGCAGATGGTGAACTTCACTCCAGTCACCAGCAAAGAAACGGATATCTGCTGACATGATCACGTCTGACCCATTCTTAAGAAGAGACTGCTGCAAGAGTGGCTCTTTTGAGAAGTTTGCTTTTACATTAGGTATTGTAAGACATCGTAGGACCTCAGCATTGAAGTCCTGGAAATGAATCACAGCTGCACCCTGATAAAAGAAAATATAGAAAGATACCTTAGGCAAAAGTTAGAGAACAAGCAAAATTAAACAAATTTCATAGCTATGGGAGTCAACATAGATAAGATCTCTCACCTCAAGGCATGTAAAGATCCCAGGAAATCCATGACCACATCCAAGCTGAAAGCCATTAACAGGAAATAGCAAGTCAATATCAGTAGCAGCACTGTAAAATGGCTAGCAGATGGTAGGCATCTGCTTCAATTTCTAATTAGGTCTGTTGAAAATCAAGAATAGGAGCTATAATTGGGATATCACAAAAGTAAGTTCTCTATCAGGGGTACTAGAAAGATATTATGAGTGACATCATTTACAAGATGTTGTCTTTTTCTTTTTTTTTCTTTTGAAAGGTATTTACAAGATACATCACACCGAAGGTTTTGCCTGAATCCCTTCACCAATGGAACCATGGCATAAGAGTCAGTATTCAAAATCCACAAATTGAATCTCTAAAGCACCTAGGACCACTGGCCTAGAGAAGCCACTAGGACATGGAAGTGCTTTAGCTGTGTAACTTGGATCGTGAGTTTGAACCATGCCTCAAAGCAGGAGATGAACCTCAGTAGAAGGTTTTGCAACTAAGCTATATCCTGGGTTTTCAGGTCTTCTTCTGTCCTCTGGAGACAGCCTGTAAGTGAAATAAAGGGAATCTGTGTATCTCTTAATATTTCTTTTAGATAAATTCCTAGGGAAGCAAACTCTTTTGCTGATCACCTAGCTGAGGGTAGACAGGCGATCTTCAACAATGGGGGATGAGCATCCGCTATCTTAATTGATAGTTGTATATTTTGCTTCTTTTAATAAAATCTCTTATTGTCAAAAGAAAAAGGTAACTGATGCAGGACAATTAACTACTTGCTCTAAAAGCTTGAACTGATAGAGCATGGCGAATTAATCTATTCATCTCATAGCCCAGGCCCCATATCTTATGGTTTAGGACCTTAGCCGAACCCTCCTCATGGGTCCCAAATCACATGGTTACCGCCTCACACGGGCCACCCACCCCGAGTATGCCCTTGCATCCCACAGGGGGTGATTAATGCAAAGGCATTTTCACACTGGGCTCAAGTGAAGTTGCTTGTGAGATGCAGGGGCACATTCAGGGTAGGCGGCCCGTGTGAAGTGGGTCCCACCCGTGTGAAGCGGTACCCATGCGATTTGGGGCCCAAGAGGGGGGTTCTGCTGAGGTCCTAACCCATAAGATGTTAGGCCTGGGCTATGAGATAAAGGGATTGATTCGCCATGTTCTACTAGTTCGAGCTTTTAGAGCAAGTGGTTAACTGTCCTACGTCAGTAACGCCATGCTCTACAAAGAAAGTAGCCACTTTCTACAATTTAGGGTATCAACTTTTTCAAAAGTTATTGCCTACTGTTGAATGATTCCTTTCAGATATAAGTTTTCCTATTTGTAGGATATTGAGACAAACACAGAGACAACTATGAGAACCTAGATAAAATGTTGTAATATAGATACTGGCATGGGCCTTGAGAAGTTTGAGCTGAGAAGATCTTTCCAAAAAGTATGGGATGAGAAGAAATGGTCAAAATAATTATTTTCAATATATCTAAAAGGTTTGTCCCCATGAAGCATGATGGTTCTCATGTAAGCAGGTATAATAGAAAAAATTTTTATGCTCAGAAGCACTTATGAGGGACAAAGAGTCTCCATGGGATGGGCACAAAAGCATGAATTACAATCATCAGTTTCCATTTTAAGCATATTGCTGTAATATGATCATCACTTTCCATGTATTTAGGCACATAGCTACCATGATGATATACAATTAACATGGAATAATCTCAGGATTTTTATTTTTATTTTTGTTTTTAAATAAGACTCTTTTATCAATTTTACAGTGAATCTTTTAACATTTTTTTCAATATTCCATTGTGTGTGATAAGAATATAATAAAATTGTCAGCGTTTTGAATTAATGAACCTAATAGTAATGGATTTGGTTAAAACATGTCCATAAGTCTTATAGTATCCAAAACCAGTATCTGCTTCCATTCATGACTAACACAATATGCTGAGCATATAAAAGTATTTTGGTATCTTGGGTGTGTCCTACAATGATTTATGAGGCTCATGGGAAATGTTCCAAAACCTGCTCAATAGCAGATGGTGCATATTGTGAGCTATACAATTTGACAAGAAACCATATCCAATTCAGATTTTGGCACATTAGAAGGTCATATGTCATGAGAGAGTATGTAATCACCTGAGCATAAGCAACGCACCTCTAATACTCGCTTTCCAGTGAGAGATAAGTGCCCATCTCGAACCTCCGAAATAAGGGTCTTAACCAGATCAAGTGAACCTTCCCATAGCTTCAGACCCCCTAATCAAACAAGCATCGATTTTATTTACAGATGCATTCACATCCCCACACACTGATAACAGAGCAATAGAAAAGGGGAAGAAAGGAATGGAAGGCTTCAATTATCTATAAATGAAAAAACAAAATAGAATTTGCTTATGCACCTTCATATTTTCCAGGTACCAAATCAGAGTTGGATACGCCAAAAACATCGGAAGTACTCACTCGACCCTAAAGAAGCATAGCATTAGTTTCAAGTTTTAGTCATTCAATCTAATCAAGCAAACTCTCATGATTTTTTTTTTTCATGTTGTCAGGTGAGTACCTTATGCAAAGTTAGACCTCCCTCCAAATTGATAGAGTCCAAGGTAGATTTTGCAGACAACAAAACCTATACATCAGGCATAATCAGTTACCAATATCACATGCAGAACTATAAAGGTATTCATAAGAAAATACAACATTTCTAGATTACCATCACTAGAATGCTAGATGAAAGAGACTTGACACCCACAAACTCCATTGAGCTCAAAAACAATATAAACATAATCACACTACATTTCATTTTTATCATGGACGGAACAAAAACCTAATGCCTTGCCGTTTAGCAATGGTTGCTAGTCACTCTTTTATTTTATTTATTTTATTTTTTGTAGTATTTTGATCATTAATACAGCATGTTAAAAAGAAAAAGGAAGAAATACAAAGGTAAAGGATGTACTTATAAATCTAATTGAACAAGAACCAGCAAGACATTTAGCAGTCGAAGACCCCCAGTGCACCTCCCCTGCAGCACCTGAAACGCCTAGGAACATGCCCAGAGATTCCAGTTCCAAAATTTCAATTTACACAATAAATATTAATATTTTTTTTATAGATATAAAATGATTTTTTAAAATAATCTAAGTCAATAACATTCAATTCCTCTTTAGCCCAAAACCCCATATACCCAATTTTCCCCAAATTCCCCAATTCTAAATACTAAATTTTCCAATTTGCCAAATCCTAACCTTAAATATCCCATTTTCTCCAAATCTTCCAAAATCACAAATCCAAAACCACAATTTTGCCAAAATCATTAGAATTTTCAAACCTTAGAATACAATTTTTCCAAATCCCCAAATCATCTAAGCTAAACTTTCCGATTCCCCCAAAATCCTCAATTCATCTTAAATATCTTGTATGACACCAACAAAAGCTCAAATTCCTTTCAAGAAGCCCAATGTGATGACCTTTTAGAGCATGTTTGTTTTTTCAATTTCATGTGTAATGCAAAATGAATGAGCCACCATTATCATTTCAAGTTGTTGGTTTAAACAAGAATTACAACACATAGATCAAGAGTCAAATGCACCTGTAATAGGAAATAGGTAAAGGAATTTGTGATCGTTGCAATTTAACATTAAAAATTCACCTTTTTTACTATGATGCCTAGGCAAAATAAATAAGGGTAGCAATGTCATCATATCAGTCAAAGGCAGACAGGCATGCGCCCGTGCACACACACACAAACACACTCCAATTCCTCCAAAATTGCCAACTCATCTTAAATCTCTTGTACAACACTAACAAAAGCTCAAATTGCTTTCAAAAAGTCCAATGTGATGACCTTAACACACTTTTCAATTTCATGTATAATGCAAAATAAATGAGCCATCATTATCATTTCAACTTGTTTGTTTAAACAAGAATTATGGCACATAAATTGAGAGTCAAATGCACCTATAATAGGACCCGATTAAAAGAAATTATAATCATTACAATTTCACTTCTTTTAAGGGTATTACAATTTTACATTAAAAAACCACATTTTTTACAGTGATGCTTGCGTAAAACAAACAAGGGTAATGACATCATTATACCAGTCAAATGCAGCTAATGTGTCTATAGAAGTAACGATAATTGTAATTGTTATGGGAAATCCGAGCTCACGGTACAACACTGCCCCAAGCGCCCGTCCGAGCCGAGGCATGATCCATCTGACCTGCTTCGGGACGTGATCCATCCGAGCAGACGACACGGTTGGTGCGCGACTCGGAATCATACTCCGATCGGATGACCTCCGACGCCTTAACCACACCACTTATTGAAGTCAGCCCTGCCAGCCATGGTGGAACCAACTGAGTCGACCAGGCGGATCGGACTGGTGGTATCCTTAGATAAGCCGAGCCGAGTAGACTCTCCGACGTGCATATCTCACTCGTTCAATATGGAAACTGCCATATCGAGACATGTCCGGTAACTTCGCTCGCAGGAGCGCACGATCCACCAGATACGCTGCGCGATCAGTGGATTGCGAGCAATATCTCCATGATCCTAAAATCCCTCTGATCGTGCCAAGATTATCGGACTCAGACCGCCTCATAGGCAAGTATAAATAGTACGCATCGCCATATCTACAGGTACGCAAAATCAAGCTCTCCTTTACTCTATACTCAGACCCTGATTCCCTTGTCCTGACTTAGGCATCGGAGGGTCCCCCGGCTTAGCCAGGGTCACCTTTGCCTGCTTTCCTAGTGCAGGTTCTAGGGATTATACGTAGTGGTCGACGTGGAGGGAGGGCCGACCAGATTTTGACATCAACAGTAATCATTACCCATTTCCAGCCATTTACTATTGTAATTTGAAAAACAAACACGCCCTAAGAAGAAAGAAATCAAGAAGAAAAGAAAATGTGAAAATGTGTTGAAATTTAGAGGAAGAATATCTCAAGTTTTGATCTCAAAAGAAATAAGAGCTTTATATTATTTTTTTTGCACCCTTATTGGGGAGGTAAAACACCAACAACAACTTAAAATTTAAAATAATAATTTTGAAAAAAATAAAAAACACGCACATACACACACATTAGGGTCCCTCACGTAAAAATTCAGGGCACCACAGGTGCACGTTCAAGTCTACATGGGAGCAATGGGTCCAAAACGCCTATGCAGGCATCAAGGTTACCTTTGACCACACTGCCAACAAGAGTAATGACCACATCTAGCGAAATCCTGCAATAGTTGATTCATCACAAATTTCAAGTGTCTACTACGGCGTCATTTGGATGCCAGTAAAATCCTCTTCTGTTTTTTTCTTTTTTTTTTGAAAGGTGAGAAACACACACACTACCACCCCACACATGCATAGGTTCTCAAACCATTGACCTCAAAGATGAGACACACAGTAAAATCCTTTATTCAACATCACATTCCACATTGAATCAAGAACAACAAATACATATTGATATGAATTAAGGAATTTTGAACTGCAGGCGATTAAATCGCAAGCTACGAATTTATAACATCCGTAGTACGGTCTACATCACATTTTTTTTTTCTAACTGAGCATGGAAAAATAAAATAAAATCAATTCCAAACAACTGTAAATCGAAGGGCAAACGAAATTGATAAGCAGGGAAGAGAATTTTTATACCTCTGAGAAGAGAACTTCGACGCAAGGAGGGGGCGGCGGACGAGGCTTTTCAGAAGATCCGAAAAAACCAAACCCTAACTGGTTCTGATGCGATAGAGAAAAGAAAGGAAATTTTTCCTGCTCTAAATTCTTTTCAAATCCGAGGATTTAAGAAAACGAAAGATATTTTCAGTATCAGAAGGGGAAGTGAAAGAAATGATAGCAAGAGGAAGAAATATGAGGGAGTAGGATTGAAAGGGGGTAACCTTGGGGTTTTCTGCCATGCCTGCTAATTTCTTCTCCTGCTGTGGAGTTGTAAGCTGCTAACAGTAGGGGTCGTTAGGATGCCTGCAAGCAACAACCGGACTAGAATCCTCATCAACCCCTGTTTTACCTGGCTCAAGCTCTGTGGACCCAATATGTTGTGTGTAGAACATCCACTCCGTCCATCAGGTGTGACCCTCTATTCTAGATCCTGGCACCACAAATCAGCAGGATCCACAATTCTGGTGGACCACAACAAAGCGAACGATTGGGATGGTATATCAACGGCTGTATATTTCATCAAAACCGTCCATTGATGTGACTCACCAAGATCTAAGGAACATACAAAAATCAGCCTGATATAATGGGTCGTTTGATTAAAGGCATAAGTAATCTGATTAAAGGCATAAAGCGTTTACATGCAGTCTTGCTTAAATTTAAGTTGTAATTTGATTACGTTAATAATGCTACGTTTGTATAACTTGAAATCAATTTAGAGCATATAATTAAGCATTTACCCACAACAAAAACTGAGTGATAAATACTTCTAAAATAATCACACTGTATATAAAGTTTTCATGTAAGATAAACTGGTGGAAGAAGCCCAGTTTAATAAAGTCCATGGCCGATTTTTACAATAAATAAATCATTTGGCAGGCCACAAAAATGGGCCCCTAATTCAAACATGCCACTAAGCTTTAATAGCATCTCAATATATGAGGAGTTTCACCCCTAAAAGTAATAATTGAGAGAGAGAGGTGTCTTCTTCTTCTTTTCTTCTTCATCTTTCTTCCTTTTGTTTTTGGGTTCTCACAGCCATTAGGAGATGATCCATGACTCTCTTAATTTTGAAACTTTTCAAAAATTATATTCATTGCTTGAAATCCCTTTACCTATAATTTGAAACATAACTTTTTTCATATTTTATATTTAAGGTAAAAGTTATAATAGATTACAAACAACAATTTAATTACTAGAAAATATACACATTCAAACATTTCCTGTAATCTAATTAGGTATAAATAGATTCCGACTTAAAGAACTTCAGAGGCATTCAAGTGACCCCCATAACTCATGCTAGTGTATAGCCCATCTAAGTTTGGTATCAGGTCATCTTTTCTACTTCTGATGAACACAAGGGATTATTTGGATGCTTATGAATGGAATACATTCGTATCCAAATCACGTATTAAATGAAATCATTGTATATTGGAATCCTTAATTGTGTTTTTGGAGCAGATGGGTCAGATTACAACCTACGTCTGGACAAATATTGATCTCTCAATTTTCTCTGTGTACTTGCGTTGTTGGTTGACATGATATTCAGGAGAGAACATCTTCCCATTTACAGAAAAAACAGTTGTAGTTGAATTTGTAAAACTCCAAGAGTTTGGAGTTGAATTTATACAACTTCAGCTGGAAGAAAATAAATAATAATAATAATTAATTTTATTTTAAAAAAAAAATAAAGCATGCACCTGCGCAAGTGAGCCCCACGGGCCTATGTCCAACTGTTCTCTCTTCCTCTTTAATTTTAATTTGGGAGCTCCATGTCATGTCTTTCAGAATCTACTTTCCTTGATCAAGTGGATTATGACCATTTTACCCTTCTCACTAAGCCCCATCTCATGAGGCATGGACCTGCACCTTTTCATTGAGCCAAGTCACATCAAGGGTTATAGGACAGGCACCGATTGGGTACTACCCTCACCAGGACCTAGCTAGAGATGTACAGTTGGACAGGGACTTTATAGGCCCACTGTGATGTATGTGTTTTATCAATTCTATGTTCTTTATTTACCTACTGATCAAGCTAGTCACACATGTACAAAGAAACTGACATCTTAGATGTATGAAATTAATTGGCTACCTTTAAGATTGAGGAGTCACCGGATCAAGGATTGGAACGGCATACTGTAGGATATAAAATATACACATAAAGTTAGCCTGCGCCACACTAGCTTAGGCTAAAAAGATCCCAAGGCACAATTCAAATTTCGATTAGGCTATACATGTGAGGCCAAAAGCCAAGGCTATTCAGGCTTACCACCCTTATTGTATGCATTTAGCCTAAGTTGCATAAATTTAAAGCTTATTTGGTACGTGATATTAGGTGTGATCGGAATTTCTTTTAGTCCCTTACAAATTTCATCTGCAATGTGGAGATAACTAAAAGGATTAGAATTAAGTGGGGGTCGAATTGCATTCGGTCATGTAGGATTTTTACCTGATTTTGAAATACACTATATTTGTGGGCCCCACATTGAAGCATCTGTTTTCTCCACGCCATCCATTTGTGTATATCTTTTACACGTGACATTAGATTTACATGTGTACAAGTGACTAACATCATTTATAAATCTGACCTGTTAATTACAATTCCATACTCCACCAAGCATAGCTTATGCTTAATACAATGTGTGATCTAGAGAAAGTGTTTGATCCCAAATTTGTGGATATGATTATGAAAATACCACAGTATTTCCATACTTATAATCATTGTGCAATAATTAGGTTAATTACATCTAATGCAATTCAATACTACTCGACGTTGCACACCAGAAAAATAAACACAAACCCCTTGGTCAAATATTATCATGTTTGCTAAGTAAAAGAACTTCAGATTTCATATATTAATCATGCATATAATGTGGATGACAAATCAGTGACACAAGATATGAGGTCACAAAAACATAGTTAAATGTAGAATTTTCACTTGTAAAACAAATATATTTTCTTTGCTTGTCCACAATTGTAAGAGAGGTAATTATTACACTACCTTTCACTTCGTCTCTTTTCCACGCAATAACATAGGCAAAGGAGTAGTTGATTCCATTCCTATTATCCTACTTTATATATATATATATATATATATATATATATATATATAATGACAATAATACTTTCATACTTTCGTACAATAATACTTTCATACAAGAGACTTGCAAGAGTATAGGTTTTTTCTATTTCACCCACCACATTCAATGCAATCCAGGTAGAAAATGGCCTATTATGGTTGTTGGCGTGATGGATCGTTTCCTCTCCTAATTTACCAGTGTTTGGTGTCTCTACAAACCGGGTGAAAGTAATGGATTTTTCATTGTGAAATATCTGCTTTATCCGTGCTTTTCAAGTTCTAACCTTCGCTGGCATTAATAGTTTGACAGAACCACGGCTCCACTTGTCATTGCTCACGAGTCCCAACAGTGCCGTACAAAGACTTTTATGAATGATACTGCATACCATAACTAACTCGTTAATAATTTATATTTTATATTTAAAATTATTTATAATTTTTAACAAATATTTTTATTTTTAATGCTAGCACACTTCACTTTGAAAAAGGGGTGGTGGCTCAGCTGGGCCCCTGTAGTATTTACGTGACATCTATCTCGACTATCAGGTGCAACAATGTTAAGCCGAGGCTCAAACTGGTTGAGGTGGACCACAAAATTGAATAAGTGCATAAGCCAGTTTTACTTGATGCGGCCACCTAAATCACAAATAGTCCTTATTTTTGGGGTTTGGGCCTTGCTATCTAATGGTTGGAGTAGATTGCATATAAACAACATGATGGCTATCTAATGGTTGGAGTATATTGCATATAAACAACCTGATGGCTATACGTAAAAATCAAAAGTGAATGTCTCTCCTTGGGCAATTTCCTTTAGTGAAACTCACGTGATCTGGAGTGGGTATAATTGGAGTTACTGGAGTGGCTATAATTGGAGTTATGGTCTTTTCTTATTCAAATATAAAATTTCTAATGTTCGTACTTTTATTATGAGATTTTCTTAATGCAGAATTGTCAAAAAATCTCACTGTGCATTAGATATAGAGATATAAAGAAGTGAATGGCTTACCTGAAGTCACATTTCTTTTTTTTTACACACCCTCGCACTCATGCCGTAGTGGGATTTCACCACCCATGGGTACGTGGGTATTAAAACTCATGTGACTCTACCACTGGAGCACCCCAATAGTTTGGAAGTTATTATATGGTTGGATTATAACGTGGTGGGGCTGACCCATCAGAGAGGCAGGACATCACATGCACCTATAGTTTGGAACTTATCATATGAGTGTACTATGTATTGTGGTCTTGCTTGCTGGACTTAGAAATCCTTTTTATTAATCACTGTTTTAGGAACAAATGACACTCACTCTTGATTTTTATAGTGCGTGTCTATGTGAAATTCACTCCATCCATTAAATGTGTAATTCCATGTTAGGCCTAGACACAAAAAATCAGACTAATATGTGATCTAAGTGGAGCACACTAAAGGAAAAGTTTGGGAGAGATGTGCACGCTTGAATTTTACAGGGGCCACCTGATGATTATATGAAACTCACTCCAACCATTACATACCATATCAAAATTTAGGCCTGCGCTGGCAAATCAGGCAAATCAGTGATTCAGCTGGGCCACACCAAGGGAAACAATGCACAGGCAAACGAGCACCTTCCATACTGATTCTTTAGCATGGCTCACCTAAATCTCAAATGGGCTTAATTTTTAGGCCATAGGTTTAAATTTTTGGGTAGCATCTAATGATTGAAGTCGTTTTCATGTAATCATCATTGTAGGCCTCGTAAAAATCACGAGAAATAAAAATCAAGCAAACATCTCTCCCAAACAAGTGTCTTCCCTGTAACCCACCTAAACCACAAGGTAGTTTGAACTTTTGGGTCTAGGCAAGCTTGCATTATGCATCTAAAGGTTGAAGTCGATTTTGCATACACATCATGGGGGGCCCAGCCAAAAAAATTAATTCCTGGCCTCAGATTATTTAGATAAAAAAGAAAAAAGAATTGCTTGCTAACCCTCTTGATTTTAAGGGATCATGCCATGACTCTAATTATTAGATATTTAGTCCTATATTAAGCCTAG
The DNA here is from genome assembly GCA_037074715.1 of Magnolia kwangsiensis. Classification (NCBI taxonomy): domain Eukaryota; kingdom Viridiplantae; phylum Streptophyta; class Magnoliopsida; order Magnoliales; family Magnoliaceae; genus Magnolia; species Magnolia kwangsiensis. Next base: position 119,898,912 of record CM073579.1, read on the forward strand.
AGACCGGAAAAAAAGAAAAAGGAAAGTGACCTATAATTTTTGTGAGGCGAATAAACAATTGGGAGGGAGACTTCTATCTTGATTTTTATGGGTTTTATTGTGATAATTATATGAATCTACTTTAAACATTAGATTCCACACAAAAACTTAGATAGCCTAAAAATCATATCCAACCATGATTCCAGTAGGCCACACTAATGGAAACAGTTTAGAGGGCAAACATTGCAGTGTACATTCTTTCCAACCATGTGGTCGGCCTAAATCATAAATAGAACTGATTTTAAGCCATTGGCCTAACATGGGGTGATGTACATATTAGTTAAGGGCTTATTTGGATTCGCGTATAGTATTGTATTACGATATAAAATTATACAACGCATATACTCTGGACATTGTATACTGTATCGATGAGTATATACTGTATCCATGAGTATTATCCTTGGTCAGTAGAACGTTTGGTATGGAACGACCTTGGAAATGTAATCAGCAGATATACCGAATTCAATGTTTGTTGAAGGAATAGACTCCCTAATGCAAAAAGTCCATAAAACAGACCAATCTAGTCTTTACATAAAAAAATCGAATCTTTCTTCCACAGAAGGCCGAAAATCAAGGAACCCAAATCAAAGAAATTTCAAAAAAAGAGCTTCCCTTACTTTATTCATTCAAGAGCTCATGAACCCTTAGAAAATGCGCAGAGGACTGCCTCAAGAAGGCTTCAGATGATTTGGGTCTTGGGCTAATGTTTTAGAGAAATGGAGGAACCCAAATCAAAGGTAAGTAAGTATGAGGAATGTGGGAAGTGAAAAAGGAGAAGGAAAGGGAGCCAAACAGGCACTCATGTCCCTGTCAGCAGCTGGAGTAGCCTTGCTGAGACCATGGCTAAAATAACACCAATTCCAGATATAGAAAATACGGTGAAAGAAGCAGAAAAACCATCCAAGTAAAAGACACAAGATGGAAGGGAAGGAAATTGCAAATGGGATTGCTCAAAAGGCGAGAAAGAAAGGGAAAAGGCATCTCTCTCAAAGGCTCTTCTTTCCTTTATTTTTGCTTTAACATGACATAAACCACATGCATTACAGATATAAAACCAAAGATATTGTGTAGCAACTTCCACAAAGAATTTCAACAGATTCTCTTTGAACGAGGATTTTGTTACTCTCTCTATCTCTCACGTTATGCTCTCTCAAAACATCAGAGAAGAAAATGAGATTTTTCTTTTAAGCCTCTACAACGCACTGTACACATTGCACTGGCCCATGTGAATAGACGTTAATACAGAGACACGTGCCCATCCGTTTCTAGTTCGGAGACGTACATGAGCGGTGACCGTATATATATCGGATTTCAAATCTAATTCAAACACCGCTTAATATATTATTTTAAGATAAAACATTACAGTATGTCCTAGGCCTGCGATCCAAATATGCCCTAAGGTGAATTTTTATATAAAGATAACAATGAGGCGGACATAAGCCATCCACCCATTTGCTCACACTAGCAACATTTAATTGAAAGGCAGAAAAATGATAACTATATCAATTAATCAGATTTTTTTTCAAAACATTTTTGAAGAAAGCAATGAAACATAAATTCTACATTAATTAAGTAGTTTTTTTGTAAATATTCGTTGTGTTAAACTATTTTTAGCCTTATGGTGGAATTCCACAAACATGGTTCCAAAACTTAGGTCTTGTCAGCTCAGCAAAGAGGAGGTTAAAAGCAAACGATGAATTCCTATAACCAAATCACTGCACATTGTTGGTTTGTTTCAATTAATTGTTATATTTTACTTTAAAATAATTATTTTAAATATTTGTATATTACTTTAAATATAAAATCTTATAAGAATTTTTACTACAAAAATCATTAAGAATTTTTATTTTCGCAACCCATGCATGTGGGGGTGAACGCGTGCCAGTTTGCAGCATGAGAGATAAGCTCCACACAAAACGATGGAGCTTTTCAATTGGACAATTACGCCAGTGACAAATAGATATAGCTTTCCTACTAGAAAGGGTCCTTACTCTTGCCCAGGTGGTAGACTCACAAGAGTTTTGATGTAGAGCGGGTCGTGGACAATTTCATGGCCAAGATGGATCAGAAAAGGCACGATCGACGACAGAAGTGATCCGGATCATAAGACCTTAGATCGGGCATATCTCGCATTTCGGAATGAGTTACCGACGTAAAATATATGAATTTGGGGTAGAACGAGCTACTTTAGCCAACCAACCCCGTTACACCGGGTTGCGCAGCCCGAATTTGTGAGAAACCCCCTGATCGACGGTCATTTTTCCGTTTTATTTTTATATTTACTATAAATAGTAAGTTTTAATTTGAGTATAACTCTTCATCCGTTGGGCTTTAGGAGTTGTGTCCAACATGAAAAGTGCTTAGGATAATTAGGAGGACGGTTTGGTGAAGCCAAATAGAACACTTAGTATTTTTGGCTGAAAACCTTGCGCACTAGTAGACATCACGACCGTCCATAAATAGTAAGTTTACTATTTATAGTAAGTCGCAGATTCTAGAAGTTTTAGTTGTAGTTTGAGTCTGATTTCTTTCCTATTGCTTGATACCCTTATTTAAATGGTTGTGAACTCAATTTTATGAATTCATTAATCAATTTCAAATTTATTAGAAATTATTTTTATTTTCTGCTTTCTTTCCTCGTGGATTCGAGAAGTCTCTGTGAAGAGTCCAGAGAAGTTCCGTGGATTCGGAATATTTATCATCTTGAGGAAGATGGTGCTCGACCTCACGTCCTTCCCTACATCAGTTTGGTATCAGAACGAGGTTTCTTCTCGGATCGATGGCTTCTAACGACGGGTCAGGCAACAATCCCATGGGCGGTGCCCCAGGAAATTTACCTTTAACGGCGGCAGTTTTCAAAACAACCATGCAAAAGAATCGACAAATCATGCAAGGGCTGCAGGCTTCTATGGACCGTATAGCGAATCTCTTGGCGGAAACCCTAGGGCAACTCCGTGTTCCTGGTAATAATCATCCACCGTCGATTGTTGAAACTCGCAATCGCCCTGATCACAGGATAGTACCAGCAATGCATCCACGGGTCATTCCTGACGAAGGGGGCTCGAGTGAGGAGAAAATCGATGACATAATCTTTCAACACCCCAGACAAGGCGGCGATCGAGGATATCGGACAGATCGAGAATTTAAGATGCGAATTGATATTCCTAACTTCAATAACCAACTACACATTGAGGATTTCCTCGATTGGCTTTCTGAAGTTGAGCAATTTTTTAACTATATGGATATCCTTGAAGCAAAGAAGGTCAAGCTTGTGGCCTACAAGTTGAAAGGAGGAGCTTCAGCTTGGTGGGAACAACTACAACTCGCACGAACTAGATAGATGAAAACATCAATCCGCACATGGCAGCGGATGAAGCAGCTACTACGTGCCCGATTCCTCCCTAGCGATTACGATTAGGTATTATTCTAACAATACCAAAATTATCGACAGGGTAATCGGTCGGTGAGAGAATACGCGGAAGAATTTTACCGCCTAGCAGCGCGTAACGATTTAGTCGAGACTGAATCGCAGCAAGTCGCCCGATTCAACGGTGGACTGCGTATGGCGATCTAGGATCGGGTCCAGATGCAGCCCATTTGGACGATGAATGATGCGATTAAGTTGGCTACTCGGGCAGAAACGTAACTTGAACGTTCTACCACACGACCCTATTCTGCCGCAAGGATCACTACAGCGAGTCCAGCCCAGGGAGCTCCACAGTCTAATGGGAAGGAACCTATAGGATCACGAACTCAACCTCCTACGTCTGAGATCCGAGATCAGGGAAGTGGACAAGCTAGATCCCAAAGGGGTGTATCGACTGTTGCTGGTCCAAGTAAAATCCCGAATCCCTATGCTCGGCCAAGGCCTGACAACAGTTATCGTTGTGGCCAACCGGGCTACCTATTAAATACTTGTCCCCAGCGAATGTCACGCCCCAAACTCGGAAACCGGGCTCACAAAATTTTCGATCGCCGAATCTGGCGACGACAGCCTCCGTAGAACCCCATTCTCGGCTCCCAGCTCCCATTCGTCAGGTTCCGATCCTGGGATGCTACGAGGAGGATTTTCAACGTCAGTTTGATTCGTAATAAGCATAACCAAAGGCATAACCCACAAACAAGAACCAAGAACTCCATTACATTTCTACTATGATCAAAAACTTTACCCACTTGGAACAATATTTTCGGCACCCCCTTCCAACCGACCACGACACAATGGAGAGCGCAACCGTCTGGTAATCGGCACTCAACGCTCATCTACCCACTCGGTTTAGACGTTGGAGCAACCTCTTGGTATCATAAGGGTTTAGGAACTTTCACCCAGGGATATCTATAGCACCTTATGTAGAACAATATTTTCAGTATTCAATCCTGCCAACCACGATCTGTCTGTGGAGGCTACGGCCCCGATGTCGCTAGGGCGTACAGTAACCATATCATACGATGCGAGATGCATGAATCACACTATCCAATCATGCAGCAAATCCTTACACGTAACATGCGCTCATGTAGGGCAACACTGCCTAATCGGGGTCCCATAAACAATCTGCCCGAAGGCATATGTTATGATCAGTCACTTCTCATATCAAGCATACATATGATGCGTATGATCATGAGTCATGGAACTATACTAAACATGTTATAATGAAATGAACTATCCTTGCAATGTAGATGGGCCTGGACGGCCTAAGCACAATAAGTACGAGACTAATAATGGGCCCTAAGGAGAGCCGTAATGTGAACATCCAACCAGCATTACACTCGCAATGTGGACGTCAAACCAACATTGCTCCCAAGGCACGATCGTCGCAAACATCGTTACATAAATCCGTGTTGGCATAACACATTGCAATGGACCTTAGGTACATCTCATTGGTCCTTAAATACATCGAATGAGCCATATCATATGGGCCTTTTATTCATCAAATGGGCCACATAAATCGATCGAACCAATGGGCCTTATGTACATTGCAATGGGTCATAACCCGTTGGGCCTTGAATGCATCAATTGGACCTAAACCCGTAGGCCTTATAAAAATCAAATGGGCCTAACTCATAAACCTTATACAAATCAAATGGGCCTAACCCATAGGCCTTATACAAATCAAATGGGCCTAAACTTATGGGTCTTATATGAAACAGATGTGCCACACCAATTGGACCCCCTATGTCCATCAAATGAACCTCAACCCATGGGCCTTGGAATACTTCAAAATGGGTCCAATCCCATGGGCCTTAAGAAACGACAAATGGGCCTAATCCCATGGGCCCAGAGGCTCCACTGAAATGTTTGTTTGCTATCAAAAAGGGCAAAGGGCCCACTGTAATGTTTATTTGCCAACAAAAAGGGCAAAGGGCCCACTATAATGTTTATTTTCCATCCAACCTATTTATGAAGTTAGGTGGGCCAAAGGGGGTGGGGTCGGTCTCACCGTCCAGGGTGGACGGTGCGGACGGAACACAGACAGGGTGGGCTCCACCGTCCCACGCTGGATGGTGGATGCAAGGCAAATACATCACAGCATGTACCACCGTCCGCCTAGACGGTGGATGCAAAACACACGCCCCACTATGGGTTCCCATGTGGGGCCCACTGTTATGTTCAAATGCCATCCAAGCCGTTCATAAGATCACTCAGACCTGAATGAAGAGAAAACACAAATTTCAGCTTGATCAAACATTCTGTGGGCCCAAAAGAGCGTTTCAATGGTAAGGGTTCAATCCACTGTTTCATGTGGTGTGGGCCACCTGAGTTTTGGATCCTGCTGAAACTTGGAGGGGGCCCACCTCATGAACGACGGGGATAAGACATACATCATGGTGGTGGCTGCGCGGCCGACTGCTGCATGCAGCGCATGCTGCTGCCGTGCGCTGTCAGAGGCAGAGGCAATGCCTCTTGATTTAGTTTTTTTTTTTTTTGAAAAAATGAAATCCTGTGGATTTTCACAGGTAGGGCCCACCATTAAAAAATTCAACCCGTCCATTGGCTTCACCGGCTCGATACTGACAAACAGAGTCCAAACTTGGGCCTGTTTCGGCGCGTAGAAGAAATTTAGGGGACTTTAAATGGTGGAGATCACTGTTTTCTAAGTTATGGCCCGCCTGAAAGTCGAATCAGCTTCACATTTTAGCTCAACGCCTAAAATGATATGGGCAAGAGGATGGACGGCTTGGATTGAATTCTTACCCTAAGATGGGGCCTAAATAAGTGGCCCACCCCCAAAAGGCTCCTTTCTTCTTCTTCTTTTTTTTTTTTTTGTACAGGGACGTCCAGCGTCCCAGAGGCTGGACGGTTTGGTCCAAAAAGATAAATTGTGGTGGGCCCTGATTAGGTGGGTCACCACTGATGGATGATGTAGTACAACATATAAGGTGGGCCCCACTTGAAGAAAACTTGGACAAAATAAATGCTTCAAGGTGGGGTCCATTCAAGTGGGCCACACAAACACAATAGGATAAAAAAAAAGAGAAAAAGAAGTAGAGAGAGAGAGATAGAGGGTGGAACACGCTTGTGATGGAGGGCTCCGCCACTATGAGCCCTCCCTTAAAGAGATCGAACAATAAAATGGATCCCTTTACACATGGATCTAACAAAATCAAATCCAACGGTGGAGATCCTTTCTCCACCAATTTGGACGGTCTAGATGACCTTCAAATGTAATGAAATAAACTCATGACGGGGTCCATGGAGAATGGTCCCTTCATGGATGATCATGATGATCAAAGTGGGCCATCGGCCACATCTTAGGGTCCCAAATGAGATCCAAACCATTGATCGGTTGGCCTCATTTGGTCCATCTCAAAAATAAAGAAAGCTACTATTATCATGCACCCACCGTTCGATCTTCTTGCTCCTAGGGGCCCCTTAGCACGTTAGCTTAGATTTCAATAGAGGAGATGAGAAATGGAGGGTTAAGATGAGAGATGATGGGGTAGGAAAGTGGGCCACCTTGGAGTTTTGGAGAGCTTAGAGGATTTCTCATACGTATGGGGTTTTTGCTTGGATGGATTTTTTTTTAAAATGAGAAAGAGAGGAGTTGTAAAGGGAGAGAGAGAGAGTGATGGATGGATGGAGTGATAGATGTGTGTAAGAACTTTTTAACTTTTGAGGCCTTTTGTGTAAGAGAGGCATGGGAGGTCTAAGAGATTCTTGACTTTTGAGGCATTTTGTGTAAGAGAGGTATGGGCTTTGTAAGGAAATCTTGACTTTTGTGGTTGCTTAAGAATAAGTGAAATGTGATGTGTACTTGACATGTACTTGACATGTGATGGATTGATTGATGGGATTGATGGGACATCTCATAGAGATTCTCTTAGGTTTCGCAACGCGCAGCGTTTTCCTCGCTATGAACGTTGGCCCACATCTCTTGACCAGGGTATCGCCTCGGCGCGCAAGTCGCGGCATCGGAACCGCAGCGATGGCGCGGTTACTATGGTAATGGTCTTGGGTTGAGTCGACACAGGTTGACGGCATATGAATCAGGGTCGCGCGTGAATATTGGTTAAGGGTCGAAGGTTGCTGGAATTTGACCAGTAAGACCACGGAGGTGTATGAAACGGTACGGACTAAGATACGGGTCTTACAGCTCTCCTCTCCTTATAAAAATTTCATCCTCAAAATTTACATAATCATCGCAAATAGGCATAACTTATGAAGAAGAAGAGACATAACATCACTATATAAATTCAAAGATAAGATACAAAATACATCACATGATCAATCATCAAAGAGATGAGGATAATGCTCTCGAATCTTGGCCTCACGCTCCCAAGAAGCCTCCTCTACCGAATGGTGACCCCACTGAATCTTCACCAACGGAATGACCTTGGTTCTGAAGATCTGTTCCTTCCGATCAAGGATACGGCTGGCTGCTCAATGTAAGAAGCGTCCTCATGAACCTCCAAAGGCTGTCAATCAATAACAGAAACTATGTCTGACCCACACTTCCTCAACATGGAGACGTGAAAAACGTCGTGGATGCCAAACAACTGTGATGGCAAGGCAAGTCGATAGGCTATGGCGCCAATGCGCCCAGTGATCTCAAAAGGTCCTATGAATCTCGAGGCAAGCTTGCCCTTCGCTCCTAATCAAACTACGCCCTTCATGGGCGAGACCTTGAGATACACATGGTCCCCTACCTCAAACTCCAAGTGACGACGCCGACGATCAGAAAAACTCTTCTATCGGCTCTGAGTTGTGCGCATCCTCTGCCTGATGATGTCAATAGCCTTTGACGTCTCCTGCACAAGCTCAGGACCTAAGATACGGCGCTCTCCAACATCGGTCCATCAACTCTGTGATCTGCATGGTCTACCATATAGTGCCTCAAAAGGAGTCATACCGATGGTCGCCTGATAGCTGTTATTGTACGCGAACTTAGCCAATCGCAGATGCTCATCCCAGCTACCCCCAAAATCAATCGCGCAAGCCCGAAGCATATCCTCAGGAATCTGGTTGACCCTCTCGGTCTGGCCATCGGTCTGCGGATGGTACGCGGTGCTGAGGTGCAAATCAGTCTCAATCGCTCGCTGAAAGCTCCTCCAAAATTGAGACGTGAACCTCGAGTCTCGGTCAGAAGCGATTGAGACTGGAACGCCATGCAGTCTCACAATCTCCTCGATGAATAGTCTCGCAAGACGGTCCATAGACCAAGTCGCACGCATCGCAAGAAAATATGCCGACTTCGTCAGACGATCCATAATAACCCAAATGGCGTCATGACCACGCTGAGTCCTCGGTAAACCCATAATGAAATCAGTCGATACATGCCCCTACTTCCACATCGGGACGCTCAACGGCTTCAATAGACCAGGAGGTCTCTGATGATCGCCCTTTACACGCTGGCACGTGTCACATTCGGCCACAAAATTGACGATCTGGCGCTTCGTCCCCGCCCAAAACTACTGTCGCCTCATGTCGCGGTACATCTTCGTAGAGCCCGGGTGGATAGAATATCACGATCAATGTCCCTCAGTCATAAGATCTGTTCGTAACTCTGGAATATCCGGGACACATAATCGGCCTCTGAAGCGAAGTCTACTGTCTATACCTATCTGCCAATCTGCCTGACTCTCAGATGTCGCCTCAGCCATATAACTCTGCAACGACTCATCAGCCTGCTGAGCCTCGATCACCCTAGCGACAAGAAAGGGTTGAATAGACAGGCTCGATAACTATACGATGGAAGACTGCAGGCCGAACTCAAAATCATACGCTACGATATCCTCAAGCATCCGCCACTCCTGAATCATCATATGCGCCACTAGGCCTCGTGGCTGACGGCTGAGGGCATCTGCCACTACGTTCGCCTTACCCGGGTGGTATTGGAGATCAAAATCATAGTCTTTCAGGAGCTTCATCCAGCGCCTCTGTCTCATATTCAACTCAGACTGCGAGAAGAGGTACTTCAAGCTCTTGTGATCAGAGAAGAGCTCGAACCTGACCCCATAAAAATAGTGCCTCCACACCTTCAGTGCGAAGACAACTGCAGCCAGCTCCAGATCATGCGTAGGATAGTTCAGCTCATGGATCTTGAGCTGACGAGACGCCAAGGCCACTGGTCTCCCGTGCTACATCAGGATAGCACCCAAACCGATATGCGAGGCATCGGTGAATACAATAAATCCATCACTCCCAGAGGGAAGAGTGAGGACAGGAGCGGACGTCAGACGGTCCTTCAACTCCATAAATGCTCACTCGCAGGCGTCACTCCAAATAAACTCTTTACCCTTTCGAGTAAACCTGGTCAGCGGGGCTGCAATACGAGAGAAGCCCTCAATGAAACGCCGGTAATAGCCCGCCAAACCAAGAAAACTACGGATCTCTGTCGCAGTCGTGGGCTGGCCCCACTGACGCACTACCTCGACCTTCGAGGGGTCCACTGCGACACCCTCCCTCGTCACCACGTGACCGAGGAACTTCACCTTCTCCTGCCAGAACTCTCACTTCTCCAGCTTCGCATACAACTGGTGTGCGCGGAGGGTCTGCAAAGAAATCTCTAAATGCTACTTATGCTCCTCACGGGTCCTCGAATAGATCAGAATGTCGTCGATGAAGACTACAACAAACTGATCGAGATAAGGGCGGAAGACCTCGTTCATCAGCTGCATGAAGACCGCGGGTGCATTGGTCAGCCCGAAGGACATGACCTGGAACTCAAAATGACCGTAACGCATCCTGAATGCTGTCTTCGGAATGTCCTCATCTCGGACCCGAATCTGATGATAACTGGAACACAGGTCAATTTTTGAAAAGAACTGTGCACCCTGCAGCTGATCAAATAAATCATCAATCCTAGGGAGCAGGTATCTGTTCTTGATCGTGACTTTGTTGAGCTCGCGATAGTCAACGCAGAGCCTCAACGAGCCATCCTTCTTCTTCACGAAGAGTACCGGCACTCCCCACGGCGAACTGCTCGGACGGATAAAACTCAACTCTCGCAACTCGTCCAACTGCTTCTGCAGTTCCCATAACTCCAACGGTGACATGCGATACGGGGCCTTCGAAATAGGCGCGGTACTAGGCACGAGATCAATTTGAAACTCGGTGAGTCGACGAGGCGGTAATCCCGGAATCTCCTGAAACACATCGAAAAAATCGTAAACCACAGGCAACTACTCGACGCTCATAGCTATAGGCTCCTCTATGGCACATGTCATCAAACAAGACAACTACTCTCTTCTGGGCTCTTCAACGAACTGAAACTACGGCACGCTGGGTATACAAAACGTGACTATCCTCGCGGCGCAGTCCAATATGGCATAGTACTCGACGAGCCAATTCATGCCCAGGATAACATCAAACTCGGACATCGGCAACACGTATAAGTCAGCGGGTAAGAAAGTCTCTCCTAGTAACACAGGGCAAGACAGATAGAAGCGGCCTAATACTGTAGTCTTCCCCAAGGGCGTCGATACAGTCAACCTCTCGTGAGCAAACTCTGTCGGCAACCCAGTCGAACGACAGAATCCCTCAGACATAAACGAGTGCGAAGCACCGGAATCAAATAGAACTCAAGCGATGCATGCAGAGACTGGAAGTATACCCTCAACGACTCCTTCAGATGACTGCGGGTCCTGCTGAGCTGCATAGAATCTAGCCTGAGCCGGCTGGGGAGGTGTCTGTCCCCTTTGAGAGTGCTGCTGCTGCTGATGGGGTCACTGAGGTGGTCAAAACTACTGTCTCTGCTGCTGCGGCTTCTGAGGCTGATGCTGATGTTGCTGCTGAGGTGGCCTCAGTGGTGGGGGCTGGTGTCATTGCTGTTGTAGGGGTCTCTGCTGCTGTGGTAGAGGCTGTTGTGGAACTTCTGTTGTTGTGGACCTCTCTGCTGCTGCTGAGGGCTGGGACACTCCCATGAACGGTGTCCCGTCGCACCGCACCTAAAACAAGTGCCGGTGAACTGTCTCGGAGGTGGTGGTGGAGGTGCTGAAGGTGCTGCTGGTGCTCGAAAGGCTAGACGACCTGTACGCCTCTGCTGTTGTGGTCGACGCTGCTGAAAATCACTGGAAGAAGCCTGCCTCTTCCGATCTCTTCTCTGACCGCATCAGACTGAGAACCGGCCCACTCAGTCTCAAAAATCTGGGTCTTCCGCACCATTTCCTCAAAAGTCGGAAGCTCATGCCCAATAACACGGCTGCGAAGACCGTAACGCAAGCCATCTTCGAAGCGGCGGGCTCTCCGCTCCTCATCATCAACCAGATATGGTGCAAATCTGGACAGTGCAACAAAGCGAGCCTCGTATTGGGCCACTATCATATCGCCCTGCACCAGGGCCTCGAACTCCAACGCTCGCTGTCGTTGGATGTGATCAGGGAAGTACTGTCGGTCGAACCGATCCACAAAATCCTCCCAAGTCCACACAAAATCAGCGCCTGCTGCTCGGGAAACTGATGCCCACCAGTGCTCAGCCTCACCATGGAGAAGAAATACGGCTAGTCGAACTCGCCGCTCTGTCGCACGTCCCATCGTCTCAAATACCTTCTCCACATCGGCACGCCATCTCTCAGTTATAGTCGGGTCCGGCTCGCCCTGTAAACGTGGGGGATAGAGCCGTCGAAACTCTCGAAGGAGAGCACTCGCACGATCCTGCTCTACCTGTGCTCGTGAAACAACTGGCTGCCTGCCCTGTCCCTGAAGTGCAGCCGTCATAGCCTATAACATCTGCTGCAACTGTGAAGCACTCACGGATATGGTCGGGTCCGCACCTGTCTCTGGTGGAGGAGCAATATACTCAGGATGGACAGTAGGAATCTCTGGTGGTGGAACGGGCATCGTAGGTGGTAATGCAAAAGCCGCAGATGGTGGAGCGGGATCTTCATGTGGTGGTGCGGGAGTCGATCGGGTCACTCTCCCACGCGCCATGTCCTATAGGAAAGAGCAAATGCGCCTATCAACTTCAAAATTCTCGAAGGGAAGCTATCCGAACTTCGGGACTTAGTCATTCCACACTCATAGCAAATATGTAATGTTATTCTCGGTTATTCTCAAGTTATACTCTGATATCAACTTCTGTCACGCCCCAAACTCAGAAATCGGGCTAACAAAATTTTTGATCGCCGAATCCGGCGCCGACAGCTTCCGTAGAACCCCATTCTCGGTTCCTAGCTCCCATTCACCAGGTTCCGATCCTGGGATGCTACGAGGAGGATTTTCAACGTCAGTTTGATTTGTAATAAGTATAACCAAAGGCATAACCCACAAACAACAACCAAGAACTCCATTACATTTCCATTATGATCAAAAACTTTACAAGTACAATGAGCATAAAGGGAAATACAATGATGAAGAACAAAAACTCAAAAATGATCTGCAACATACTCCTGCCTCAGCGCTGCTACGCCCCAACGTCACCTGCACGTAAAGGTCGTGAATAAGCTTATAGAAAGCTTAGAGGGTGGTGAAAGTGTATGCGCAAGATAGTAGTATGAACATGCAATATCAGAGTAATGCGGAATATGCAGATGGATTCATAAATATCATGAGTCGTACCAAGGCTATGCGATACAAGATGCAAGTCAAGCATACAATCCTCATCTAAGTCCACACATTAATACAGCTCATCTCTGGGATATCACTGGAGTCTAGTATACTCTAAACCAGATCGCCGCCACATCGCGCGCAATAAGGTAAGTGGAATAGACCTCACTATCCGTCTGCCAATATCAGGCTCGACTTGTCGATAGCAGACCCATTCCTCGAGCTAGTCAAACTCAGCCTAGCATTGCCCCCTACACTCGGGCGGGCAAGGCCGCACCCCCTTCCAACTGACCACGACACAGTGGAGAGCGCAACCGTCTGGTAATCGGCACTCAACGCTCATCTACCCACTTGGTTTAGACGTTGGAGCAACCTCTTGGTATCATAAGGGTTTAAAGACTTTCACCCAGAGATATCTATAGCACCCCATGTAGAACAATATTTTCGGTATCCAATCCTGCCAACCACGATCTGTCTGTGGAGGCTACGGCCCCGATGTCGCTAGGGCGTACAGTAACCATATCATATGATGCGAGATGCATGAATCACACTATCCAATCATGCAGCAAATCTTTGCACGTAACGTGCGCTCATGTAGGGCAACATCGCCTGATCGGGGTCATATAAACAATCTGTCCGAAGGCATATGCTATGATCAGTCACTTCTCATATCAAGCATACATATGATGCGTATGATCATGAGTCATGGAACTATACTAAACATGTTATAATGAAATGAACTATCCTTGCAATGTAGATGGGCCTGGATGGCCTAAACACAATAAGTACGGGACTAATAATGGGCCCTAAGGAGAGCCGTAATGTGGACATCCAACCAGCATTACACTCGCAATGTGGACATCAAACCAACATTGCTCCCAAGGCACGATCGTCGCAAACATCGTTACATAAATCCGTGTTGGCATAACACATTGCAATGGACCTTAGGTACATCTCATTGGTCCTTAAATACATCGAATGTGCCAGATCATATGGGCCTTTTATTCATCAAATGGGCCACATAAATGGACCGAACCAATGGGCCTTATGTACATTGCAATGGGTCATAACCCGTTGGGCCTTGAATGCATCAATTGGACCTAAACCCGTAGGCCTTATACAAATCAAATGGGCCTAACTCATAGACCTTATACAAATCAAATGGGCCTAACCCATAAGCCTTATACAAATCAAATGGGCCTAAACTTATGAGTCTTATATGAAACAGATGGGCCACACCAATTGGACCCCCTATGTCCATCAAATGAGCCTCAACCCATGGGCCTTGGAATACTTCAAAATGGATCCAATCTCATGGGCCTTAAGAAACGACAAGCTGAAATGTTTGTTTGCCATCAAAAAGGGCAAAGGGCCCACTGTAATGTTTATTTGCCAACAAAAAGGGCAAAGGGCCCACTATAATGTTTATTTTTCATCCAACCTATTTATGAAGTTAAGTGGGCCAAAGGGGGTGGGGTCGGTCTCACCGTCCAGGGTGGACGGTGCGGACAGAACACAGACAGGGTGGGCTCCACCGTCCCACACTAGACGGTGGATGCAAGGCAAATACATCACAGCGGGTACCACCGTCCGCCTGGACGGTGGATGCAAAACACACGCCCCACTATGGGTTCCCATGTGGGGCCCACTGTTATGTTCAAATGTCATCCAAGCCGTTCATAAGATCACTCAGACCTGAATGAAGAGAAAACACAAATTTCAGCTTGATCAAACATTCTGTGGGCCCAAAAGAGCGTTTCAATGGTAGGGGTTCAATCCACTGTTTCATGTGGTGTGGGCCACCTGAGTTTTGGATCCTGCTGAAACTTGGAGGGGGCCCACCTCATGAACGGCGGGGATAAGACATATACATTATGGTGGGGCCCACGGCAGCAGTCGTGGGTGGCTGCGCGGCCGACTGCTGCACGCAGCGCCTGCTGCTGCCGTGCACTGTCAGAGGTAGTGGCAATGCCTCTTGCTTTGGTTTTTTTTTTTTTTGAAAAAATGAAATCCTGTGGATTTTCACAGGTAGGGCCCACCATCAGAAAATCCAACCCTTCCATTGGCTTCACCGGCTCGATACCGACAAACAGAGTCCAAACTTGGGCCTATTTCGGCGCGTAGAAGAAATCTAGAGGACTTGAAACGGTGGAGATCACTGTTTTCTAAGTTATGGCCCACCTGAAAGTCGGATCAGCTTCACATTTTAGCTCAACGCCTAAAATGATATGGGCAAGAGGCTGGACGGCTTGGATTGAATTCTTACCCTAAGGTGGGGCCTAAATAAGTGGCCCACCCCCAAAAGGCTCCTTTCTTCTTCTTCTTCTTTTTTTTTTACAGGGACATCCAGCGTCCCAGAAGCTGGACGGTTTGGTCCAAAAAGATAAATTGTAGTGGGCCCTGATTAGGTGGGCCACCACTGATGGATGATGTAGTACAACATATAAGGTGGGCCCCACTTGAAGAAAACTTGGACAAAATAAATGCTTAAAGGTGGGGTCCATTCAAGTGGGCCACACAAACACAATAGGATCAAAAAAAAAAAAGAGAAAAAGAAGTACAGAGAGAGAGATAGAGGGTGGAACAAGTTTGTGATGGAAGGTTCCGCTACTATGAGCCCTCCCTTAAAGAGATCGAACAATAAAACGGGTCCCTTTACACATGGATCTAACAAAATCAAATCCAACGGTGGAGATCCTTTCTCCACCAATTTGGACGGTCTAGATGACTTTCAAGTGTAATGAAATAAACTCATGATGGGGTCCATGGAGAATGGCCCCTTCATGGATGATCATAATGATTAAAGTGGGCCATCGGCCACATCTTAGGGTCCCAAATGAGATCCAAACCATTGATCGGTTGGCCTCATTTGGCCCATCTTAAAAACAAAGAAAGCTACTATTATCATGCACCCACCGTTCGATCTTCTTGATCCTAGGGGCCCCTTAGCACCTTAGCTCGGATTTCAATGGAGGAGATGAGAAATGGAGGGTTGAGATGAGAGATGATGGGGTAGGAAAGTGAGTCATCTTGAAGTTTTGGAGAGCTTGGAGGATTTCTCATACGTATGGGGTTTTTACTTGGATGGATTTTTTTTAAAAATGAGAAAGAGAGGAGTTGTAAAGGGAGAGAGAGAGAGTGATGGATAGATGGAGTGATAGATGTGTGTAAGAACTTTTTGACTTTTGAGGCCTTTTGTGTAAGAGAGGCATGGGAGGTGTAAGAGATTCTTGACTTTTGAGGCATTTTGTGTAAGAGAGGTATGGGCTTTGTAAGGAAATCTTGACTTTTGTAGTTGCTTGGGAATAGGTGAAAGGTGATGTGTACTTGACATGTGATGGATTGATTGATGGGATTGATGGGACATCTCGTAGAGATTCTCTTGGGTTTTGTAACGCGCGACATTTTCCTCGCATCGAACGTTGGCCCATATCTCTTGACCAAGGTATCGCCTCGGCGCGCAAGTCGCGGCACCGGAACTGTAGCGATGGCGCGGTCGCTATGGTAATGGTCTTGGGTTGAGTCGACACAGGTTGACGGCATATAAATCAGAGTCACACGTGAATATCGGTTAAGGGTCGAAGGTTGCCGAAATTTGACCGGTAAGACCGCAGAGGTCTACGGAACGGTACGGACTACGATACGGGTCTTATAGCGAAAAGTGGCAAACATTGCTATCAATGATGGTAGTGCTGATAACGCTAATGAAGATCCAGATATTGAAGAACAGGAGCATACTACCGAGGACGAGACAGATGATTCAGGTTGGGTTCAACAAGATCACGGTGAGTCGCTCGTCGTGATGCGGCTATTATATGCGCCAAGAAAAGAAGTGCATCCACAGAGGCATAACATCTTCCGCACTATGTGTATGGTGAATCGAAAGGTTTGTGACGTGATTATTGATAGTGGAAGCAGCGAGAATATCGTCTTCAAGGTTATGGTAGAGAAATTACAATTGAAAACGGAGCGTCATACCTCTCCATATACAATCGGTTGGATCAAGAAGGTCAGCGAAATAAAGGTAACTGAACGGTGCACAATATCTTTTTCAATTGGTAAACATTATAAGGATGAAGTAGTATGCGATGTGGTTGACATGGAAGCATGTTATATACTACTCAGTCGACCCTAGCAATCTGACCGTGACGTCACTCATAAAGGGCGAGATAACATATATATTTTTGTCAAGGATGGCCAAAAGATCATATTGGCCCCTATGGATCTAGAGGGACCACCTCAAACTTCTAAAGTGGAGGGTCATTTCCTCTTAACCATACAGGACTTCGTGAAAGAATCCAAAGAAACAGGACAGGCCTATGCATTAATTATAAAAGAGGAAGAACTTGAGCCTACCATCATCCCTGAAAGACTAAAGCCCTTGTTATATGAATTTAAAGAAATCCGGCCCAATGACCTTCCCGATGGGTTACCTCTCATGTGGGATATCTAACACCATATCGACTTTATCCTCGGGTCTAGTTTACCCAATCGACCTCATTATCGAATGAGTCCGAATGAGTGTGAGATTCTTCAAGAGCAAGTGGAAGAGTTGATCCGTAAGAGTCTTATTCGAGAAAGCATGAGTCCATGTGCTGTACCAGCTCTATTAACTCTAAAGAAAGATGGGAGTTGGCGTATGTGTGTCGACAACCGAGTCATCAACAAAATCACCATAAAATACAGGTTTCCTATACCGCGGTTGAACAATATGCTAGACATGTTAGAGGGTGCCAAAATATTCTCTAAATTGGATCTAAGGAGTGGCTACCATCAGATTCGAATACGGTCAGGTGATGCGTGGAAAATAACCTTTAAGACAAAGGAAGGATTGTACGAATGAATGGTCATGCCCTTCGGTCTTTCAAATGCGCATAGCACGTTCATGAGATTGATGAACCAAGTTTTGAAACCTTTCATTGGACGATTCGTTGTAGTTTATTTCGATGATATTTTGATATACAATCAAGACGAAACTACCCATATGGAACACCTCAAGAAGGTCCTTCAGGTGCTTACTGAAAATAAACTGTATGTCAATTTAAAGAAGTGCAACTTCATGACTAATAGCCTATTGTTTCTGGGTTTTGTCATAACGTTTACGGGCATTCGAGTGGATGAGAAAAAGGTGAAGGCAATTAGAGAATGGCCAGTTCCCACAAATATTCACGAAGTGTGAAGTTTTCATGGACTGACGACATTCTATCGTCGGTTCGTGAGAAATTTCAGTACTATTGTGTCACCAATCACAGATTGCATGAAGAAAGGGCAGTTTCAGTGGACTGATGAAGCCGACAGGAGCTTTGCCGAAATCAAGCGCAGATTATCCACGACCCCTGTTCTTGCACTTTCCAACTTCGACAAACTGTTTGAAGTCGAATGTGATGCCTCATATGTCGGAATTGGGAGAGTTTTGTCTCAAGAAGGTAGGCCAGTAGCCTTCTACAGTGAGAAACTTAGCGACGCACGTAAGAAGTGGTCTACATACGAGATCGAGTTATACGCGGTGGTCCAGGCACTGCGACATTGGCGACATTATTTGATTCAAAGGGAATTCATACTTTACACGGACCATTAAGCTCTCAAATTCATTAATAGTTAAGCTAACATTAACCGTGTGCATGCTAGATAGATCTCGTTTTTGTAGGAATTCACGTTCGTACTAAAACATAAGTCAGGACAACAGAACATGGTAGGCGATGCGTTGAGTCGCTGTGTAAATTTGTTAGTAACTATGAGCAATGAAGTTATCGGGTTCGAGTACCTCAAAGACATATATGCCGATAACGATGACTTCTGGGACGCATGGGTTAGATGCCAAGAAGGTCACTCCAGCGACTTACATATGCAAGATGAGTTTTTTTTTAAGGGAAATCGATTGTGCATCCCTAATAGATCGCTAAGGGAGCAGATAATCCAAGAGCTACATGGAGGTTACCTCAGTGGACACCTTGGGCGAGACAAGACGCGAGCTCTTGTGGAAGAACGGTATTACTGGCCACAATTGGTATGTGATGTGGAAAATGCAGTCCAACGTTGTTATATTTGTCAAACCTCTAGGGGGCAATCTCATAATACGAGCCTATATACCCCGTTGCCCGTGCCTGATGGCCCTTGGGAGGATTTATTTATGGACTTCGTGCTTGGTCTCCCACGAACACAATACGGTATGGATTCGGTGTTCGTGGTAGTAGATCGTTTCTCCAAGATGACGCACTTTATTCCATGTAAGAAGACTCTCGATGCAACACACGTGGCGAACCTATTCTTCAGAGAGATTGTGTAGCTACATGGGGTTCCTAAGACTATTACTTTTGATCGTGATACAAAGTCCATAAGCCACTTTTGGCGAACTTTGTGGACTCGATTCGATACACGACTTCAGTTCAACAGCGCCTACCACCCACAGACTGACGGTCAAACTGAGATTGTGAATCGCACTATGGAAAATCTCCTTCGATGTATTTCAAGAGAAAAACTGAAGCAGTGGGATTTGTCCTTGTCTCAAGCGGAGTTTGCATTCAACAACATGGTGAACCGCTCGACAGAGAAATCCCCGTTCTAGGTTATTTATGGACGAGTACCTCGCCACACGCTAGACTTGGTCCCTCTTCCCAAGCTCCCAGGCATGAGCATTGTAGCAGAACATATGACAGACAGGATCATGGGTATTCATGGTGCATACTAAGTTACATGTCTCGAATGAAAAGTACAAGGAGCAAGCAGACAAGCATCGGCGACAAAAGGTATTCGAGGTGGGCGACCAGGTAATGGTCCATCTGCGAAAAGAAAGACTTCCGACCGGGACGAACAACAAGTTGAAAAATAAGAAGATTGGACAGGTACCGATCATCCGAAAGATCAATGAAAACGCTTATGTTGTTGATCTTCCAGATGACATGGCGATCTCATGAACTTTCAACGTTACGGACCTGACCAAGTATCATGAACCAGTGTAGAAGGAGAACTCGAGGACGAGTTTTTTTCAAGTGTAGGGGACTGATGTAGAGCGGGTCGTGGACAATTTCATGGCCAAGATTGTAACACCCTGAAAATCGGGGGTCGTGTATAAACTCAACTCCCGAGTTTCAGACCGTCACTTATGCAACAAAAATGGTTATGATTCGATGTTGTCTGATTTAAAGCATCCACATGAGTAAAAGTATACCAAAACTGCAATTCATACTTCAGATCCAGTGATAAAAGCAAGCGGAAGACTAAACAATGTATATATCACTGTATGAAAAAGCAAAGTAATCTCATCTGTCTCCAAAGTATGACTACATCACTGAGTCTCATGTACATATACATAACAAAAGAATAATGTTCAAAAGAAAAGTCCCACTGATGTCCCCTCGATCCAGGTCGCCTACGGGAAGCCGTCATGATACTGCATATACGTGAACTCGTCCTGGTCCTCGTCATCATCTAGCTCCACCTCCTGGATCTCGCCCTCACCTGCAACTACAACAGGGTCTGGTGGGTGTTGCAAACACCATCCCGTAACGTGGGAATGAGTGATCAACTCAGTGGAATCATAGAGCAAAGATTAGCATGTTCACAATTCAATCACGCGATAATAGTAAAGCAGTAAATCAGACAATCCTAATACTGTTGTTAATGCAAGATGATATGACGTGATGTATGCCCTCACCGACGATCACCCTCATACGGCAACATCTTACGACCGCGGCATGCCACACTCCCTAGAGTGCTCCACATCTTCCAGGCACATGCAATGCTATGGTGATATGATTACCAAGTTGTTATTAATCCATTCAAACAGCAGGATTGGGAAACTAAGGTACTTCCCTTATATCAATCCCAACACAGATCCTGTCTAGGGTCGTCACTCCTAGTAATCTCATACGATGTATATTTCGTAGGTCACTGCAAGGGCTGCCAGGGCTGTTGCTCGCACTCGTTGCACCGCTCCCCCATCACCTTATCAATACAGGCCTACCGTACTCTACTGCAACGGAAGGGTCGTCGCCTCCCGTGGACTCAGAATACGCTCGCGGTCACTACAAAGGGCTCGTCGCCTGATCAGTGTAGGCCGACAGCTAGAATATAGTGTCCCATACCACCATAATCTGCTCACGAGTCAAGGTGCTCACTGGTCACTACGGGGAGGTTTGTGGCCCCAGCGTAGGCCGACAACTCGACCACGGTGTCCCATACCACCATGCCCGGCTCATGAGTCTTCGTGGATCAAGGTACCATGGTTAACAGGGTTTACAATGGTAAGTTCAGTACCCTAGGTTCAAGCAGTTATGATACATACAAGGTGAACAAACATCGGTCAGTCGGGTTACTTGACGGGCTCGACTAGCGCGATCGCATCTCGAATTGAACGACATGAAGTGCGTAAAACACTTCGCGTGGCCTAACCACTGCCGCCAACTCTCAACACGAATCACATTCATCGACGCGTCGTTCGTGGCTATAACCAGTCAGCCACGAATTCGCTCGGTTACCGACTGCCTGGACTAAGTCAAGTCCCACACATCTATGGAATTACATTAACACTATACAAAGGTATTGGAATTGAAATACATCATGTGAGCATGTTAGCACATGTTATAACATTCAACTTAAGCAAATCTTCCAGGCATACTTCCCATGCATATTCAACTTAAGCAAATCATCAAGGCATACTTTCTATGCATGTAATGCGATCATGCATAAGGTCAACATGTAGGAAATCATTTAGGTCAGCATATTAATCATGAAATCAATCTCAAACTACTACATAACATCATTTAATTCATTACATACTAATACAAGCATTTATACAAACACATACACTACACACTTAAATTCACATATAGTATGTCGACCCAAAGTGCGCAACTTGGCGAATCTCTTCGCCAAACTGATTATGCAATTATTCCTAACTCTCTAATGCGGCGACAAACCATGTCAATCACGTCAGCAAAATATGCATGTAGACCGTACTTCCTACAAATGACTAAAATGCCCTAAATCTCATATTCTTCGTTAATTTACAAAACGGGAAACGGAGAGCATTTTGTACATGTCAAACGGCGATGCCGTCAAGAATCTACTATTAAACGACATTGAAAGCGTTGGGAACTGTTAATCAAAGCGTCTAAAATCCTCACCTTATGTCTTGTAGACTCGGGAATTGAAACGGAGCGTATACGCTTCGTCTACGGCGAGTAAGGAGCCTAATACACAAGATCCATAAGCCACATCGTTATGGAAACAAGGAAAACTCAAATCAACAACTATTTAGGGTTTTTACTTACCTAGGATCGCGGTGGAATCGCCGGAAAAGCGGTGGAGGTGTGTTGCTTAAGCACGTGCAATGCGTAGCACAAGTGGCAGGAAGAACTCTCCCACACTCTCACAATCTCCCACCTTTTTCTCTCTCCCAAGCTAGGGCTTCTCTCAAATTCGGATGGAAGAGAGGAGTGAGGGTTTCAACCCCTTTTATAGCCTAAAACATGCCCAAAATAGGCTTGGGAACAATGTTTACTTGGTGCCTAACCAAATCGGGGCCGTTTCGGTCCAAAAGGGCATTTCTGAAGGTCCCCAGGCCAAATGCGGTCGGACTTAAGCTCATGCATACTGGATCTAGCACACATCCAGTTTTCAGACCGGTTGGGTTGCCATATCGCACGTGGCGGCCCAGTTTCAGTTTAACGGTCACCGCACCAAGATCAGGCCTATAAGTCTCGTGATATATAATAGATATTTTTCCTGATCCAAGGGTGTAATTTGGCTGTATTCTGACGGTCAGAACGCTCAATACTGATGCGTCAAATTGTGTGCCAGATTTGAATTTCAAATTCCAATTCTAACCCCATTCTCACTCTCTTCGGTCCGGGCTCAATGAAATAGCCTGTGATTATCGGTTTGACTTGATTTTTGGAATGAGTGTCAAGTCCAGCTAGACGGTTCTAACGGTCTAAGATAGGAGGTATCGGACTTTCGACGTGCGGTCTAGATCCAATACAAAGATTCAAAGTGGTCCAGAGAACAAACCTGCTTAAAGTTTGGTCCGAGGTTTTAGAGCATTATAGCACCATTGGTTCCACTCGCTTTGGGCCTTGTAGAACGTATTTAAAGTGATCAGGGACCATTTCCCAGCTATTCTAACGTTGCACTAGCTAACCTAGTCATATTTTCTAAAGGAATGAATTCTACGCAATATCGGGTCGAGTTGGTACTCGAGCCCAAGTATGGATTTTTCACGGGCGTTACAAAGATGGATCAGAAAAGGCACGATCGACGACAAAAGTGATCCGGACCATAAGACCTTAGATCGGGCGTATCTCGCAATTCGAAATGAGTTATCTGACGTAAAATATATGAATTTGGGGTAGAACGAGCTACTTTAGCCAACCAACCTCGCTACGCCGGATTGCGCAACCCGGATTTGCGAAAAACCCCCTGATCGACGGTTGTTTCCCCATTTTATTTTTATTTTTACTATAAATAATAAGTTTTAATTTGAGTATAACTCTTCATCCGTTGGGCTTTAGGAGTTGTGTCCAACATGAAAAGTGCTTAGGATAATTAGGAGGACGGTTTGGTGAAGCCAAATAGGACACTTACTATTTTTGGCTGAAAACCTTGCGCACTAGTAGACATTACGACCGTCCATAAATAGTAAGTTTACTATTTATAGTAAGTCGCGGATTCTAGAAGTTTTAGTTGTAGTTTGAGTCTGATTTTTTTCCTATTGCTTGGTACCCTTATTTAAAGGGTTGTGAACTCGATTTTATGAATTCATTAATCAATTTCGAATTTATTAGAAATTATTTTTATTTTCTACTTTCTTTCCTCGTGGATTCGAGAAGTCTTTGTGAGGAGTGGAGAGAAGTTTCGTGGATTCGAAATATTTATCATCTTGAGGAAGACGGTGCTCGACCTCACGTCCTTCCCTTCGTCAAGTTTCAACTCCCGATCAAGGGTTCAAGTACCCATAGATGGTGAAATTCCACCAACGTGAGTGTGTGGGGTGTGTTAAAAAAAAAAAAAAAAAATTTCATACTAGAAACGGCTATAAATAACTCGAAGAATAAATAAATAAATAAATAAACTTTGTATGTACGGAATAATAATAATGAGTAGGCAGAGTGGTTTATTTATAAAGGAAATGGGAAGGAATAAAAAAGCAGCAAAGGGCATTTTCGTCACTATAAAATATGGATGGTGCCGGTGGGATGGTGAATATTTTACACGCTCCGATGGCGTGGTGTAGTTTTGCCGGGGATGTAGTTGTTGGTGAAGGGTATTTTAGTCTTTTCAAATCATTGCGGTAGCTGCCCGCCTTTTCGGGTAGGCCTAATAGCCGTACAACAAAGGTTCCACGGAGCCCACTGTAATCAATGTCTGCACCAACACCAAGATCCCGCTATAATCGATTTACCCGTGATTTCACAGTTTTTGGCTGGTGAAGTACTGCTAGGTGGTCTTTTTTTTAATTATAGATGTTAAATCTAAATATGTACTGGTTAAATTGTTATCTATGCATTGATAATGATATTTTTTTAAATCCACTTTAATCTAAGCCTAAAATCTCACACTTTAATCTAAGCCTGAAATCCACTTTAATCAATATGTTCTGGTTAAATCAATATCTGCACCAACACCAAGTCCCATGGAGTCAATAAAATCCACTTTAATCTAAGCCTAAAATCTCGCAAAATACGTGAATGGTATGGATATAACACATATATCATAGTGTAAAATTGAGTGGCATCAACGCACCGCCAGGCATCACAGTTTGCACTCTCCAAACTCAGGTCTTATCAGCTCAGCCGAAAAATCATAAGAAGCAGGCAATGAAATTCAAAACTTAACTAGGAAACTTGTATAAGTAAATTGTTGGTTTATTTCAATTATTTTATATATTTTACCTAAATATGAATGTTGTACCTTATTTTTAATCATTTTTGAAATATTTAATTGAAAAATACACGTGTTATAAGAAGAGAAAGATATATAATGCTAAAGATCTTTAAAATTACTTGGAGTGTTTTTTGCATAATCACATTCATTATTATGATAAAATAGGGAATAACCGAGAGGTATTCGAAAGCAAATTAGTAAGCATTCAGGATTAGAAAGCGACCGAAAAGTGTCCCACTGCATATTGAGCGGGTGAGTGGTGTCCAAAAGCAAATCAAGCAGCCGAAAAGTATACAAAAGCAGAATGACTGGTTGAAAGGTGTCCAAAAACGGAATGAGCAACCAAGAAACATACGAAAGCAGAATGAATGGCCAAGAAATGGTACAAAGCTTGTCCAAAAGAAAAGTAACCATCAAAAGAAAAAAAAAACTTAATAAAAGAAATAATATAGAGAAATGTTTTTTTACTTCTATAACTACTTGAGTAATGGAAGAAGCATTTGAAAAACAAGCTATAGTAAAAATCTATAAATAGTAGAAAAAATTAAAAGACCAACACACTTAAATCGAATCTAATACAATCTAACAATCAAATCAAATATATCTTTTATCTCAGTTATCCTAGGAGTAGCGATAATTAAGTAATGATAATTCTTAGCTATAGTTTTTAACTATAATCCAAAACTATACTCATATGTTGAATTTGTCATTTATCCAATATTAAATAATTCTTTCAAGAGACTCATTTTTATAACTACTCTCAGTGATGAATTGTGAGTTTTTTTTATTTATTATTATTTTGTCTGATTATACTAGTATTCTAAAAAGTCATTTCTTATAGAAGTCAAATCTTAAAAAAAGAACCCCCCACCTTTTAATTGTTATAAAATTTCACAGGTGGATAAATAAGTGACAAAACTTTCCAAAATTTAATCATACATATTGTTCACATCAAACATATTATTTCGATGCTTGTAGTCAAAGTTGATCAATTTAGATTGAGTGCCTTTATTAATTCTAACATGCCTTCGCACACCACACGCGGCATAAAACAAGCAAGAGCGCCAACAATAATTGTTTTAAATATTTATTCCCTACCGTAAATATTATATGAAATTTTTATTTATGTAACCCGTGCATGTGGGGGTGAAGACATGCCAGGTTGCAGCATGAGATAATGGAAATGATAGCTAAGCTCCACACCCAATGGTGGTGCTTTTGGAAGTGGATTACCTGGTGTACAACACACCACTTACCTTAGAAGTGTGTTGACGTTAGTTCTATGGGCCTATCATGAGGTATGTGTTATATGGAAATTGTCCATCCACTTGGCAAGCTCATTGCCAGGCTTAAGCCTAAAAATAAGATAAATCCAAACATCAAGTGGACCACATTGCATAAAGCAGTGAGGTATTAGACATCTATCATTGAAATCTGATTGAAGATCACTTTTTTGTATCAATCTGATATCTATTTCTCTTCATCCAAGTCTATGAACCTTATAAACAGATTAGATGAAAAATAAATATTATAATGGGCCTTACCAATGTTTTAATGGTGGGAATCATTGTCCTACTACTATTTGTGATGTGATCCACTTAAAATTTAAGTATGACTCATTTTTTGGATCATGTATTAAAATAATCTCAGCAAATGAACGTACAGTGTGAATATAATAAATACATCATTGTGGGGCCACGTAACTTGATCCCCTACCAAAGGTCCATACATCTTGGGGCTCGAGGCGTTAGCTCCTCTTCCAGTGCCAAGTCCACACAACGATTGGGCTGTGTGGGGTCCACAGATGTTCATGACAAATCCGTTCCGTCCATTTATTTTGAAAGACCACAATGGGGCAGGATTTTAAAAATAGGTAGATCCAAAAGTCAGGTGGGCCACACCAACAAAACAGTGGGAATAGTAATGTCCACCATGAAGTAACTATGCCATCCAAACCGTGAGTTTTGGATCTTTGTGCTATTTCAAAACAGATGAATTGAATTTGTCTTTGACATCTCGGTGGACCGTACACGGCTCCAGGCATATAGATATCTATTTACCAAGGGTCACAGGCAATCCGCTACTGAAAAACTGCTATAAGTAACGCACAGGCAATGAAAATGTAAGGATTTAAAAAGTAGCGTAGGGTATTTTCGTCGTTATAAAGTATTTGCATGGAAAGTGAATACTTTGCCCCCACAAGGAAGGTTTTTCCTTGAGATTTGTCTCAATGAGTAGGCTAGGTGAGGATAATTTTAATCTTTTCAATTCATTGGTGAGAGCATCTGTACGTAAGCCCGCACGTAAGCCTATGCCTGTTGCGATGGTGGCAGTAAGACAAGGACTCGTACATGCGTCCGTTTGGAGGCGGATTGTGTCCTATACCCGTCCCTTCCTAGCCACGAATGGGCATATTTGTGTGGGGGCCACCGTCATCTATCTATACATCCACTTCGTCCATTCATTTTCTTGGATCATTTTAATGAATGAGCTAAATCCAATGCTCAAGTGAACCACACCACATGTTACTCTTGCATTTAATGCAACCCAAGCTTCACTTTTTGGGTGCGGTCCATAACATTAACATAGTTATTAACCACTTTCAACATGCTCACGTCCTCACATCACATGATCCACCCCTATAATGTACTTGACGAACCACTTTGAGCATGCTTTGCCTGAGCTCGGTGTTAGTGTTACCCGGTAACACTTTGGTGGGGCTATATCCCGAACGTATGTAAACCACCTGTATGAATGTTTTTAGTATTCATGTTGTTTATCTTTTTAAAATCTCAAATATTTGGTTGAACCAAATAAATTATTTTTTAAAAAATAAAATAAAATAAAATTAGAAGAAATAAGTTACAAGACTTATAGAGTTGAGTCGGGCGTGGCGTAAGTCATTCGGCTTGAAATTAAATTTGCTCTTGCATCCCAAAAGTAACAGGTTCCCAAAGCAATCAATTTTCAGGATATAATGATTATGACTCAATTCCAGCGATGTATTCACTATACATGAGCTTGAGCTACTTGCAATTTAACCTAAAAGTATTGAGTTAACTTACCGATGAACTCAGCAACTAAAACTCGTAAACCAGAAAAGAAATAGAGAGGGTTTTCACACGATCAGAAAATTTTCGTGACTTTTGAAAGTAGAATAAAAGTCTTTATATAAACTTCAAAGTAATGCATTAAGCACTATTTTGAAAGGGTTTGTTCCGTTAGATTTAAACCCAAAAGGTGTAACCAACCAACCGGTCGCATTTCTTCATTTCAAAACGAAAAGGCACAAGTGCAAATATATTCTTATATAAAATAAAGTCCTGCAAATACCCATACACATACTCACAAAATTTTTTACTTATATGAAAACTCTCTTTGTTTCGTTTTGATTTATGAGTTTTTGTTGCAGATTTTATCATTGAGTTAACTTAGCACTTTCGTGTTAAACTACAATTGATTCGAGCTCGTGTACAGTGAGTAAATTGCTGGGAGTGAGACATAGTCATTTTATCCTGTAAATTGATTGCTCTGGAAACTTGTTATACTTGAGACGTTATTCAATGAGAGTAAATTCAATTTCAAACCGAGTGACTCATGTTATGTCCCAACTCAACTATACGTCCTCTAACTCCTTTCTTTTTTTATTTTTGATTTTAAATAGTCTATTTGATTCAACCAAGCATACCAACACTTAGAACCCAAAAATTATGCAAATCCAAATCTTGGGTGGACTACACTATCAAAAATTGTGGTGATCGACCATTATAAACTTATTATTAGCCATAAACGTTTTGGATCTAACTCATCTTTGTATTTTCCGAGGTGTCGTTGGCATCCTGCCGAGACATCATAAAAGGTGGCGAAGCCTCCTTGAACACAAAAGGCTCTAGCGTAGAGGGGCTTAACTGGGCCACCCCACTGTTAAAGATAGACTCGCAAGGTGTGCTTGAAGGGGTTCAGCTCCGCGGCCGCCATACGGGGTTTGCCCAATCAAACCTCGTTAAGGGCTTCTTAGTTAAATTTAATATCCAAAGTTTGAATATAAAATCTAAATCTAAAGTTTGAATATGAAATTAGAAAACTATTAGTGAATCTAGAACAACCAGTTTGTGTTTTCCTTACTGTTGAAAACTTCTTGGGACCAAAGAATGCTTTCATCAAGATGATTTTTGTGCTTTCCCATCATCTACGTTTGTGTGAACATGTGAAAAGGTTAGATGACAAATAAAATTCACAGTAGACCTCGAGAAGGTTTTAACGGTAGTTATCCCATCCCCACATTTTTATGTGATGTGGTTGACATGAGCTTTGAATGTGCCAATTTTTTCAGATCATCTTTTATAATGCTATAGAAAAGTTGATAAATAGTTTGGATCTAATACATAAATTATAATGGGGTCGGACATGTATCACACATTATAAGTTAAAGTTGTGTATTATGTAAAGAAGAAAATTTAATTAGACCGTATGACAATTTTTAATTATATAAAAAAGAAAAAATTCACTAAGTGCATTTTTTATACCCAATTAAGCTAATACGTGGGTCACCAAAAACTTTCAACATAAATTGAGGGAGCGCTATCATCCTTCAGCAGTAACCAACACCACTAAACATCGGACCCTTCCCATATTCCGCATCAAGTAAAATATTTCAATGTTAACAAACAGCCCTTAGTCTGGATCTCATCCTCGGCCTCACCCCAGCGACTAACCGCAGATGTGTAAAAGTTATTTCCGACGGAGGTAGGTGTGTAACTCACGCCGGCCAGAGACTAAGACCAACCAAAAAACTAAAAGAATGCATGCTTCTAGAATGGAGACGTGCTGCCGTTCCCAACCCAGGAAAGGTCTGCGGATGCCCGGTAACCGGGATCGGATTAGGTGCGGCCTCAGCCTCACCAAAGACGGTGCGGCCCTTACCATGGGGTTAGATTGACGTATATATTCTATATCCAACCGTCTATCCATATTTCTAAATATTTTATGCTACCAGTACAAAAATGGATTATATTCAAATCTCAGGTCGACCATACAATAAGAAACGGTAGCGATTGACCATTAAAAAATTTTTGTGGTTCAAATAGTTTTGTATCAAGTTGATATTTGTTATACCTATTTATCTATGTTTTTTTTATCTAATCAAAAGGTTGGATGGGAAATAAAAATTACTGAAAAATTACGATGGGCCTTATGAAGTTTTTAATGGTGGGACTTTCAATCACCTATGTTTCCTATAGTACGGTTCGCATGACAATTGAATATGTTTCATTCTTTTCATAATACCCTAAAGTATTCTGGAAAAACGGATGGACGGAGTGGATTTAGAATTAATACACAAGGTGGGTCCCACGGTAAGGGACGCACCGTCTTTTGTAAGACCGGGCGCACCTAATACCCTGGAGTATAGGCGTGGGTGTAATACCGTGGAGTATAGGCATGGGTGCTGAGAACTGACACGAGCGTAGGGCCTCCTCCCACACAATCGAACAAGGAAAAGTGTTTAAGATCCGAACCATCCATCTTCTAAGGCCCACCATAAGTATTCCCTAATACAAGTGTAGGCAGATCTCTAGATAAATCAGATGATCACACCGTGTGTGTGTGACAAAATAGCTGTTTGAGGGGAAAAAAAGGGAGACCAACAGATCATGCCGCCCAGATAATGAGTTGAGCTTCTGAAATTCTGGAAACCACATGTTTCTTCAGGTCCCCTACTGATGAACAGTCTGGATATCGCACGTGTACTTGGATACACGTTTTTCATCTCACTCGCGCGAATGCCCAGGAAATGCATCGATATCAGCATCTAGCACGATCTTCACGTTCTCACCAAGCCACCTACCACGACTCCTCTCTCTCCCCCTTGTATATTGTATTGAATATAAATCCCACATCTGCCCCCCACTGAAATTTTCATGCCAGGGATCAAAACGATCTCTGAGCATATTCCCAAATTCCTTTTCCTCTCCGACCATCTCTTCCTTCCTTTTAGAAAAACTAACCGAGAGATCCGTTACATTCCGACCCGACGTAGAGTTTTTCATTTCGTCCGTGTCAATTCCCTGCTTCTGCTTTCATGGCGCTTAGGGTTCCGATTCCTGCAGCTCTCCGATCTCATCAGAGCAGACAATGCTCTGTAATCGGAAGCGCTGGAGGAATCAAAGTGAGAGCGAGCGTGAAACAGCGGCGGAAAGGAACTGGAATTTCCCATGATTTCTCTCCGTTCCTAACAGATCCGGAAGAAATCGCTTCCCGTTTCGGCCTCGAGATTACCGTTCTCGAGCTCGAACGCCTCTTCAAAGAGGCTTCCGGAGATCCTCTTCTCCCGCAACTCTGCGGCCCTTCCCATCCCTCTCTAGCGTCCGGTTTCTCTGGCCGCCCCGTCCGCGTCGCCTACCAAGGCGTCCGTGGCTCTTACTGCCAGGAAGCTGCAGTCAAAGCTTTCTCCTCTGTCTGCACTGCCTTCCCCTGCAATCACATGGAAGACGCCTTCCAAGCGCTCGAAGAAAAGACCGCGCATCGTGCGATCATCCCCGTAGAGAACTCGATCGACGGCCCGATAGACCGCAACTTCGATCTCCTCCTCCGCCACGGTGGAATCGATATCGTCGGCGAGCTGATCCTCCCAGTAAATCACTGCCTCCTGGCCGTGAAAGGATCTTCGAGATCGGATCTGAAACGGATCGTCAGCCATCCGCAGGCGCTAAGCCACTGCAAGGCGAAGCTCGAGACCCTCTGTCTGGAGATTGACGAGGTCCCGAACTCAGCTGACGCAGCAAAGTTCATCTCGGAGAATCAGATCTCCGACACGGCGGTCATCGGGAGCAAGATGGCAGCCAGGGAGTTTGGGTTGCAGGTCCTGGAGCAGAATGTCCAGGATCAGATCTGTAATTTCAACAGATTCCTACAGCTCGGGTTAGAACCAGCACCCCTGCTTCAAGGGAAAGAAAAGAAACCTACGGAATGGAAAACGACCGTAGCGTTTTCTTTGGAGAAGGGAGTTTCGGATTTGTTTCGGGCGCTCTTCCTGTTCCAGAGCAGGAATGTAACGGTGACGCGAGTCGAGCACCGGCCGAACCGGTCGAATCCGGTGCGCGTGGTGGAGAAAGAGACGGGTGATTTCCGGTACTTTGACTACGTATTCATATTGGATTTGGAAGGGAGAGTCTCAGATCCGGGCGTGGAGAGCGGTCTAACCCGATTGAAAGAGATAACGGGGTTCGTTAGGGTCCTGGGGAGCTACCCACTCATATGAACGGAACGAGATGGATGGTTGGATGTATGTGGTTGTAACTTGTAAGGTCGCTGTTATTCTTTTCTTCTTTTCTTTTTTTGGGAAATGTGAATATGATAGGGCCACGTTGAACCGTTGATGAAGATGATGGAGGACAATGGAAGGTGGTGATTTTGGAGTATCTGTGACGTAAACGTGTTGCAAAATGCTCGAGACTTGTATATAAAATAAGCGTTTAGTAATTATTATTATTTTTTTTAATTATTATAACTGAAATGAAATTGGGACTGAAAATTTTCAATGGCAATAGATCAACTCTAGCTCTCAAATGGAAATAATCTTCCCTCTCATCGTATTCATTTCTCGTTTATTTTGGACTGGGTTTTCAAACCCTTGTTTTGGGGGACTCAATTCCCCTGTGTTGGCAGTTGTCATGATCACTGGTGACGACGGGTGCCATCCAACACCTAACGTCGTTTCTTGGCCTTTGATCAAGCTTGGACTTAGGTCCTCGAGATGTGGGTGAAATAAATCTGTTTTTATATAACTAGTTATGCACGTGACATGAGGAGGTGAATGATGGGTAGCGTTATTTTAAGCACCGTTTTAATAAAAACAATGGTGGCCTTTAATTGTGCACATGGCATCATTGCAAGGCAATCCAGGCTGTCCAAAGAGTGTATTTTTATTTTTATTTTGGGAAGTCTTTTTGGTTTTTCGGGGATGATGACAAAAAAAAAAAAGAAAAACCTGCTTGAAGATAGCATTGACGATTTGATTTTCCTTTGGATTTGAACCGCTCACTAAAATACTTTTAACCATCGATGATAGCTTATAAAAATGGATGGTCAGGAGTTAAGGATAATTTTAGAGATTTTCTCCATCGAACAATTGAACTCACAGTTTTTACTGTTTTCACAGCTGTGTACATTAGAAGTATCTGTCGGGATGGTTCCAAAAGGGTACAAAACGTACGTAGGACCGCAAATCATGTGCGAGCTGAGGTAAGAGTCGGGTGACAGAAATAAGGGACATCAGATTGTTGGATTGTCCACGAATTATCAAATTAAAAACAAAAAAAAAAAAAAAAAAAAAAAAAAAAGAAAGAAAGAAAGAAAGAAAAACAAACAAACAAACGGATGAGAGTAGTTTGTCGGAATTCTAATATACTCCTCTTCTTCACCACGGCATGCGTAAAGTGTGATCCACGGGATATTCGCTTCGGATCTGGTACACCACACAAGAGTAGATTGCTTGGGCTGAGTTCATGTGTGGACCCAGATTGCTTGGGCTGAGTTCATGTAGTCGGAAGCTGTGTGGAGCCCACAGATATTCCCGCGACAAATCCACTCCGTCCATCAGTTTTGAAAGCCTACAATAATAGAGGAATCTCAGCCAGATCCAAAACTTATATGGGCTATACCGCACCAAATAGCGGGGATATAATGGCTACGATGGCGTTGGAAACTTTGTGAGGCCACAAAAGTTTTTTCTGAGGATCATATTTATTCTGCAGTTTATACGAGTGGTAATAACCCTATGAACGGTTTGGATGTCAATTCAGCTCCAGAAATGTTTCAACACTGGACGTTTCCATTCCCACTGTTTCGTTTGGTGTGGCCCACATGAGTTTTGGATCTGCCTCGTGTTTCAAATATATCTTATTGTGGCCTTGAAAAAACTGATGGACAGCGTGGATTTTTCACAGCAATCTATGTGGGCCCCACATTGTTTCCGCCTACAGTAACTTCCTAGACCCGGGGCACAGGCAATCCCCGTCCTTTCAAATTTTTATAGAGCGCAGACAATGCGGCCGCAGATTAGGGCGTGTTTGGGTGGAGGGATTAGAAGGGCTAGGTGGGATGGTATTCAAAAAACAAAATTATTACCCCATGGCAGAGATTGTCCCCTGTTGCCATGGGGTAAGACTAAAGGGTCGTTTGGTACCTTGGATTGGAGGGGATTGGAGGGGGGTTTCAAATCCCCTTGGTTGATTGGTAGCAAAAAGTAACTGGGGACTGCCAATCCAGGGGGTTCCCAATCCTCTCTTTGAGGGGGTTTGTAATCCACGGTAAGAGCTTAAATCACACCTAAAATTGTTTCAATATTTGCAGGTATAAATTTATTTCACTATACACTATCATTCTACTGGGCACATGGCCCACTAACGATGATCAGCACCGTCCAAACATTGTTCATGTAGATCAGCACCGTCCAAATATTGTCCAGCACCGTCCAAACGTTATCCATATTAATCAACGATTAAAAATCGTTAGTTAGTCACTCATGCATGATCTTGTGCTTGCGGTCCATCTGAGACCTGAAATTTCATCGTTTTTAGGCAAAGCATATATTTAAGCGGGCTTATCACAACCATTGTGTCAAAAATTATATATCTCACTGATTGGAGATATTAAAGTTGATTTAGTAATTAAATTCAAACCTCCATAAATATATCATTTATAGGTATTTTTGAATTAAAGTTGATTCACACTCCAGGGTGCCAAACACACCTAGAGGATTGCCAATTCAGGGGGTTTCCAATCCTGGGGGTTGCGAATCCAGGGGTTTCCAAATCCACGCTCCCAAATAGGCCCCAACTCACTTCTTTATTAGTAATACGGTGGTACATTGAATGTATATACCCACCATCATTTAAAATTATTGAGAATAACACACATGTATTATATCTAAACCGTTCATTTGTTTTGTAACCTCATTTTATGGCATGTGCCTAAAAATGAAGCAGATCCAAAACTTATGTGGCCCCAAAGAAGTTTTCAACAGTAAGTATTCAATCCCCATTGCTTCTATGGTGGGGTTCAGTTGAGCTTTAGATTTACCTTATTTTTTAGCCCATGCTCTAAAATAATCTTGAAAAATGGGGTGGACAGTGTGGATATAGCCCACACATCATGGTGGGACCTACACAACTTGCTAACATTGAGTGAAACTAGCACACTACCCAATGCAATTCCATCTACAGCGTTTCCATTCTTCCCAAACATGAACTGGAATTGGCACATGGCCCGATGCAATTCCATCCCACCTAATCCCTTGTAATCCCACTGCCCAAACACGCCCTTACGTGACGAACCTAGCACCACATGGCTACATGGTGTAAACTCTCCGTAGGCCTACCGTACTGTACGTGTTGTATCCATGCTGTCCGCCCTTTTTGCCAATTTGCCAATTACTGTAAGGGCATGGGCCCAAAACTAAAGCATATCCAATGCTCAAGTGGACCATACCACAGTAAATGTCAACCGTTGAAACATTACTAGGGCACACAGTAATTTCTATTTTCCATCTAACCCGTTGATAAGGCACACCAAGCTAGATAAAGTACAAAATACAAATAACAGCTTGTTCCAAAATAACTATAATTCACAACAAGTTTTCAACATTGGTCATTTAATCCTGCTTTGGACATGCGGTAAAACGCATACATCAGGGTGGGTCCCGTGAAGTAGTCATGCACTTGGTCTGAGTTTCACCGCACAATCGGCATCCAAATAAAGGGGATTACACTTTCCTCGGACATGTGGTGGCTCATTTAGCATACGCGTGGCCTCATGTGATAAGTGTACAAGGAGGTTTTAAGTAGAGGACATGTTTCACCTTCATCTGACTAGCTGTCCATGTCTCACATCAACTTCCCATTTTAAAGCATTTAAATATACCACTTGCCTGCAAATGCGTCTATTTATCGGATGAATATGTGCCACTTTATTAAGACCTACTTTCATTAAAGGCCTCTTTAGCTAATAATCAGGTTTGTTGCCAAACAATCCGGTGGAATTGCCATGTTCAACCTGATGGTTGGTGTTTCTTTTAGGTGGAAGGCACTGCCAATTTGATTTGAAATTCATTCATTAGTACATGTATATGATACTGCTTAGTTTAAACTGAAGGTTTATGACCCTAAATGTCGAGGTAGATGGAGAGACCTTAAGTGGTTCTCTATGATCAAGAATTGAAACACTTCGATCATTTATTCAGCCATTCTATATGATTACGCTTTGGAGTTTGCAACTAAGTGGCTCTCCTATGTAACTTACATGTCCACTCCACTTGATAAGTGGAAAACCTGGTTTTAGGTAGTGTTGGTGTGGTTTTTGCCCGCCATGCATGTGTTTGTCTTGTTGTGTACCGGCATGCCAAGACCAATGTGGGTCCGGTCCAACCCGTAATCACCACTGACTATTGGCGTAGAGATAGAGTGATGCTAGATCAATCAACCATTGTTTATTCAACAAATGATTTTGCGCTCATTTTTAACCACGTAGTTTGTGAAGTCTAAGGCTCCTCCTCCAATGAGCTCATTTTGCATTGTCAATCAAAGACTTTTGAATGTGTAATAGTTGTAAAATTGAACGGGTAGAGGTAGATGAAAATAGATGTGGACTCCAAGTGTGATTAGTTACAATCTCTTACCACTAAGGCGGGATTGCCGATCTTGGCTAAGAGCAGTAGCAACAATATGTTGGTGAGCCGGCTGA
Organism: Magnolia kwangsiensis; assembly: GCA_037074715.1. NCBI lineage: Eukaryota > Viridiplantae > Streptophyta > Magnoliopsida > Magnoliales > Magnoliaceae > Magnolia > Magnolia kwangsiensis. Next base: position 119,935,552 of record CM073579.1, read on the forward strand.
TAACAATGCCAATGATTATTATAGCCAACGTTGGCCCATCATACGAGCGTAGGAGGATGGTTCTTAAGCTAAGGTCTTCTTTCATATTTGATGCACATGCAAAGATGAGAGGAAATTATAGCTATTAGATTAAAAGTATGAGTTGGTCTGGCTTGGTCATAAGGATGGACTGGCGCTACTCTTAATTTAAATGGTCTACGACTGATGAGTGGTGGATGAACTAAGCTACGATGCTATGCTAAGATAATCATCAGCATTGGGCTGGTAAGGTTGTTTGTGTTTGGATTGAGGATTGAATTTGAGTCGGTGATCTTTGTGTCTACTCCTGTTATTTATAGCTTTTCCTGCTAAAGGTTGAAGATAATTAATGGCTCACGTGGTGCCTCCATGTATAACTAGCTAGGAAAGAACAGCTACTCCTCTTGATCGTGGCTTGCCTCGGTCGAATGTGCTAGGGCATTGATGCGTCTATAACGACTATTCATCATTATCCTGAGATTATTTGAAGGACGTGGCATTCGAATATTCTATATGCTTTTTAGATACTTAGCGGGCAAGCTGGACATGCTATGCTATGCATGCCACATGGCATAATCTGTGTTACTGATATGATCTGTTAGATTTTAGGAAAAACAGGTAAAAGACATCCCTCATTGTCATCTAATAAGCAGCCCATGTCTTCAATTAATGTGACACCTTGGCACATTTAAACACGTTACTTGCTTCCAAATGCGTTGATTTCTCACATTAATGAACCACTTTATCAAACCTACTCCTATTAAAGACCTCTTCAGGGAGTAACGAGGTCGGCTACCAAACAACCCGGTGGATTTGTCATTTTCAATAGGATTGTTGGTATTTTCTTTGGGTTGAAGTCGCAATCATCTAAATCGTTCGTATGATGGGCCTCACAATGGATGGGGTACCCAAAAGAAAATGTTGAAGATTGATAGATCTAGTTGGTGGCCCACTTATTTTTATTTTTTTTTCATTCCCGTCAAAGCATTGCTTCAATAATTGAAACTTGACGCCACACCCAACAACCCCAATCGCTGTAGGGAAATTTGCAATGAGATGGTGTTGCAAAAAATCCTCGATAACACCGCTTTGCTATATTTTATTTTATTTTTGTACGGTACAATTTCGATTGGGGGAATTCTAATGGCTATGACTTTAATTGTGGACTACTCTTACAATCACGGTGTTTGGAGGATAATGGGCATTGAAAAACTTGGTAGCTTTTGATTTTTAAAAAGTTGATGAAATCACTCTAGCCTCCACCAAGAATTTCTAAAATCTCACAATAAGAATTGGATTATAAATTTATTATTATTATTATTATTATTAGTGGGGATGGGCAATAAGGTGTGGGGCACACATAATGGAGGTTCTAAATCAGTAATGACATCATTTGTATTGTGATTAATATGGATTATCTATTAGGTGCAAAAGCAATCTCAGATCAAATCAAACAGACAATAGAGAAAGAAAAATCCAAACATGCACAGAGAACACAAATATTTTATATGAAAAATTATTAGGAGAAAAATTCACGTCACGAAACGATAATCAATCCACTATAATTAGAATAATTATAAGATAGGGAATAACTTATAGATAAAACCCCTAGCTATCCCCTTCAAAACCCTTTAACTCTTCTCATAATACTCTAATAGTAGTTAAGAGCATTTCTTATAAACTCTACATCTATTTAGAAATAAAACATGCATTTATGCAAAACTTGGGTGCTCCGTCAATTGAATCGACAAGAATTACACACCTGTCAAACGGATAAAAATGGTCCAAAACCTCACAACGTCCAATGTGAAATTCTCGATATTATTTTGATCGAATCAAAACATATGTAGCATCATCAATATGGAGCATTGACCTCCTTCAAAATTAATTGAAAGATTAGGATCATCGAACTAAATCGGTTTTCTATAAGGGACAGTCAATCAAGGATGGGAGACATGATGAATGGTCTACATTAATGATCAGACTATTTTTAAGATGATTAATATAGACCATTCATTTTCATATGCATTGATTGGAAGTTATAATCAATTAACCAAAATTTGTTTTCAAAAGGAATGTGCAGTCAAGGGTTACATGATGGATGGTCTAGATTAATGATAAGACCATTTTAATATGACCAACATGGACCGTTCATTTTCCTAGGTATTGATTGGAGGTTAGGATTATCACCGCTGAAAGTTAGTTTTTGAAAGGGAATGACAACCAAAGGTGATATCCATGTAACAAATGTTATAAATTTATGATTAGAATATTTATAACATGCTTAATATAGAAGGTCAATTTTCTTAAGATTGATGGGTAAATTAGGATCACTAAACCAAAGTGATTTTTTTTTTTTTTTTGAGGGATGGCCGATTGATAATTCTTCTTATTTGGTTAAAATAAATAAATGCTTAGAAATTTGAAAATCAAATCAAAAAATAAAATTTTTATTTCCTTCCAAAAACATTTTGAATTTTTTGTTTTAAAAAAAATTGAATTTTACTTTGTCCCACGTTGCTTAAAGATGGGAGATCTCTTCGGTTTATAAATGGTTTTGAGAATAACTTACTTAGAAATGAGAGAGAGAGAGAGAGAGAGAGAGAGAGAGAGAGAGAGAGCATTCTAATGTTTGATTGCTTCAGCCTAATTCGAAACAATTTTCTAATTTAATTTTTGGGTATCAAAATTCTTTATTTCATTTCAGATAATTCCTAACATGGACAATCAAGGGTGGAACCCACATGATGGATGGTCTAAGATTGATAATAAGACCATTTATAATATGATCAATATGAACCAACCATTTTCCTATGACTAGATTGAAGGTTAAGATTATCCCTGCAAACAGACATCTGAGAGGGATGAGCAACCAATGGTGGTACCCATAAAATTGGTGTCAGAGATCAATGATGAAAATATCTTTAGTATGGTCAATATGAGCTGTCAACTTTAGAATGCGTTAATTAAAAAAGATTAGCATCATTCAACTGAAGTGATTTTCTAGAGGGTTCAGGCGTTCGGCAATCATGGGCGGAATTCCCAGGATGGATGGTCTAGATCAATGATCAGACTATTTGTATCATGATCAAAATGGACCATCCATTTCCTTAAACATTGAATGGACGATTAAGTTCACCCACCGGTAGTGATTCTTTTAGAGGGATGGACAGTGAAGGGTGGGACCTACATGATGGATGGTCTATAGGTCAGCCATAGGATCATTTAAGATGTAATCAATGTGGATTGTCCATTTCCTTAACCATTGAATGGACGGTTAAGATCATTAAACGAAAGTTATTTTTTATTAACAGAAAATCAAGAGTGAGACTATATGATGAATGGTTCAGATCAATGATCAGACCACTTCTAATGTGATCAGTATGGGTATCTATTTTTCTAACCATTGAATGGATTGTTAGAATCTTCTAGTAAAAGTGATTTTTTTTTTTTTTTTTTTTTTCGAGTATTAGTGATCAAGGGTGAAAACCACACAATGGATAGTCTAGATCGATGATCAGACCATTTTATGATCAATAATCAGTATTCATTTCCCTAACCGTTGTGAATCACATATCCGCAAATTTTGCTCACAGAAGCATAATCAAATCCACACATCATTTTGATGCATGATATACAATTTATATTTGAGAGCCGTAATTGATTGTGTATAGTTTATTACTACTTAGTATTAAGCATCATACCAGACAAGGGATTAAAGTTCTTCTCTTTCGAAAATCATGGCAAACCCCTCTCTCCAGTCCACTTCTAGAATGCAATTTCCTAATTAATAAGACTTAACAAGAAACACATGTGCAAGATCAGATCCATTCATTAGGATACATCCAATGGTATAGATGCCTTAAAAATCACGGGGATGAGAAGAATCATATGAGTCACACGAGTTTATAGAAGTTGAAATGTGTGGTTAATTTCCTCAACGGTTCACCTATTTCTGGATTATTGAACATCCAACCACATTTTTAAATTTTGAAACTCATATGCATTGCAAAGGCTCAATAGGTGGGCTACACGTGTAGAGTTTTACTTTTTCCTTTTTTCCTTCTTTTTCTTCTTTTTTTTTTTTTTTTTTTTTTTTTTTTTTTTCTTTTGATCTTTTCTAAATCAACTTGATGAGACAACTAACTTCATATCTGGGCCCAGAATCAGCTCTTTAATCACAAATATTTTTCTTTTCCTTGTTTTTTTTTTTTAAAAAAAGTTAGCCGGGTGGTTCAGTGTTCCGTACCGTTGATGGTCCATGCACCAAGCATCCCTTATGTTATAAGGTTTTAGGTAATATTTGGCATTTTCCTGTTTGGAAGCATTTGGTAAATGTCTTCTTTTTATTAAAGAAATATGTATTAATATTTTAAACCACATAAACGGGGTTGGTTCTATGGTGTAGTGGTTAGCACTCTGGACTTTGAATCCATCGACCTGGGTTCGACTCCCGGTAGGACCTTTTTATGATTACTTTTTTTTTTTTTTTTTCTTTCCCACCCACATCATGGTGGGTCCTACATAAAAAATAACTTTTCTTTTTTTACCCACATCATGGTGGGTCCTACATAGAAACTAATGATAAGCATCCCATCCCAACTTTCTCATACAGTGTGGCCCACCTAAGTTTTGTATGATCATTATTTTTTGCTTCCAGGGTGAGCATGAGCCAGTATTACCTGATGGACGTGGTGGATCTCATTGAAGTTTCACCTAGTCGCACATGATTAGCAGAAGTAAACCGTGATATATGTGTTTTATCCCCTCATCATTTTAGGACATGGTCCTGGAACAAAGATGGATTTGTGAATCGAGTGGGCCATGCTACTGAGATTAATGGAATGACAACACCCACCATTGAAAGCTTTCTGGGTCCACCGTGATATCTATCCGCCAACCCAACCTTCACATAAAGTGACTCAAGCCAGGATGAAAGTTTTAAAATAAAAAAATAAAAAACAAATATTAGCATGATCCAAGCTTTGGTAGGACCTGAGAAGTTTCCAATGATGTACATCTCGATCTCCACTGTTGTGGTATGGTCCATTTAAGTTTTGGATCAACCTGTTTTTTGGGCTCACGTTCTTAACATGATTTTTCTCAGACGATGGATGGACAGAGTGGATGTCGCCCACAAACAGCATGGTGGGTCCACATAACCCTAGTTTCAGGACTCCACGACAAGTAGCATAGTTTTTGACACGAGATGGAAAAGGAAGTTGGAATATGATTCTTCATGAATTGCAAGATTCCTAAGATAAATGCACTTTGGAAATTTAATAATTCAAATCATTAATGCCCACTCCCTTTAATCATAGGGGCTAAACAGAAATAAAAGAATTAGGCAGTGGGTCCAAAAAGTATTGCCAGGAGTACTTAATCATTTTCCTTTCTTCTTCTTCTTCTTCTTCTTCTTTTTTTTTCTAATGACCCAAAGCAACTCAAGAATGAAAGATTTGGCCCATCAAAGTGTGCAATATCAAACCTTCTTGCATTCCTTTATTAAGCAAGTTGTCCATCTTTGGTCAGTAGGCTTGTGTAGGGAAAATAAAAATATAAACAGAAAACAAGGAACCCTTGAGTGGATGGTGATCAAATTGGCCAAGCAAGCTCCCATGTGAATTTGAATGGAGCAGATTGAATTGAGTCACAGTCATTTGTCATAAATACAGGATATCCCCATTATGTTTCTTGATTCTTCCTAATAGGCTATTGCTATTTCATGAAATTCCTTCTAGTCAACCAAAGCTCACACAGCTTTTGAAAGGATTTGAATAGATTCAGCTGTTTGCAAAGAAAATTAGAGAGGATTTCTTGGGGGGGTTGAAAAGCTTGAAAATAAGAAAGGAAGACGTGCAATCAACCACTTGGATTACCCCAACAATAGTACCTTATAGCTGGGATGAGACTGTAATAAGAAGATCCAAGCTTTTTTGCCAATGAGCAGAATCAATATATAATGAAGTCTGCAAACTTGGCTGATCGATAACAAACCAATCTTAAAACAAACTGCATTAACTTAATTTCATGAATTTCGCTGCAAATTAAATCAGATCCAAATCAGACAGTGAACCTGAAAAAAAATAAAATGGTTTTGATCACCAAAGCCAGAACAACTACTGATGATAGAAGGATTGGAAGGATACATTTAGGGAGTAACTACATGGGAACCTTGCTATGCACATAGCCCATTTGGACTTGTTGGCATCCACATCACTTATCTGGATCGTTCATTAGGCTACCTTGAAGAAAGTGAATGGACAAGTTCATAGAAGATACAGCCACTAATAGATTTTTATAATCATCCAGCACGGTAGTGGTAGATGAGCTGAATGGACCCGATGGGCAGTCCAGATTGGTAAGGCGAATGCCGACAAGTCCAAATACGACTGCGCATTGGATGGTTGTCATACACTTAGCCCACAGATCATTTCTCTATTTTAATTTACAGAACAGATCCATGCCTTTTGGTTTATCCGTTAAATCTGTTCCCTTACTGCATCGTATGCCCCACACGTGGCTCTGGGGTGTTTGTTTATATGCCGCGTCGATAAGAACAATCCGGCCTGCGACAGCGACGAATAATGTATACTACAGGCCACCATCTTCTCATTGTCCTCTTCCAATACTCAGGATTCCGCCTGTAGGTCACAAATAAGATGATGGTTCCAACACTCAAAGAGGCCTCTTGTTGCTGATCAAATGGCAGAGCCAACTGAAGGTTTGCAGGCTAAAAGGAAGGCACCGAAAGGCCCACGGAGATTTATCGGAGTCCGGCAGAGACCATCAGGAAGATGGGTGGCCGAGATCAAGGACTCATTGCAAAAGGTCAGACTGTGGCTCGGCACGTTCGACACTGCAGAGGATGCAGCACGGGCATATGATGAAGCAGCTCGTGCACTTCGAGGTGCCAATGCCCGAACCAACTTCGAGACAGCAGTGGGTGGTTCAGGCCCCAGCAGTGCTGTTAGTGATTTACCTGAGAATTTGGAACCATTTTCATTTGAGGACGGGTGTGAAGCAACAGGAGGCCTGCTCGATGCACTCAAGGCTAAGCTTCTTGATGGGAAGACTGTACGACTGTGGGGAAAGGATCCAAGTATGAGATCCCGTATCGCTATTAGTCCAAGCTTTAATATAGAGCAACATCCCGGTAGTGCGAACATCAAACAAGGCCCTAGCCCTGTAGGAGGGTCTGATAAGGCTAACATGGGAACACGAGTGCCTGTTGGCCCAGTTGAGGTAATACAACCTGATAAGACCAGATGGAACCATTGCCCCTCAACATCAACTACCAGCAACGGGGTAGGCGAGGCATGTACAATGGTGTCATATGATGCTCGGTCATTGTTACCTGGCGATGAGAATAGTTGGTTGATGCCTACAATGCCCATCGGAGAAGGCACAACAGCAGAAGCAATGACAGCCATGTCATTTCCCGACAAATGTCTAGCACCGCCTGCAAAGAAGGGGAAGATGAGTGTTGCAGAAGTGCCGGTGTTGCTGCAACAGCCTGCCCAGTCATGTGGAGATATGGGAGGCACTTGGTCATCTGAAGACTGCTTTTTGGACTGTGAGAACGGATGGGAGGGTGCCAATGGGTCTTGGGACCCACTGCTATACTCCATGCTTAGGTAGGTAGTCCTGCAAATTTGCTCTACAGTGACATCAAAGAGCATTTTGCGATGAAACATGATATGTTTCAAATCATTATTGATGAGGTTCTAGAGTTAGATTCTTGAGATTGGGACTAAATACTGCATGAATTTAAGTTTGATAACATGTTTGGGCCTATGGCATACAAACATAAGCATACATGATGTAGAGATATCACATGCAATTCATCTCCCATTGTCTTCCCTTATGTACATATTTGTTAACTAATTATTCAATTATTGCAAAAAAAAAAAAAAAGGGAAGAAGAAGATCTCAATGTTGTGATCATTGCATCTTCATGCCTTCACCAAATTAATATTTCCCTCCTTAGCAGAACAAATTGAAAGCTTCGCATTCTGAGACCGAACTTTGCAGTTACCAGCTGTGCATGGCATTCATTCCACCAACACAACAAACTGCCATGCACAATGCGACGACACCACATCCCAAGCAAACAGCACATAAATGAACAAACTCCCCAAGTTCTTAGGAGGGAAAGGAACCAACATTTTCACAGTAGAAGTCCACATGCAAGAGGCCATCTGTGCACAATGTGTAATCAACCATGATATCTGAATCTGGCCCATTCCCACTAAAAAATGTAAAGCAGATGCTTTTTGGCTCAGATCTGATCAGGTATCTTAAGCATGGGGCAGGATTTAGTCCATAAAAATCTGCAATGATCTTGAGCTCCCGTTGCCACCAGGGGCTCTCCAAAGCTGCGGAAGGTCCAGCATGTAGCCTCCATCAATTTCACCTATAAGAAAGCAAAAATACCCCCAAATCAAGTAGGACAGTGTGTGACCAATAGATGAAGCTCCACTTCCTCCAAGCCACATTGCAAGCATGGTTCACTTGGGGCAGACTTGCTGCTGAACTTGGTCGACCATACCAATCCAGCAAAGAGCTACCTGTAAGGCAGTAAGCAAAACCTGACACTCCAGGGGCTTGCATCCATTTGGCAATCCATAGACCTCCTTGATAAGGAAGCATACAATCCTCTTGCAAGCATTCGCTGAAAAGAGCTGACAAGTTTCCATAATGCTCCTTGACCAAACAGCTTTGATCTCTACCCTCCAAGTGAACCCTCAATACCTCTGCCCATGATGAACATGGTGCATTTAGTGTCTGGCCCAGTTCAACCCTATGCTATGCGTATCGAGTAAGAAAGGATCCAGTTCAGTGGATTGTCAAGGTTAAAATTTCAGGATATGAATACCGCAAGATTTCATACTACTTACATGTATAATCATACCCAAACCCAATTAATTGGGATAAGGCTTAGATGATGATGATGGTGGTGATGTATAATCATGTTAAAATACTTCCATAATGTCATCACAGGTTGAATTTCTTACCCAATTAGCACTATTCACTACCAATTCCGATTATTGATAAATCTGGATTTCAAAATTCCCGTTCATATGGATTTCAACTCTTGGGAAAGGAGGATTCCTTCTCTTTACCTTTATCCAGGTATCCAACTCGTGGACTCAAAAAAGTTTTTTCAAGGATCTATCATTGGCTTCATCTATCAAATCCCCAGCCCAAAAAGATTATTTCAAGTTCATATGCCTCATCTTAATCCTTGGCTGCCAGTAATTTCTGATTGCCTGGTTGCGCCCTTCTTCATCTTTGAAAAATAACTTTCATAACTACATATTTCCTCACCTGTATTATTTGAATCCAGGAACTTGTCAACCATCACAATTGGTTCCGAATTTGAATAGTTGGCTCTTTATTCTTGAATTATGGATCTTTCAAGTTGTAAGAAAAGGCCAAATAACATGCTTTTCATCCTTGCCCATCACAATCATTTCACCTTTTGCAAGTGGCAAATTAATATGCCGAGTGCCACTTCTTCATGCTTCAATATCACCTAGACCAAATGCACTCTCCCCCTAGAATATGTGGATTATTGTAACCAAAACATTTACTTTCAATCACTCATCCTCCATATTTGAGTCACTGTTTATAGATTGCAATGGAAATGAATCGTCATAAATAAATTCATGGAGGAACAAAGTCTTGGAGAATCCATGAACATGCATTCTGATTACACTAACCCAAAACCCAATGTGTCCAGATTAGAGACACAACTGCAGAGGTTTTAAGATTGTGACGCCCATGATTCAGATCTCTATGAATGTCTCCTTCTAACCATCCTTTATCTCAAAATTTTCATCTTCAAATAGAAACAGTATATCTGTGAAATCAATGTCCCAAATCATAGTTTGCAAACAAGGACACTCCCCAGGACTCGGCTACTCAGCAGGGTCAACCCGGGACTCATTGGTTTGACCAGGTGAGCAAGAATTATTTTTTTTTATAAAGTATCTCCTCTCCCCCCTCCTCCTGCCCAGCCCCAGGAACCAAGCCCAATCACACTAAAATAAGCTTAATAGACTGCAGGACAACCAACCACTTGCTCAGTGAATAGTCTGGCCTAGTTGACTTAGGCAAGTTGATGCAGGACAACTAACCACTTGCCCGGTTGGTGAACAGTCTGGCCTAGTTGACTCAGGAAAGTAGATGCAGGACAAGCATGGTGAATCAATCCCTTTATCTCATAGCCAGTGATGACAACTAACCACTTGCTCTAAAAGCTTAAATTGATAGAGCATGGTGAATCAATCCCTTTACCTCATAGCCTAGGCCCAAATCTCATGGGTTAGGTCCTCGGCCGAACCCCCTCATGGGCCCCACATCACATGAGTTTCACCTCACACGAGCCACCCACCTCACCCGGGCTGCCCACCCCAAGTGTGCCTCTACATCTCACAAGCCACCCCACTCAAGCCCTGTGTGAAAATGCCCCTACATTATAAGTCACAAGTTGACCAGTTTCTTTGCAAACAGTGATCCCAATCACATTCTACAATGGGAGTGTCAGAGACTTCCAACAATACTTGTGTCCGTGATTTTCCTCTTCTTGGTAACACTTGCATCATGAAAGTACGCTGAGATGGGTATTTCTATTTCTCAACTGGTGCCCAAATCTCTCTACATTCTTTTTCAACACTACCTGTGCATACTTCCTTTTCCAAACATTTACCAGTTTCTTGTTTGTTGGCATCTTGACTTTAGTGCCACTAATGATTTCCTAGAGACCACAACCTACAAGAAATGCATACATGGACAAGTATCATAGTTCACCACTGTTGGTTTCTTCATCGTGGACTGCAATTCAAAAAACAACTCTAGTATTAACTCTCTACACCTCGATTCCAGATCATTTCGATTCTAGATCACCTACCTTCAATGAAGATATGTGGTGCAACCAGGCCCTTCACACCAGTGCCATGTAAGAGGTTCAAGTTGGGACTAATATGATCACACATGTGGACCCCACGTTCATTTGAGCTTTATGCTATCCGCGTTTACTTTATTTTAAGTTTCTTTAGGCATTGTAACTGACCAAAGACCAAACATGAGGGTATCTTAGTCTATTAAGTAGATACTATGTTTTCTTTCTATTAGACTTTATAACGGCTGCATTGGACGTGACGTTCTATAATGTTATTGGAGAATAAAATTTCAGCTTTGTACTTTCTGCCTATTGAACTGATGATCTCTGGTATTGATTAGGGGGCCAATCAATAATCCTTTTTTTTTTTAATGAATAATCAATAATTCTCCTGTTCTTCTGATCAAATCTAAATTTCTTCTAGTTCAATTAGGATACAATCTCATCCGGAATTGGATTAGAGAAATTTAGATTTGAAGCCGACTGGATTTCCGGTTGCGCCAAGATGCTTCCCTATTGAACATGCACCACAACATGGTTTCATCAGAGTCCCCGTATTGAGATAGCTTCACTCTAACTGATACTTTCTCAAGAAATTCGGACCAAATATCGGTGCCCTTGCTCTGACACAACTTGGAGGTCATAAAACGTAATTCACAGTATTTAATTCAATGGTTCAAGCCAAAGCTATGTGTCATCACATGTACACTAGCACAAGCCATTATCGAAGATCAAAGCACACAAATTGGTAGCATGAGATTAAAACCACAGAACGTTCTCTAAGATTCAATAGCATATATTTTTTTTCTCTGCAAGCATCAAACGTGTATATGTTCAAGAAACCACAAGAGCAGAAAAGCCCATTTTATGGGTACTGTAAATATGGACTTCTCCTAAAGTAACCTATGACATTTCAATTACTTAATTAACAACCAACTGTAGTTTACAAAACTACATCTAAAGGGAACAAACCTATTATGGTTGAACTTGCCATAAATAAAAGAATCGGTATATATGGCAAATTACGTGTGGAGTTATCAAAAGCCCCATTAAGGAGAGTTTGGGTTAATTGCAACATCCAACAAGTTAGACATACTGATCATGCCCACACTTGAGCTATAGCTTACCAATTACCACCAAAGCATTGCAAGCTCATCAAAATTCTCACTATTACTACAAAAGAGACCCACTACTACAACAAAGCCAATGACAAATGCCTCCTTTGTTATTCAAATTTCATCAAGTATTATAATGATCTAAACTGGGTCATCAAATAACAGAAACAAATTCTCTACGGCTCATGAGTACTCGAACACCAACATCAAAATTTCACATCTAAGACCCTGAACTAATGCAAACAAAATCAACGAAAAGAAACCGAACACGATTCAAGAAGTTGCATACTAGATTTTGAAGCATATGAAGATACAATGAAGGACAACTAGGTGAAATTGCTCCACCCAAGCCTAAGGCACTGCACTTTATGTTTCTAGGGGCATCGCACCAACAAAGGAGAAGGTTCCCATCTCAAAGAAAACTCCGTTACAAATCAAAATATTCATCATAAGTAGTTCATAAGTCTGACTCATCACCTATTTATAGGCTTCAAAATTCGAGAAATATAATAGTAAAACAATGACTCCCATGGATGTCGCCTAGGTCTGTGCACACCAGCATGTACAATATCTGTTAATTTCATCATGAGCAGCTATGAAAGCCTCCAAATACGAATAGACTTTCCTAATGTATCTTTGCATATAGACTGTGGGCTAGTATACACAGATGCATAATGCGGTATCGAAGTATAAATTGCCAAAAATAAAGTCATCTACATAATCTACTTGTACCAAAACTGCTAAATTGGAAAAAATTTACGTGTGTGATCAGATTGGGCCCATTTTGAATATTCAGTGTCCGCATGTGTAGCCTGAGAGTCAGGTTGCATCATGAACTATTACTAAAATTCAAAATCTGATATTGTAGCGAATAGTGATTGATCCACCTTTCTGTAAAAGTTCATGCTAATGTTGCTAAGCTCTTTGTCCGTGCAACATTTCGATATAGTAGTATAGCTATTCTTCCACTCTTCACTGAACATCAGTAGGAAAAGAAAATGAGAAGTTGCTGATATGAACACAACAGTACCAAGACTACAGGACACAGAAGCAAAAGACCTTCAACTCAATCCCTAACAAAACCAACTTCCTCTTCCACAATCTGATAAGCCACCAATGCATTGACAAAACCATTCCAAAGAACATCAGTTACTTCCCAAAGAGCAGATTGATAACGCTTCTAAATACCTGACCACGCTTGCTCAGCTGCTCCCTGACTGCCTTCTCGTCAGGCACGAACCCCTTCCCCTTCATTTGCTCCAAGAACTCGCGCCCCTCATCGACCTTGTCCTCTTTCACAAATGCCTCAAAGACAGCCGTGTAGGTCCCAGCATTGGGACGAATCCCCTTGTTCATCATCTCCATCAGATACTTCTTAGCATCCGCCAATTTCGCGTCCCTCGCAAGACCCTTGATCAGAACAGTATAGGTATAAGCGTTGGGCTGGACACCGGACGCCAGCATACGCACGTAGACCTTAAGGGCCTCTTTGCTCTGGCCAGCGTTGGCGTAGGCTTCAATGACGGCGGTGTGGGCGACAACGTCGGGCATGTTGCCCTTGTCCTTGATGACGGAGAAGAGCTCCATGGCTTCGTGGGTGAGACCGTCTTTGGAGAGGGCGTCGAACATCTTGATGGCATTGGGGATGAGGCCTTCGGTGCGCATCTTGTGGAAGATCTCTTGGAGGTCTTTGGGGTCTTTGGGGTCCTCAACAACGGGCTTCTTGCTGAAAGGGTCGTATGGAGGAGGGAGCTTGCTTTTGTCAATCTCTTTCTTCGTTTTGGTCTTAGCGGTGGCGGTGGCGTCGTCATCCGAGTCAGAGAAATCAAAGGATATGGGGTTATTGGTGTTGGAACTAAAGCTGAATGTCCTGAGAATAGGGGGTTTAGTGAGGGAATGGGTTGGGGAGAGATTAAAAGAGGAAAAAGTAGGAGTCTTGTGATGGGGAATATGGAGGAAAGTGTTTGTTGTTTTTGCTGTGAGAGAAAAGACTTGCGACTGAGAGAGTTTAAAGCGGGAAAGAAAGATGAGGGAGGGTTTACCAAAGATGGAAGAAGAAGAATTGGAGAGAAAGGAGCGAGGAATTGCTGCCGCCATTTTTATTTTATTTTTTCCTTTTTTGGACTTCCGTGAACTGTCGCAGCTGCGCGAGGAAGATAGCTATATGCGTATTTATATTTACAGGACTCGCAACCAGCCGCGGATTTTCAAGATGTGGTCGCAAAAACGAAGCAAATCCAAACCTCCGGTGGATCACACAAGAGGGTCATGATTGAGCAATAAATACTTTTTGTTAGCAACACAACTTTTGTGTTTCCATTCGTATAAGTCTGCGTGACCTTATCAACAGGGGTTGGATGGAAAATAAAAATTACGGTTGAGTCCAGGAAGTTTTTAATGGTATGTTTTAATGACCACCGTCTCATCTGGCGTAGACGACCTTATGATTGCATCTGCTTTAATTATGGGCCCATCCACTAAAATGAATGAAAAAATGATAAATAGCCTGCCTGGATACACAACACATGATAAATAGCCTGCCTGGATACACAACACATGCATCTAGGTGGGCTAGAGGGTGAGGACCCACCCACAATAGGTATTACCCGGGATGCACCTAAACTGCGCCCCTCACAACCAACAACATCCGAACTATTTATCAGGTTGGACACACCTTATAGGTGATTCAGGCCAGCCAGGATACACATGCAAACCTGGACATCAGTGAAGAAACAGGTGGTCAATAATCACATAGGCCCGGGTCCTTACTGTGGCTCTGGTGATAGACTCTTAGGAGTTTCAACACCCGGTCAAGGGTTAGAGTGCCCATAGGTGGTGAAATTTCACAATGGCATGATTGTGTGTGTGTGTATCACATAAGCCCGGCATCGGGTGGCACTGGTTGCTCCCGTTTGGATCCGTACCTGTGTTAGCATCCTCAGACTGATTGGGACCCACCCAAGGTCCCATTGGGCCTACATATTTGAAGTCCCAAATCCAAATTTGGTGAGTTTTTAGGTATTATCAATTCTCAAATCCCCCTAATCATGGGGCACCATAAACCAGGGGTTTCAAATCCACTATTAAAGCTTGGATTACGTCTAAAGTCCTTCAAAGAGTCACATGTGTAACATGTGTGCCAGTAGGCTATTACTCAATTGGGCACATAATCTACTAATGATATCCCAAAATAATTAGATTATCAATCGCATCCCTGTAACTACCTCAATATAATGATCAGCACCATCCAAACATTTTCATGATAAAAAATCATTGGTCAGCCACTTAGATATGATATTGTGCTGGTGGTCTACCTAAGACTTAGAATTCATTATTTTTAGATAGAGACTTATTACAACCATTGTGTAAAACATTAAATACTTTTACTAATTAGAGATATTAAAATTTATTTAATTAAAGTCAAACCCCTATAAATATAAGAGGAATATTTCGAATCCAGGGGTTGCAAATCTACGCTCCGAAAAAGGCCGTTGCCTCCTTAGCACACATGGCGTTGTTTAGAAGCCTCAATAGAAAAATGCAAGACGGGTTGGGGCCTTCCAACGTCGCAGATTTTTGTTGCATGGTATCATTGTCTTTATAGCTGAGGTAACAATTTCAGATGAGAAATTTACAACTGTAGGCTCCACCTTTTATCCGGTGGTTTTTACGAAGCAATGCAAACTTAACATATGCGCTTGGACCTCCTCGTACGGACATTGAATTTGAAGACGAAAAAACCACTGCCTTCCTCTGGCTGGCGTTCAGAGATGAGCGCTGACAGACCATCCGGTGATGGGAACTCAAGCAGGGCCAATGTGATGTTTGTGAGTAATTCTTTTTATTTTAAGTTCATTCGTAGGGTAAAAAAGACTTGGATGAAGAGTAAAAACAAATTTCATAATCATCCAAAACTTCTGCAACCCCTAAAACGGTTTCATTGGTAAACGTTCAATTCCCCACTGCCTTTTACAGTATGGTCCACTTGATAGTTAGATTTATCTTATTTTTTGTCTCAAGCCTTAATATGAGCTCGCCAAATAGATGGACGGTTTGGATATAACACAAACCTCATGATCGGACCCACAAAAACAACACAGTTAAAAAAGAAAAAGAAAAAAAGGAACAGTGTCGCAGCAGTTTGGCTTTTTTTTTTTTTAACGGGGAGAACTTTTTCTCCCTTACATTTTTCTCTAATACATAATTATGTGAATATGTATATATAAGTATATAAAAATATTTTTCTATCTTTTAATTCATTTTTTTGTCTATTTATTTAACAAGCATATCCCCTAAACTAGAACATATTATTTTGAGATAGGAGAAGCTAATTTAGCCAGCCAACCTAGTTATTTTACAAGATCCATAAGTAATTCCTCAAGCACTATTACACTACCATAAAGAGAAATATCAGTACAGAGTATACAGCTAATGCAACAGTTACCTAAGGATAGCCTATCATGCTTAAAAGGCTAAATAGATCATCATACATGTTAAAAAGGCTTATATGACTCTCAAATGTATCCTCAGACATGTTTATAGAATGAAAGTTCCATGGAAGTTTTATTCATGTATTCTCAGCCCTGCATTTGGCCCTTGAGTTAAATTTTTAGAAATTGCTATTCTAATGGATTCTATAATTGGTTAAAACAATTAGAACAATGAGAATTATTATTTGAGGTGTAAACCCAGGTAACAAAAAACTTCTTAGTTGGATTTCTTTCTCAAGATTCTTCCAAACACTGAGTGAATTTGAAAAGTGATCACAACTACATATTTAACCAAATGCTAAGGTTTGCACATAACTAGCCTTTCCAAGTTAGGTTTGTGTAGTTCAAATGTCAGCTAATGACATAAACGATTTGTGGCATTCGAGCTCCAACGAACGAATCCATACCAGTTTCAAGCTCTTTGAAAAAGAACAGGGCAAGCATGAAAAAGAGCGGGGCAAGCATGAAAATAAGCGGGGCAAGCATGAAAAAGAACAGATTAGAACAAACAGTCTAAACTCTTCGTGGTTGAAACTCTCAAGCATATAGGAAACTTACTATATTCTGAACCGATGGAGAACAATCCAACAACAAATTTCTCCTGTCAAACAAAATCATTAGTGAATGGTATTCAACATGTTTCCACTCTCCCAGATGCAATAGCTTGTCAATTTTCAACCTTCAAAAAGCTTGGTAAGCAATATGGTATTGGAGAAGTCTTATTTATGCAGTTGCTTATTTCATTGGACCCTAAACTATTTGCATCTCTTTTATAGTGGTTGTTTATAGAGATCATAGTCTCTATGTATGGGATGTCCCTGATGTAACTAAGGTGATTTCTAAAGAGCATTTTTTGTGTTTGTTTCTCTTTTGTTGCTTGCTTGGATTTGTTCATGTACTGTCATCTTTGATGTTTGTTTTTTCTTCTAATGTTCATTCTTTTTAAATACGTCGTAGTTTTTTTTTTTTACCCATGACTTTTTCATTGTCGAAATTAAATGTTTTGAGTAGTTCAGTCTATGAGCTTATTTATGTTTATTACAATCTAATATAGCTTATATTGTTGTATTTTCAAGTTAGCAGGTGTTGTGTACTTGTTTCACATAGCTCATGCATATGGGATGTTAAGAATATTCCCTACAAAAATCTGCATGATGCTGCTCTTGTATGTGTTACTAGAGGTAGTTGTTGTGCAGTTTCTTTTGCAACATGCTCTGCATATGGCACTATCAGGCTATGGGATCTAGCTTTATAGTCTGATTCAGAGACGAAGAATGTTGGACCTGAAATCACCATGAATCAACAACCTAGTTGTTCTCTGAACACTAATCAAGTGGGCACCATAGGTATAGGTCAGTTTTATATCTTCAAGGCTTTAGAGTTTAGACGCTCTGTGGATCCTGTTTATATGTATTTACTAGATGGGTGCTTTCAAGATAAAGCACTAGATGGGTGCTTTTAAGATAAAGCATTTAGATAGAAGTGTATTCAGGAATCAATACATATCCATTAGTAGCTTTTGAAAAAAAGAAAAAGAAAAAAAAAGAAAAGAAAAAAGAAAGTATATTCATCAGCTGCACGCCTGCACCTTAATATTTCTAGAAGTATATAGTTCCTAGTTAGTTTAGACTGTTTGTTCTAATCTGTTCTTTGGCCCCTACAGTTTAAAGACCACTTATTTCTTGCCCCACTCATTTTTATGCTTGCCCTGCTCATTTTCATGTTTGCCTCTACAGTTTAGAGACCACTTATTTCTTGCCCCGCTCATTTTCATGCTTGCTCCGCTCATTTTCATGTTTGCCCTACTCAATTTCATGAAAATGAGCAGGGCAAACATGAAAATGAGCGAGATAAGCATGAAATTTGACGGGGCAAACATGAAAATGAGTGGGGCAAGCATAAAATTCACCGGGACAAACATGAAAATGAGCGGGGTAAACATGAAAATGATGGGACAAGCATGAAAATGAGCGGGGCAAGCATGAAAATGAGCGAGGCAGGCATGAAATTCAGCGAGGCAAACATGAAATTCAAGATTTAGAGCAATTGTCAAGCATTGAGTTCCATGTGCATTTGTCACGCCCCAAACTCGGAAACCGGGCTCACAAAATTTTCGATCACCGAATTCGGTGCCTACAGCCTTCGTAGTGTCCCATTCTCGGCTCTCAGCGCAGCATGCGCCAGAATCCGATCATGGGATCCTACAAGGAGGATTTTCATTATGATTTTTTTTTGTAATGGAGCATAACCAAATTACAAGAACAACATCATCATCACATATCCACTAATATAGTCAGTTGAATACAGTGCAAAATGGGAAATACATACGTATCAAAATCAAAACTCCAAAAGTCCAGTGCATGCTCCAAGCTGGACGCTGCTTCAACTTAACACCACCTGCATGCATCTATCGTGCATAAGCTTACGAAAGCTTAGAGGGTGGTGAAAGTATGTGCACAAGATAAGTGTCAAGTATACCATAAAGCTCATAAATCATACATCATCGGAATAAGCGAAAATACTGACAAGATCATGAATCATACGATATCAGAGTAAGCGAAAATATACTGGTAAGTCCGTGAGTATTATCAACCGTACCAAAGCTATGCGATGTAAAACATAATAAGACAATAACAGATGCTGAGGATGTATGCAATATGTAAAACCTAACGAGGCATGAATATCATCAATCTCATCTACATCGTATAAGTGCAAAAACATAGTAACCCAAAATGCTAAGTACTGCGGATATAATGTAATATGCGGTGCGAATGAAATGACCATGCTGGAATGTGAAGTCAGGATGATAGTACAAAGTATCGCAAGCTATGGGGTCCATCACAAGAGACTTCTATCCAAACCAGTCCCATACCTAAATTTGGATAGTCAGACTCGATGTGGTAAACTCCTGATCTCAGGTTAGTCGCGCGCCCCAACCGAAATCCTGGCTATTGCGAAGGTACACGTAACAAATAGTTACGCACCACCAGCCCGAGTGGATAGTGAATAGATGAATGAATGAGTATACAACTCCTACACAGTAGCCTATCAACCGCTGGTATCTCGTCCAATGTGGTAGCTCGCACAGGCCTCAACCCCGCCCACATCAGCATCCTCCCACATGCACTCGACCAGTGACGGGGTGTCATAATATCATGTCGATCCTCATATCAAGTCCACATATCAGTACGGTTCCTCTCTAAAAAATCATCGGGGTCTATTACACTCCACAATGACTGCCGCCTCCCTAGCCGCACAGCCCAGCGAGTAGAAGAGACCTCACTATCCGCCTAGCCAGTAGTCTACCAATACCTACCCGGCTCATCGATAGCGGACCCATTTATGAGCTGGTCATACTTAGCCTAGTTTATAGCCCCCTCACTCGGGCGGATAAGGCCACACCCCTTTCCAACTGACCACGACATAGTGGGAGACACAGCCTCATGGTATAGGCACCAGCGCTCATATTCCACTCGATCTAGATGTTGGAGCATCCCCTGGTACCAAGGAGGTTTTGAAATTTTTACCCAAAGACATCCTATGTGCCCACAGTGCTAGAACCAAGCATTTCAGTGTCTCATTTGGTCATTCATGATATGTCTGTGGAGGCCACGGCCCTGATGTTGCTAGGGCGTATAATGATCAAGTCACATATATGCAAGATGCATGAGTCACACTATCCAGTCATGCAGCAATCAGGCGCATATGGCGCGATAATGTGGGCACTCAGTTTCATAAGGAGTCCTGTAAATAGTCTGCCCAATGGCGTATGCTATGATCAAACATTCCTCATATCAGTCATACATATGATGTGTATGGGCATGAATCATGGAGTTATACTAAACATTTTATATGGTGATGAACTATTTTCACAACGAAGATGGGCCTTGAAGGCCTATCAATGGGCCCTAGGGAGAGTTATAATGTAGACATTTAACTAACATTATTCTTACAATGTGGACATCAAACCAACATTGCTCCCAAGGCATGACCTGTCATAAAATGTCATTACATAACCCATGGCGGAATCACACAATGCAATAGACCTTGTATACATCAAATGGGCCTCAACCCACGTGCCCTAATACATCACAATGGGCCTTAATCCATGGGCTCCAAATACAGCACAATAGGCCTTAATCCATGGGCTCCAAATACAACACAATGGGCATCAACCCACGGGCCCTTATACATTACCATGGGCCTCAACCCATGGGCCCTAATACATCACAATGGGCCTCGACCCATGGGCTCCACATTCATCACAATGGGCCTCCATACGCGAGCCTCAAATACTTAACAGGTGGGCCCCGCACCTGGGCCTCAAGACACGCAACAGGTGGGCTCCGCTCATGGGTCAAAGAAACATCTTGATGAGTAACATGTATATCAAAGTGGGCCTCTTGATTACGCCACAAAATATATCAAAGTGGGCCTGACGGATGGGCCATAAAGTACATCAAGGTGAGCCTCATCACATGGCCTCATGCATATATTAAGTGGGCCTCGGCAATGGGCCACAAATACATCATAGTGGGCCTAATCACATGGGCCTTATATATATACCAAGGTGGGGTCCACTTGAACTATAGATCTATCTTATTTTTAGCCTCAAGCCCTAAAACAAGCTTTCAAAATGGTTGGATAAATTAGATGCAACACATGCATCATGGTGGGGGTTCACATGAAGGTCCACCATCATGTATATATTATATATAATATAATATATAATCTATATAATATATATATATATATATATATATATATATAAAATATACAATATAATATATATATATATATATATATATATATATATATATATATATATATATATATATGCACACACTCTACAGTCCCACACGTGGGGTGGGTCCCACCGTCCAGTGTGGACGGTGCAGATAGAACACATAAATCAGGGTGGGTTCCACCGTCCACGGTCAGTGGACGTTGCGAATGAAACACATACATCACTGTGGGTCCCACATGGGGCCCACCATAATGCTTATTTGCAATCCAACCCATTGGTAAGGTCACACGGACCTGGATGAAAAGGAAAAACAAATTTCATCTTGATCCAAAGCTTTTGTGAACCCAAAAAGTGTTTCAATGGCAGACGTTAAATCACCGTTGTTTCCTATGATGTGGGCCACTTGAGTCCCAGATCAGGCTGATTTCTGGAGGGCGGCCCACTGCCCTAAGGGCCTACAAAATGGACGGTGTGGATATAAAAAATACACATCATGGTGGGGCCCACGGTTGGGACTGTGGGTCCCTGCTCGTCTGGCCGCCAGCGTAGCAGGCGCTGCCTGCGCCTCTGACAGCAGCAGCGTTAGCTGCTGCATGTATTTTTTTTTTAAAAAAGAAGTTTTTCTGCGATTTTTCTGTGGTGGGGCCTACATCAGGGGAATCCATCCCAACTACAGGATTCCAGTGCTCAAGACAGACCAAACAAGCTCACTATTCAATATATTTTGGGGTATAGAAAAATAAGGGTAGATTTCAATGGTAATGAAACTGTTTTCAATGCTATGGCCCGCCAAAAAATCAGATTAACTCCATTTTTCAGCTCAATGCCAAAAATGAGTTGGTAAATAGGATGGACGGCATGTATTGAATCCATATATTAAAGTGGGGCCTACATGAGCAACCCTTCCCAAAGGCTTTGAAACAAAGCTAATATTTGTGTTTTTCACCTGACGTCCAGCATCCAGGACGGTTTGGGCAAACCAACTACATAAAGTGAGCCCTGCTCAGGTGGGCCACCAATTGATAGATGATGTAGATACAACACATGTAAAGTGGGCCCCACCTACATATGACTTAAACAAAATACATGCTTCATGGTGGGTCCATCCAGGTGGGCCACACGGCCACATCATCACATACAAATAGGAACAATGAAAGAGAGAGGGAGAGAGAGAAAGAGAGAAGAGGGACACATGTGATAGAGGAACCCCGACACTATGAGCGTTCCCTTGCATTCAAATCATACATCAAGTGGGTCCCATTACATATGGGCCCTCCGATTTAAAATCAACGGTGGAGATCCTTTCTCTACCGAAATGGAAGGTCTAGATGACCCTATCCATGCAATGAAAATAAACGTCATAATAGGGTCCATGGAGAATGACTCCATCATGGGATGATCACGAGGATCAAGGTGGGCCATCGACCACATTTTAGGGTTCAAAGTGAGATCCATACTATCAATCGGTATGCCTCACTAGGCCTCAACACAAAAAACTAGCCTATAGAAGCACCCACCGTTAGATCGTCTTGGTCCGTTGGAATGCCGGTCTCCTTGTGCTTCACTTTGATGGTGGAAGATGAGAAGTGAATGGTTAAGATGAAGGATTTGGGGTGGAAAGTGGGCCACACATGCGCTCTTTTCTCTCATGAAAAACCATGGACGTCCACACTCTTCCTTAGCTTGAAATTTTTGTGTTGAGAAATGAGAGAGAGAGAGGGTTGTAAAGAGAGAGAGAGTAGCTTAGGTAGGCCATAATTACTTGTAAGAGAGGGTAGCTAACAATAAATGCTTGTAAGAGGGCTAG
Organism: Magnolia kwangsiensis; assembly: GCA_037074715.1. Classification (NCBI taxonomy): domain Eukaryota; kingdom Viridiplantae; phylum Streptophyta; class Magnoliopsida; order Magnoliales; family Magnoliaceae; genus Magnolia; species Magnolia kwangsiensis. The sequence continues at coordinate 119,958,635 of CM073579.1, forward strand.
GGGTAGGATGGCTAGCCATAAGTGCTTGTAAGAAGGCTAGGGGGTAGGGTGGCTATAGCTAGGGTAGGGTAACTATAACTAGGGTGATGTCATCCATCACCCTCATGATTACCTAGGGATTGGTGCCACATGGGATGGGTGGGTCTCGCAATATGCGATCCACGGTCATTATAATGCACAATCCACATCTTATGATCTAAGCGTCGGATTGGCGCACGAGTCGCGGCGTTGGAACCGCTGCAACGGTGCCGTCGCAATGGTACAGGTCTCAAATTAAGCCGACTCAAATATGCAGGATATGACTTAAGGCCATGTGCAAACGTCGATCTTAGGTCGCAGGTTGCCAAAATTTGACGGGAAGGATCGTGAGAGTCGACAGAACAGTACAGGTTAGGATACGGGTCTTCCAGTATTGAACTTGATCGACGAGCATAGCGAGACAAACTGAAAATACAGTGGGACAAAGTATGAAGTTCATTTCATCATCCACCAAAATTACAAAGTCTGCTATATATCATAACTTACAATTTCGACAATTATGCAGAAAAATTCCAAAGTATGCTATTCAGTTTTCCTCGCTCCCTCTCCTCTCATGCTAAGCTTGCTCTCATTTCAGTTTTTCTTGCTCCCTCTCATGCTAGGCTCGCTCAATTTTCATTTTCCCTCGCTCAATTTCAGGCTACTTAAATAATATTGGTAGTATTTGATCATCTCTGACGTAATAGATCCTTGTTGCATCATAAAAGCATGAATGCTCACTAATTAGGTACCTATGTATTATAAATTCTTTTCATTTGGCTTGACGTATCCCTTCTTTCACTTCTAATGAAATTGTTGTCTTTCATTAGATATTGTAGATTGGATTGACAAACACAATAACCATTGTTCAAAACACATTAACCAAAGTGAACTGTTCTCAAAAGCTAGCTTGAAATGATGTTTACTTGTCACTAACTTGTGCCGGTGTTAGGTATTTGGCTTTTAAGGCCTATTTGGATACCCCAAAATAAGTTACTTTGTATACCTACAGTAGTAGATAAGTAACTTATTCGAGATAAGTAAGCTCTGTAAGCTTGGTTTAAGATCAATTGGGAGCAAAAAGAAAGATTCAGACCCAAAAAACTCTAAAACAAAAGTTTCATCCAAACAAGGAAACTATGTGGTTTATACATGACGAAATCACCCATGAAAATTAGTGCGACAAGCATGAAAATGAGTAGTGCAAACATGAAAATCAACAGGGCAAGCATGAAAACAAGCAGAGCAAGCATGGAAATGTATAGGGAAAACTAGAAAATTAGCGGGGCAAACTAAAATATGAGCGGGATAAACTAGAAAAATAGCAGGGCAAACTAAAATATGAGCGAGGCAAACTGAAATATAAGTGGGGCAAACTAGAAAAACAGTGGAGCAAACTGAAGTATGAGTGGGGCAAACTAGAAAAACAGCGGGACAAACTGAAATATGAGCGAGGTAAACTAGAAAATCAGTGAGGGAAACATGAAAATCAGCGGGAGAAACTAAAAAAATGAACGGGAAAAATTAGAAAATGAGAGGGGGAAACATGAAAATGAGCGGGGAAAACTAGAAAATTAGTAGGAAAAACATGAAAATGAGCGAGGCAAGCATGAAAAATGAGCAGGATAATCATGAAAATGAGCGGGGCAAGTGTCACGCCCCAAACTCGGAAACCGGGCTCACAAAATTCCCGATCGCCGAATCCGGCGCCGACAGCCTCCGTAGAACCCCATTCTCGGCTCCTAGCTCCCATTCGCCAGGTTCCGATCCTGGGATGCTACGAGGAGGATTTTTTAACATTAGTCTGATACGTAATAAGCATAACCAAATGGCATAACCCACAAACAACAACCAAGCACTCCATTACATTTCCACTATGATCAAAAAAAAATTTTACAAGTACAATGAGCATAAAGGGAAATACAATGGCAAATAACAAAAACTCCGAAATGATCAGCAACGTGCTCCTGCCTCAGCGCTGCTGCAGTCCAACGTCACCTGCACGCAACGGTCGTGCATAAGCTTACAGAAAGCTTAGAGGGTGGTGAAAGTGTGTGCGCAAGGTAGTAATATGAATGCAATGTCAGAGTAATGCGGAATATGCAGATGGAACCAAAACGTCATGAGCCGTACCAAGGTTATACAATGCAAGACATGAATGGTATCGGCCATCCCAAGGCCATGCGATGTACAATGCAACTCAAGCATACAGGTACTCATCAATGTCCATACGTCAATACAGCTCATAGTAATGGAATATCACCGGGGTCTAGTACACTCTAAACCAGATTGCCGCCACATCGCGCGCAATAAGGTAAGTGGAAGAGACCTCACTATCCGTCTGCCAATATCGGGCGCGACTCGTCGATAGCGGACCCATTCCTCGAGCTGGTCAAACTCAGCCTAGCATTGCCCCCTACACTCGGGCGGGTAAGGCCGTACCCCCTTCCAACCGACCACGACACAGTGGAGAGCGTAACCGTCTGGTAATCGGCACTCAACGCTCATCTACCCACTCGGTCTAGACGTTGGAGCAACCTCTTGGTACCATAAGGGTTTAGGGACTTTCACCCAGGGATATCTATAGTACCCCATGTAGAACAAGTATTTCCGGTATCCAATCCTGCCAACCACGATACGTCTGTGGAGGCTACGGCCCCGATGTCGCTAGGGCGTATAATAACCATGTCACACAAATGCGGAATGCATGAATCACGCTATCCAGTCATGCAACCAATCCTGCGCATATCGTGCGCTCATGTAGGGCAACACCGCCTAACCGGGAGCCCATAGACAACCTGTCCGAAGGTATATGCTATGATCAGTCAATCCTCATATCAAGCATACATATGATGCGTATGATCATGGGTCATGAAACCATACTAAACATGTTATATAAAATGAAGTATCTTACTATGCAGATGGGCCTGGACGGCCGAAATACAACAAGTACGGCCAGTAATGGGCCCTAAGGAGAGTCGTAATGTGGACATCCAACCAACATTACATTCGCAATGTGGACGTCAAACCAACATTGCACCCAAGTCACGATCTTGTAAACCTCAGTACTTAGTCTATAATGGATTTACACATTGCAATGGACCGTAGGTTGTCCCCATTGGACCTCACATATATATCAAATATGCCATATCCCATAGGCCTTTTATTCATCAAATAGGCCACATAGATGGGCCACACCAATGGGTCTGATGTGCATTGCAATGGGTTAAACCCGTGGGTCTTGGATTACATCAAATGAGCTTAGTCTCATGGGTCTTATATATGACCAATGGGCCACACCAATTTGGTCCCCAAAAGTACATCAAATGGACTTTAATCTCGTGGGCCCTAGTACATCTCAGTGGGCCTTCACCCATGGGCCCTTAGAACGACAAATGGCCTAATCTCATGGGCTTTAAAATACAACAAATGGGCCCAATCCCATGGGCCTTGGAACACATCAAATGGGTCTACTTACATGGCCTAGAGGCCTACTGAAATGTTTATTTGCCATTCAAACTGATTGGTAAGGGGGCTCGCGGAAATATTCGTTTACAATCCAATATGTTCAAAAGGTCATACGGACCTTGGGCCCACATATATAATATGTATAGTAATATACATACATTATAACTACAACAATAACTTATACATTAAGGGAATAAATGTATATAAAATAACCATCTATAAATAGCTGCTGCTGTAGATTTTTAAGCATTTAAAAAGGGAATAGAGGTGGGTCCCACGTATGGCCCACCACTATATACATATTATGAACTATATAATATAAGATATAAAATATATAGTAGGTAATATGTATCCATATATAATGGTGAGACCCACATAAGTTGCTGTGGCTGGGGGACAGTGGGCCCCACCATCAAAACAGATGGACGGCAATGACAAGGGCACAATGCCCCGTGGGTTCCACCGTCTGTTGTACGGTGAGAAATGGCACACGCACAACACAACACATTCATCACTGTGGGTCCCATGTGGGGCCCACCCTGAAGTATTTAGATGACATCCAACCCGTTCATATGGTCACTTAGGCCTGAAATGAGTGGTAACCCAAATTCCAGATTGATCTGAAACTTCCGTGGGCCCAGAAGGAACTTTCAATGGTAGATATTCAATTCACTGTTTCCTGTGGTGCGGCCCACCTGAGTGTTGGAATTCGTTGAAATTTGGAGGGGGCCCACCTGAGGGTGGGACTCACCTCATGAACGGTTCTGATGGCATATAAACATCAAGGTGGGGCCCACGGGTGGTGGCCGTGGGTCCACTTCGTCCGCCCGCCCGTGCGCTGGCAGCGCTGGCAGCGCTGTCAGCGTTTCTTCATTGCACTTTTTAAAAAAAAAAAAAAAAAAAAAAACTGCGAAATCTCACAGGTGGGACCCACTGATCGAAAATCCAAACCGTTCAAAAGATTTTAGGGCCCACAACAGCCATACAAGTAAAATGTTTGGGTTTAAGTTGGCATGTAGAAACAATAAAATGGGCCTTAAAAGCCTTTGAAAGGTTAGAAATACCATTTTCTATGGTATGGCCCGCCTGATCATCAGATTGATCTCATCCTTTGGTTCAACGCCTAAAATGTCCTGAAAAACGGAATAGACGGCGTGGATGGAACAAATACATCAAGGTGGGGCCTGCATGAGCCGGCCCACCAAAATTTCCTTTTCCTTCTTTCTTTTACTTCCTTTTTCATATAAGGACGTCCAGCGTCCCCAGACGCTGGACGGTTGGCATTTGGAGAACCGATTATGGTGGGGCCCTGATTAGGTGGGCCACCACTGATGGATGGGGCATTTCAATATTTAAGGTGGGCCCCACTTGAATAAAAATACTTCCATCAAGGTGGGGTCCATTCAAGTGGGCCACAATTCTATAGCAAAAGAAATAATAATAATAAATAAAATAAAATGAAATAAAATAAAAGCAATGAAAGGGAGAGAGAGACATGGAGAGTGGGACACGGCTTGTGATGGAGGGTCCCCGTCATTATGGGCCCTCCCTTGCAATGAAACATACAATAAATGGATCCCTTGCACATGGGACCATTAGAAATGTAAATCAACGGTGGAGATCCATTCTCCACCGATATGGACGGTCTAGATGACCTTTCTAAGTGAAAATAAGCATCATGATGGGGTCCATGGAGATTGGCCCCATCATGGAACGATCGTGAAGATCCAAGTGGTCCATCGGCCACATATTAGGGTCCCAAGTGAGATCCACACCATTGATCGGTGGGCCTCACTTGGTCCACCATAAAAATAAGGAAAACTATCCTATAGATGCACCCACCGTCCGATCTTGTCGCTCCTAGAGGTTCCTTGGCACCTTGTCTTCAACTTCAATGGCTAAGATGAAGAATGGAGGGTTGAGATGGAAGATTTTGGGGTAGGGAGGTGGGCCACTTGAAGCTTAGAGGGACTTGGGAAATTCCATACGTGGGAGCCCTTTGGAATTGTTGTTGCTTGGAAATTTTGAAATGAGAAAGAGAGAAAGAGAGAGAGTGATGTAAAGGGAGAGAGAGAGAGTGATGGATGGATGGGTGAGTGATGGTTGTGTAAGAAAGGTATGGGTTGAGAAGACTTTGTTGGCTTTTATGTAAGAGAGGTATGGGTTTGGGAGACTTTTGTGGTTGCTTGGGAAAAGGGATGGAAGTGATGTGTACTTGACATGTGATGGCTTGATGGGTGATTGATTGATGGGATTGATGTGATTGATGTGACACATCGTTGAGATTCCCTTGGTTTTCTCAACGCGCGGCGTTTTCTCGCACCGAACGTTGGCTCATATCTCTTGATCAGGGTATCGCCTTGGCGCGCGAGTCGCGGTATCGGAACCGCGGCGACGGTGCGGTCGCTATGGTATTGGTCTCGGGTTGAGTTGACTCGGGTTGTCGGTACATGAATCCAGGTCGCGCGTCAATATTGTTCAAGGGTCGAAAGTTGCCGGAATTCGACCGGTAAGACCGCGGAAGTGTACGGAAAGGTACGGACCAAGATACGGGTCTTACAGCAAGCATGAAAATGAGCGAGAGAAACTGAAATATGAGTAGGGCAAACTAGAAATTTAGCGAGGCAAACTTGAAAATCAACGCGGCATACATGAAATTGAGCAGGGGAAACTAGAAAATCAGGCAAACTAGAAAATCAGCGAGTTAAACATGAAAATGAGCGGGAAAAACATAAAATTCAGCGGGGCAAACTTAATAAATAATTTCATGGCATGAGCTGAAAAATCTAAACATATGCAATGTTCAAATGGACCACACCATGTGAAATTTTGAATTGAACTTCTAATGTTGATCGTTTCTTATGGGCCACAAAAGTTTTGGATCAAGCTTATAATTGTATTTTCTATTAATCCATGTCTGTATGATTTTATGAATAAGTTTGATAACAAACAAACATCATTGTTGGGCCGACTATAGTTTCAACGATGGAAATCATTATGCCCACTGTTTCCTGTGGTATGATCCACTTGATCTTTTGATATGCTTCAATTTGGGGCTAAACCCCTTAAAATATATGAAAAAATGGATGGACAACGTGTATACATTACATACATTTAATGTGGGCCCAACTGAGTTTATTTTGTACAATGGGAGCGTACTGACTAACTCAGTACGCAATCCGATTACGTTTGTTACGCCCCACAATGATGTTTTATTTGTAATACATCATGTTCATTGGATTATGTAATACCCATTCGTTTTCATTGGAATATGTATACACCAAAATCCCATATGTGGAAGGGAACCTAAACATTGAGCGGGACAAATATGAAATTGAATGGGGCAAACATGAAATTCAACGGGGGAAACATTAACTTCAGCGGGAAAAATATGAAATTGAGGAGGGCAAACTAGAAAATCAACGGGGCAAACTATAAATTCAGCGGGGCAAACTACAATATCAGTGGGGCAAATTATAATTTCAGCCGGGCAAACTAGAAAATGAGCAGGGCAAGCATGAAAATAAGCGGGGCAAATTAGAAAATCAGCGGGGTAAACAAGGAAATCAGCAGGGCAAATATGAAAATGAGTGATGCAAACATGAAATTCAGTGGGGTGAACTTAACAAATAATTTCATAACTTGAGCTGAAAAATCTAAACATATCCAATGTTTAAATGGACCACACCATATAAAATTTTGAATTGAACTTATAATGTTGATCATATCTTATGAGCCACATAAGTTTTTGATCAAGCTTATAATTGTGTTTTCTATTAATCTATGTCTGTATGATCTTATGAATAGGTTTGATAACTAAAAAACATCACTGTTGGCCCGACTATGGTTTCAACGGTGGAAGTCACTATGCCCGTTATTTTTCTAGTTTGCCTAACTCATATTTCAGTTTGCCCCCCTATTTTTCTTATTTGCCCGAATCATATTTCAATTTGCCCCGCTGTTTTTCTAGTTTGCCCCGCTCATATTTCAGTTTGCCCTGCTGTTTTTCTTATTTGTCCCACTCATATTTCAGTTTGTCCCACTGTTTTTCTAATTTTTTTTAGTTTGCCCCACTCATATTTTAGTTTGCCCCGCTGTTTTTCTTATTTGTCCTGCTCATATTTCAGTTTGGCCCACTGTTTTTCTAATTTTTTTAGTTTGTCTCACTCATATTTCAGTTTGCCCCGCTCATTTCAGTTTACCCCACAGTTTTTCTAGTTTTCTCCGCTCATATTTCAGTTTGCGTCGCTGTTTTTCTTGTTTACCCCGCTTATATTTTAGTTTGCCCCGCTGTTTTTCTTGTTTGCTCCGCTCATATTTCAGTTTGCCTCGCTGTTTTTCTAGTTTGCCTCGTTCATATTTCAGTTTGTCCCGCTGATTTTCATGTTTGCCCCGCTCATTTTTATGCTTGCCCCGCTCATTTTCATGTTTGCCCCACTTGGGTGGTAGACTATTAGGGCCTGTTTGGCCAGGCAGATCCCATGGTATTAGGAGGGATGGGATCGGCAGTGTCCTTGGATAGGCATGACGAGCCAAACAGGTCCAGTGAACTTGTCCCGGGATATAAGCCATCCCATGGATCTTAAGACAATCCACTGACATCACCATCATTATCTTAAAATTGATCCTATCCCTTGGTTTTATGGATTAGAAGGTAAAATCCTAGGATATGGGGGGCTTGCCAAACAGACCCAGTGAACTTGTCCTGGGAGATAAGCAATCCCATGGATCTTAAGACAAGCCACTGACACCACCATCATTACCTTAAAATTGATCCCATCCCTCCTAATACCATGGAATGTGCTCGGCCAAACAGGCCCTTAGGAATTTCAACACCCAGTCAAGTGTTTGAGTATCCATAGGTGGTGAAATTCCACTAGTGTGAGTGTGTGAGGGTGTGTGTGCGTGTGTAAAAAAAAAAAAATCATTCTAGTTTAGGAGATATGCTTATTAAATACATAGGCAAAAAAATGAATTAAAAGATAGGAAAATATTTTTATATACTTATATATACATATTTACATAATTATGTATTAGAGAAAAATATAAGGAAGAAAAAGTTCTCCCTATAAAAAAAATAATAATAATAAAAACTGCTAGATTGTCTCGCGGCACTGCTGCCGAATCGGCAGTGGTGCCGCGACAAACTGTAGATTTATTATTATTATTATTGCTATGTTACTTTTGTGGATCCCATCATAAGGTCTGTGTTATATCCAAACTGTCCATTTATTTGGTGAGCTCATGTTAAGGCTTGAGATGAAAAATAAGATAGATCTAACTATCAAGTGGACTACACTATAAAAAGTAGTGGGGAATTGAACGTCTACCATTGAAACCTTTTTAGGGGTTATAGAAGTTTTGGATCGTTATGAAATTTATTTTTTCTCTTCATCCAGGTCTTTGTAACCCTATGAATGAACTTAAACGGGAGGACTTCTCACAAACATCATAGTGTGCTCCACCTAAGTTTCTAATGGTTGACGCTCATTCAACACTGTTTCTTGTAATGTAGTACACTTGAGATTGGATATAACTCATTTTTGGTCTCATAACATAAAATGAACTAAAAAAATATATGGACAGCATGGATGAAAAGAATACATCATGGTGGGGCCCACAGGCCACCGACGATCTGCCATTGGCAGGTGGAAGGAGGAGTACCCCATCCGTTTCCTTGAAAAGGAGGGGTATTTTCATCCGTGCGAGGAGGTCTAAATACGTATGTTAAGTTATTGTTCCAAGAATATCCAATGGATGAAGGTTGGGTCAACGGTCGTAAATTTCTTATTTCGGATCGAACGCAGACTGCGTTGTCAGTACGCTAGTACACGCTAGCCTACTGAATAGATTATGTAGGGCCCACCTTGGATGTATCTGTATTATCCACTCCGTCCATCCCTTTTTACATATCATTTTAGATCATGGCCCAAAAACTGAAGTATATCAAAAGCTCAAGTAGAACACACCAAGGAAATAGTGGGGATAGTGACGTTCACCGTTGAAAGCGCCTGAGATCCATGGTGCTGTTTATTTGTCATCCAACCTGTTTATAATGTCACAAGGACATGGATGAAGGAAAAACACAAATATTAGCTTAATCCAAAGCTTATTCAGCCCCCAGAAAGTTTTCAACGGTTAGCGTTCGGTTCACACTGTTTACAGTAGTGTGGTCCACTTGAGCTTTGGATATGCCTAAATTTTTGGGCTGATACTATTAAAATGACCTTATAAAACGGATGGACGGCGTGGATAAAAAACATACATCACGGTGGGCCCCACAAAGTTCACTCAGTAGACTCTGTCGGCAATCCACTTCCTTTCGAATCAACTGACGAAAACAGTACGGTATATTGTCCTTAATATCCAGTGTTGTTACGAAGCTTCTTGCTTAAGGAAGCAAGCCTCGTTGTATTGGTGGAAAACGAGAGAGAGAGAGTGAGAGAGAGAGAGAGAGATGGGGCTGCTCTCTAACAAGATCCCAAGGGAAGAACTAGAACCGGGGGATCACATCTATTCATGGCGGAATGCATACGTCTACGCACATCACGGTCCGTACTTTTGTTCCTTTTTTATTCACCCTCTCTCTGCATTTCGTCGCTCGATCGTTGGATCTTTCTTTTCTTGGTTTTTGATTTGTTTTGATTTTTTGGTGTCATCCAAATTCGACGGCTCCCAGTGTTTTTGGCAGTTACATTTGCTGCTGTTATTTCAGAGATTTCTTGACTGCTATGATTTTTTTTTTTTTTGAATTGTTTGTTAATGGGCTCAATGAAATGAAATTAGACGGAGGAGAGGGCGGATTTTGTTATTAGAATTATAAATTTGTGGGATGTTTTATGATTTTATACAGTAGCATCTGTAGAAAATGAAGTACCATTTTCACATGCGTTTGGGTGCACTATCAAATTGAATTGCAATTATTAATAATAAAAAAATTAGAGCAGAATAAAAAATAATTCTTTTTTGAAATCTAATTGAAGGAGAAAGAAGAGCCGATAACGAGTGGCCCTCTTGTCACTCTCCCTTTGGAAAACAACCCTCCCTCCAGACACAAGACCTTTTTAATCGAGGTTAATTTCCAAGGGCCTGGAATGGATCTGCCGAAATAGCCCACTTGATCGCATTGCATGAGTCTCCTGCAATCACCACAGCCTGCTGAGACAGAGTGAGAAAAACAATGCGTAACACTTCTCATAGCACATGTACCTGTGCAATCACACCTCATCCAACACAAGCGCATTCCACACTTGTGAACAAGCAGATGCCAATTGTGGGTCCCACCCAGTTAAGCCCACTTGTATGGAGTCCTTTTTTTGTTGTTGTTGTTGTTTTAGCTTCCTTGGTGGTTCCTTTGCAATTTTAGAAGTTCAAGTTGTAGTTAGATTAGTAATAGCCAGATTCATGTAAAGCTTATAAATAGGGTCTCATGGCCTCATGTATGGAACAACTTATGAGATCTTTCAATAGGAATTTTTCTGAGAGGTTTTCCTTAGGTAGAAGAAGCATGGATCCCACTTGAGCCCACATGGAAGCACACTAGGAAGGATTCCTTTTATTTTAGTTTCCTTTTTGTGTTAGCTTCTTTAGTGGTTTCTTTGCAATTTTAGAAGTCCAAGTTGTGGTTAGATTAGGAATGGACATGTTCATGCAAAGCCTATAAACAGGGCCTCATGGCCTTATGTATAGAACAACTTATGAGATGAAGGGTTTTCCTATGGCAGAAGAAGCAGTGTGGGGATTGCATCTCATGGCAGAAGAAGTGGTGAGGGGATTGCCACAAGCCTTTATATATATATATATATATATATATATATAAATTGCGATGCACCACAATCATTTTTTTACAAAACACTGACCTTACTAGGGCTGCATATCTGACGTGGGATGAATGATAAGGAAAAAAGAAGAGGAGAAGAACATAATTTTGCACAACCCACATAATTCAAGTGGCTAATATGTCAAGATATGGCTAGACCGATCATGACCATTTCAAGGTCTTTTTAACGGATCTGATTTGTAAATCAGATTGGGCTGAAACTTGTTCCATGGCCCAATTAGGACGTTCTGAACACAACGGATTGGCCTGGGATTTTGAGTTGGCCTTGCTTGTCCACACCGAAGATTGTATTAATTTATCACTTAGTTTAGTTTTCATCCCAAGCCGAACTATTGGTGGCAGAGCAACTATGTATCAATTGTGGCGGATCTTATGGAATGATTTTGGTGAAATTTTAGACCATCCATAAGGGCGCCATCAAGATTTGGATTTGAGTCTGTCCATCTAGATGGCGAATTTGACAATTTGGATCAGCCCAGGCTTTCGAGTTGGCCCCGGCTGTCCTTCAGTAAGAGATTTTTTACTCAGTAATTGAGGAAAATGGTATTTTCTAGTAAAAGCCATTTTCTAGAAAACAATGAGAAATGAAAAGTTGTTTCCCTTGATTGTTTTTCAACAAGATTGTCTTGAAAATTTTCTCTTCATTTCCAAACCTGTTGTTTGGAAAAAAAAAAAAAAAAGAGGAAAAATTCATGAAAATTTTACTCCAAGACGGAAGGTGACATGTGTACATTGAATATGGATTGTGGCATCTATCACATTGTCACACGCGACACATTGGCACGTGTGGGATGTTTGAAGATGGATTGTGGCACTTGTTGCACATGTTGCTTGTTGACACGTGTCACACATATGGAGCACTTAAAGAAGAGGGTGGCACATGTGGCACATTGGGCATGCGGCACATTGGCACACTTGACAATGGGTGGTCTTATGTGTCGCACGTGTTGCACATTGGCACATGTATGGTGCTTTAAGATGAATTGTGGCACACGTGGGGACTTAAATGGATGTTTGCAATGTGCAGCACATGAAGGTGGCTGGGTGCCTCATGTTGCATATGCCGTGTTTGTGAAGCACTTAAAGATGGATGACAATCATATGGCACATATAGGGCATTTGAAAATGAGGGTGGCATATGTTGCATATGGCACATTGGGGTGTGTGGCACATTGAAACGTGTGTGCGACATGTTGGCACATGTATGGTGTGTTAAGATGAATGGTGGTACATGCTGCGCATTGGCACACATGGGCATGAAGATGACGGTTGCATATGCAAGGGCGCTTAGAAAATGAATGGTGGCACATGTGACTATCACGTGAGATACTTTCTAAAAAGAGGTGTAATTTTTTCTCATTTCCTTCAATTTCTTGGAAACGACATTTCCTAAGTCTGGGCATGGAAATGAAAAATGGGCATTTTTTCCAGAAATTAGAGAGATGGAAATGGCATTTCCAAGAAATTTATAAAAACAAAGAAAGGAAATGCCATTTTCATGGAAATGATGTTTCCTCAATTTATATTTCAGCAAATCCAAACGGGTGTTAAATTGAATGTTAACAATTCAATTCAATTTTGAATCCCAATGAAGCTTTGACTAAGGTTGGCTGATTTGGCAAGTCTACTCGAGACTCCCCCAAGTCAATCTCGTTTTCACAATCCACAAAGTAAAAAATGGAGCAGACCCAGTGGGGGTGAAAAAACTCAATGAATCAGGTGAGTCTGCTTGAGTTTTCTTTGTGACTTGGTGCCTTGGACAAGTCTATTAACTTTGGGCGAATCATCTACGTTTTTATTCTCCATTAATCTTCTTCTTACGTCTTCCTATGTTCTTCTCCTTCTTGTTCCTTCCTTCTTCCCTTATGGCTGTGATGCTATGGGCTGCTGTTTTGCTGCAGCTACGATTCACATTCAACCCTAGAAAAGAGAGAAACTTTGATACTTTGGCGGAGTATGATAGTAGATATGATGGGGACATCACACGCACACGCATGCCCCCTTACGCACGTACGCAAGGAGGAGGAGGGCCCCGCCATCGATCCGGATCGATGACGACGTCCAGGGAGGGCCTCCTAGGTGCTGCGTTTTGGTTCGTTGGAGTGGACCCGATAGTCATGTGAATTCCACTACGGGTTCTCATGATCGTGGCCCACTATTCTAATTAATCTAGTACTTTGGGTTTTGCTTATTATTGTTATTTGGAATATCATGGACGGTTTAGATTGCTTTAATTAGTTGTTATTTTTTATCACTTGCGTACATGGCGCAAGTTTTAGGGTATAGAGTTTTATTATAAATAGGCACCCCTTGTAGTCTTTTTTCTGATTGAAGATTAATAAAATTTTTGCATTTTTCTACTCTTCTAAATTTTCGAATTGTGGAGATTCAATTGGGTGTGAAACCCTCCATTCCTCGAAGGACTGACTACCGTGTTGCGAAGCCACACCTATCCCGATTTTCCCCCACCTTCTACCATTCATGTTTCTCTTCTCTTGCAATTAACTACGCTTCAAACTTATCCTCCATTGCAACCGTTTTTCTCTCTACAGCAGATTTCCAGAATCTGGCCTTGCAGGAGGGTTGAAACTTCGACAGAGCACCATGCACAGAACGTGCATCGGATCAGGCTGAAATTTGGAAGTTTTGTGGCCCACCTCTGGCCAACTAGGGCCAAGGTGGCCGTTTTCTGATTTGTAGGCCCCACACACGTGCGAGACACCTCCAACGCACGTGCGTTTGGGTCTTCTCTACTGTCTACACATGTGACGCTTTTCTGGTTTGTCTCTCTCCTCTTTCACCCCTATTTCACCCCAAATTCCTAACCCTAACTCTAAATTACTCAAATCCCCAATTTTATGCTCTTTTTTCAACCTTAGGGTTCTCCAAATTGAAATCTGTGAATCTCTTGGATTGAGGAATTATTTATGTGCATGTGTGGATGAATTTACCCTCCTTTGATTGTTGTTTGGTCTATAATTTTGATTGATCCAGCCCTAACATGTGTAGGCCTGGATCCGCATAAGATTCCCCTTGATTGAATGCTTGAACTTTTGTGTGAGATATGAAATTTCTAAACTAACGTGATCTAAAGCCTGAAAATCTTGCACATCATATTTGAATTTCATGTCCAGCATCAAGATATGCAGGCACTATGAAATTTCCTATTTTCCTAATTGGTGGAACTGCTTCAATGAAAATTTGATGATCTAAATTCAACAAAAACATGCCATTCATCAATCAAAGGTTATAATCATTCAATCATATCTGATTTTGAGTATATAATTTTTTGTACATTGGGTCCCACATGTTGGACAGTTTACAATTACTGAGTACCTGCATATCAACATTGCACTCTCCCTGGTGACAAATCCCTTCCCCAATGGATAAACTGCTATAATAGTTTACCACTATTTTGAAAGTGGTGGTGACTCACCTCATCCGTGACACTCATCTAGGCCTTTGCAGACCATTGAAATGGTAGGGTGCATTGCTGATGGAGTATGTCTCTAAAGTCATCAAGCAATCTTAACCATCCAATTGATGGTCATCAAGTGGATGGTTATATGTAGAACAGTGAATGGTCCAAATTCCAAGCGAAAAGTCAGATGATTGTTGTCATCTGTTCTATGCAATTTTTGGATTGTGTTCCATCTACAAATGGGTCATTGATTTGGATGTTTTTGTTTGTCATACAATTATGCAATGTGTTGGTGGAAGGGTCCCCAACATTTTAAATTGGCGGTGAACTATCAATTGAGCTGCCAACTCCCCAAAACAGGAGCTTTGTTTGCTACTCTTGGCGGGGGAACAGTAGCTTGGAATTCTACAAAACTTGACTCGCCCAAGTCAAATTTTACAGATGGATGTAGTCGAGTCCAAGTCCTGCATTTGCCAACCTTGGCTTTAACTCGAAGGTGCTCTATGTTGCAAGTTACAAACTTGCTTGTTAGGTTCCAGCTTAACTTAATATGGATGAATGCATGCATGCTTTCAAGATTGAATTTCTAAAGCTTAACATAAATAGTTGAGTCTTGTGTGTATCTATCCCTTCCTCTCAGGTTGTTGCATTTTCTGTTTTTCAATGAACTGTCAGGGATATACATGGGCGACAGCAAAGTCATTCACTTTACTCGAGGAGCTGGCCAAGAGGTTGGGACAGGAACCATATTAGACCGTGTCCTCTTCAGTTCCTCCCATTCCCCTTCAGATGCTCCATGTCAGATATGCGGTGATCAGAAAATGCTCAATGGGGTAATTAGTTCCTGCCTCAACTGTTTCCTCTGTGGAGGTGATCTTTACCTCTTTCAATACAGTGTCTCTCCGGCTTTCTTCATTGCCAAAGCCCGAGGAGGGACCTGCACGCTCGCTGCTTCTGACCCGCCTGCTGACGTCCTGCACCGTGCCACATACCTTCTCCAAAATGGCTTTGGTGTTTACCACATTTTCAAGAACAACTGTGAAGATTTCGCAATCTACTGTAAAACGGGTTTGCTTGTGGTGACCAGCATTAGTGTAGGTCGAAGTGGACAGGCTGCATCTTTTGTGGCTGCTGTGACTACCATCATCTCCTCGCCACTTCGTTTCTTGACAACCAGTTTTGCTGGCTTGACAGCAGTAGCCGGCGGCATGTACTGCCTTAGCCGGCTTGTCTCTGATATCGGAATGCGCCGAGATGTTGCTAAAGTATCAGTTGAGAGTCTAGTTGCCAGGTCTGGCGTAGACAGGCCAGGTGCAGGAACTACAGAGTGACTCCTGAAGACTAGGTGCCGGAACCTGCTTGTGTTGCTTCCTTAGGTACACCATATTTGAAGGGTGGTTTGATTTGTCGAAACTGCATTTCTTTGCTTTTGATCTTTCTACTTCTGTTCCTTTCTATATAACTTCGATTTGGTGGTGGATCAGTTGCTTGTACTAGAGGAAGAGACTGTCTATGTTCCATATCATTCTTCATGCTTAAACTGTAAGATGAATGCCAATTTGATCCATAATAGTGGAATGGAAAGGTGTTCCACGTAAAATGAATGTAGTTATTTGATAGGCCGTTCGAGCCATTTTGTTATTTTATTTTTCAAGGAATTTTGTGCATCATCGGGCAGGTTGCTTGGTGAGGACCTAGGGCTTACTCATATCGCCATTGTATCTTTCATTGTATCTTTTTTTTCAACTCACCAAGTTTGAGTTGGGTTGCTGACTCTCCAAAGTAGTCAACTTTACCTAGTCATTAGCCAAATCCTCCTGTACATAAGATGTGGTTTCAGGACATACATCACATCCTAGGATGTTTTTTGTGCTTCATCTCTTTCATCATGTGCACTTGGAAGATGCAGGGATGAATAAGGAATATTGTTCTCATTTCTAAGAGTCCATTTTGAATCCTCTGTCAGCATTTCCCACTGTTTTCACTTTCATTTTTTTTTTTTTTTTTTTTAATTAATTTATTTATTTTATAGTTCAAATTTTGAGAAATCCATTTGAGAAATATGCTAAGGTTCATGCAATGAGAGACTGAAGAGGTGAAATGCGGTACACTTGCCAATGTGTCAGGTGATTGTATAAACTTGCAATGTGTGAACCTGTGTCTAGAAAGCCAAGCTGATCCACTCATTCAGTGGGTTACATGTTTTAATATAAAAATTTGAGCCCTAAATCTCTGTTTGCAACAAATGAAGCTCTCTATTCTGCATAATCCATGCTAGTGTCGTCCTTGGTTCAATAATCCAGAGCATCAGCTCTGATGGTGTCTCCTGTGGACCATCACTTCACTCATATGGACTGTTGTGGATACATGACTTCCCTAGTTGTTACTAAGAGAGAGAGACAATCTTGAAATGATTTTAATGCAAATGGGGCTAACAGTAATCTTAAGGGATATACATGATCTATAATCCTTCATCTCCATATGTACACGTGTCCTGAGAAGACCTCTGAATCCTCCATGGACTTTTTTACAACAGCCTATAATCATTACTAAATTATTAGATGAGCATCTGACCTAATCTTAGAGCAGTACAAATATATGGGGCTAAAGTCTTGCTTGTTTGGATGTAACTGAAAACCCCTCTGTAATATATGACCAAACGTCAACTTGCATTTACAAACAGCATTGGTTCATGGTAGGGTTACCATATGTTAAAAACAATGGGTTTTAGAAAATTATAACCAAGTCACCACCAATTTTCAGGCTTTGGAAAATGGCGACTAAAGTAGATGATTTGGTTAAGAGAAGATCCATGGCCCTTTTGGGGGAACATGACAATGGAAACACAAGTTATACTGAACAACTTGAAACAACAGAAGTGATTCTACTATTAGACTACTGTGGTCCGTATACTCGGGGTTTTTAGACTGTTTAACTACAAGACATCTGAAAAACTGCATTTGTAGGCAGTTTAAGAAACATTGATGCAGCATGCAAATGCCCAGCAGCACAAACAAGAGAGTTGAAAACGAGTGGGCAGTGTGCTGAGGCAGTGATCCTTCTCGGGCACCTGCTTACCTGTCCTATAAGATCCTCAATCTGTTTGAGTTAATATATTTGCCATTATAGATAGATGTGTATACGTGAGACACTACCGGGAAAAGGGAGAATATGACGGATAAAACCGTAGCTATATATTTTAGCTACGGTTATAATTCGTAGAATAATGGTAACCATGGTACTGTACCATACGTCTGAAAGTTATAGCTACGAATTACATCGGTAGCTATAGTTTCCGTAGTTCAAAAGTACATACATCTACGAATTATATTTGTAGCTAAAACTAGAACAAGGGTAGTAGCAATGGGCTGATGTTAGAAAGAGCTACGGTTACTAGCCGTAGCCATAATAAAAATTTTTTAAAAAAATAATGATATCTCTTACTATTGTAGTTGCCCTGATAGAAATTATAATAATCATATCTCTCGTATACTGGCAAGAACCAATTTCACTAGGAGATGAATGATGTAGTTATAGAAAAAGACACTAAATTACCTGAAACCAATGTTTTGATGTAGTTTCGTAAGTTCATTTACCGCTTTTTCCTGCATAAAAACTTTACCCTGGTTCATTTAAGGTACACATGGCCCAACCAGATAAATGGACCAGCTTGATTATTGGGTTGTATCTCAAGTATAAATGTGGAGCAGACAAGCTGCACCTTAAAAGAAAGAACTTTAACAGGACTGAACTTCCTATAGCAGACAAGATACATTGTTTACTAACCTATTCTACTTCACTTAAAACTTAAGCACCACACACAACATTTAGAACCAGGCAACAGCATGATTATGAGTAAGAAATGGCATGCAATAAATCATGCTCATTAGATGAATAAACTTCATCGCTCCACCACTTTATCAAGTTTCTTCCCTAAAAAAGAAAAAGAAAAAAGGCAATCAATGGCAAACTGATGAACACTAACATGGTAATAAGTGACTCAATAATCTGGAGTCCCTCCTATATCCACATCTCGCATCATTGAATTCCACCAAGCCTGGCAACAACCTCCTAAATCCACATCTCGCATCATTGAAATCCGCCAAACATTGCAACAAAACCACATACATGGATGCGTAGACCATCTTATCATGCTAGGATTCAAAACTAAAACCATTAAATGAGCACCAAAAATCACAAAGGCAAAGTTTTCTACTGAAATCCACCCAATAGTAAAAGTTGATCTCTTTAAACCCAAAAAAAGGATCAAACCATAAAAACTAGATCAAAACAATCTTCTGAAATGGAAGCCATCAAAAGGACAAGAAATGAAATGAAAATGCTGCAAATGCATTAGAGAGGCAAACCATTCCAAACTCAAAACAGAATGATCAAATTTTGGATATTTGAATCTCATCTAGGACAAAAATGTAGCTAGAAATGGAAAAGAATTTTCAAAACTAAAAAGATAACCAATTATAGCCAAATGACAGCATAAAAATTCATTTATTAAATAAATGACTACAAGAGTTTAATCAGTAAACAAAGAAAGGTGTGCATGTGTATCTTCAAACAGAAAGTAAGACCCACAAGAGGAGAACAAAGGACATAAGCTATAAAATAGAAAAAAAAATTTAAGCAATGGAGGAGAATACAGAGGAAAGGTCGTAAAAACAGAGTCTCCTTATTTACCTCAAGGTTCCTAGATAAATCTTTCACCTGCTCTGTCAGTTCTTGCCTTTTCTTTACAGCTGCAACCAACAAGAACTATTGTTAACACTCTAGATGAGAATGCCTGTGAGAAAAGAAACAGCACAAATATCGCATTAACGGACCAAAGCATCCTCAGCAAATGGACCTAACTTCAGGAAAAAGAAACTGCTGACCAATAATTCAGATTACCTGGGTAATGATTGTATTCTTGTAGAATTACAGAAATGGCAACAGATATGTAAGATTACTAAGCTCAAACCTTTGCTGGATTATGATCAAACTACAGAAGAGTCAAGGCAAAGAAGCTTTAATGTCTGACCCACAAGAATACAATAGCAAAAATATTAATTCACATGACCATCATCAGAGCCTTGTCCCACCTATTTACAAACAGCTGGAAAAAATACAAGGGAAGTGATGAATGAAGAAAAAGAGAATCATACTGTAAATAGAAGTTGCCCAAGTTCTCTTCACTGCCTTTTATTTAAAAGGATCACCATTACTTATCACCAAATGAAAAATTTGAGTTGATGCCATGTGCACCATTTAAAATGTCTGTGTATAAGAGTCAAATGATGGCTAGAGTATCAAATAACTTGGCCAATAGCATATCAGTTGATAGTCTAACAATGGAGGTTTGTTATTCATCCAAGTAATGTTTCGACAGTGCAAACTTCTCTAATTTTGTTTTGGCCAGGTTTTGTGTGTATCTTCTTTCCATTAAGCACTAAATTCGTATCATGCATTAAAATGTATGTTTAGTTAAGGACAACAATTTTAATGTTCATGTAAAATACTTTTAATTATCATAATTTTTCTATTTTTTTATTCTTTTCATATATTTTTTTTCCCTTTGGAAAGATATAAAATACCTAGATGAGCACATTGAGCAAAGCAGCAAAATGTATCATATTGGATAGCCCAAGGCACTGATGTAATGCATGAAAACAATATTTGAACACTGGTTTTGTTGGTATTGGATGTTTTCTAAGATCACCTCGAATTTTCAGACATTAATGCTCTCATCTTGCTGATTACCTGGACAAAACATTAGTGCAAATGCATATTTTGTGTTACTGAAAATCAGACCAGCTAAAATCAGACTTAGTAATTAGGATAAAAAAGGCTGAAGAATAGACAATCCAACTGGCTGCCTTCTCATGGCTGTCAATTTTACAGAGATTGGGATCATTTCCGTTTTGGGACTTTCCATCACTGCTGGAGAAACCGTTACAGGACAGAGAGATGTTTTTCATTCATTGTTGGTAGATATGGGGCGTTCAACCATTAAGGGAGAAAGAGAGGGAACCATTATGGCCATCAATGGCCACACGTTTCAATAATATGGAAGTGTGAGATACGAGCCAATCATTAGATAGGCCCCACCTGTACATTCAGTGGCAAGCAGACAAATCCAACATGAGGCAAGCTAAATGGGTGTGTTAAACATGTCTTTGGCAAGATAGTCGCACAGAGTAGAATTCATTTGATTACTCTCAAAAGTAGCCATCGGATTCTTTTAGCTACAAGATTCAGCCTAAGATATCAAATCTTGTACAAAAACATGCATATTCACATGTAAAATATGGCAAGAATAAAATTCTACTCAAGATGATTAGCAGAATACTTTTTCCCTTTCTCCTTTTCCTCAAGCTCTGGGAACCACACAAGTAGACCAACCTAGTAGTCTTTTTATAAGATCAACAAGAAATATACATGTCCTTAATTCACATCTCCAATGGTTATTGGCTTAAACAAGAAAAGTCTAAACCCCCTATTTTCAAATTCCATCTATTTAACTTTGAACTTCATCCAAACAAATTGAGAGATCATACTCTTCAGGGGTGAGAATGTTACCACATTTGCTTTCAGGGGAATGTCTATCATACTAAATTCGGCTGCCAAAACTTGTAGTTCACCTGCCATTTCAGGCCTGTTCCCATGATGTAGCAAAATTGAAATAATGGACTATGGGATGACCCAAGTCCCAACAGCCTTCTAGTATAAACTTGAAACCACCTAAGACTGAGACTCTCAGTCATATGAAAACTAACTCAAATCTTTTCATACGATAATTGATCTCATAGCGCAGTCATATGTATGGCCTATGTGGACCTCACAATCTGAAGAATCTCCTAAACAAAACTTTCTACAATAAAATCCCTTACTCTACTGCTATTGGCCCACATGTATAGGGCCCAATTTAGTCTCAATTAGCCTGTAATTGAAAAAATAAAAAGCAAGGCAAACATGGAAACAAGACTTCACCACTATCACCATCATCTAAGCCTTATCTCAAATTGGGGTCAGCTACATGAATCCTTTTTTGCCATTCCACTCTATCAAGGGCCATAACTTCAGTTAGACCATAGGTGTGTGTGTGGGGTGCGGGTGTGTGTGAAAAAAAAAACAAAAAAACCCGAAAGGCAATTAAAGTTTCTCCCTACTTAAAAAGATCATTGACATCAATCTGCCTATAAAACTTCAAAATGAAGACAATACTAAATTTTAAAGGTATAAGAGACAGACGAAAACAGAATGGCAGGATCTCAATCATTAATGATGCAAGACAGACCGTTGCATCAACAATTTGGGTCCACCATTAGACCCAACTGCTGTTGAGAAAGATCGGGCCATTATGTATAGTCCCATTGGACTCTGAAGTCTACAGATCCAATGGGATGGACCATCCAATTGTTTGTAACGCACACGGGTCAATCAGATGGCCAAAACAATGGATTGTGAAGGCCCACAAGTCCAACTGGAAGATTTTTTATTTATTTATTTATTTATTTATTTTTTTGGGGGGGGGGGGGGGGGCAGGGGAGGGGAATTTATAAGCAAAATGTTTTTTTGGGTGCGTGTATTACTGAGTTGTATCTGACCTTAGATGATGATGTGCATGATGATGATGATGATGGGGGACGTGCATGTGCATGTGTGAGATGATGATCATAACAATGACGATATGTGTGTTGTGGTGGTGATGATGATAATGACAACAAGGATGATTATATGTAAGTTGTATGAATGTATACATGAGTTTTTTCTTCACACAATTTGCTCTGCTTCATATGGCGGTACAAAGGGGTGTTTTGGTAGTCGGATACTGTTAGGATTCTTTATTTAGTAACATGAATACATATTTATATATTGTGTTTGGGCCATTAATTGTTTTTATTTGGCCATGCATTGAATTTCACCAATCAATCAATGATTATATCAAAATTATATATTTCTTACCTCAAAAAAAAATCATATATATTTTTTAATGAAAATCCATTAGAATCTAAACTTGCCATTTGCATTTTTTATTTTAACTTATTATCTTGCATGTCTATAAATTTCTAGTGACTGTATATGAACCAAATTAACATGCCAAAGTATCCAAAATTTTCTCTATTACAAAAGGAGAAAAAGCAAGGGAAAGTACAGGGAATAAAGAAACAAGCAATGGAATAGACCATCCGTGGGTCATACTTGTTAAAAAATACTAATAAATACCCTTTCCTTTTACAAAAAAACCTTCCCATGTCCTTTTAATAATAAAAAATGTAATTGTGTGGGTAAAAAGTTTCTATTAGCTTTGTCATGTTTAATAGAGGTTAAAAAATAAAAAATAAAATAAAATAAATAAAAACCTAGTTGACAGGTTAATATGATAGTTCGCCATCATTTTAAAAATTTCTTAGACTTTAGTTGGATTGAATGGTTTTTTTTTTTTTTTTTTTCGTTGTCTTTCTTTCTTTCTTTTAAAAGTCTAGTTGGTGTTTGAGAATAGGTAAAGTCCAGTCATCAGATGGTCACACTTAGATGGAGAATGAGCGCGTCACCCAGTTGGCAGCATTGGTGGGACCGAGGTCTTCTTGCTTCCACAGCTGTAAAGTTCACAAAGTGTGGCCCAACTGAGTTTTATATTAGGGTACTTTTTGTATATTCTCTTAATGCTAGTGACTTATATACCTGACTAACATGATCAGTGAAAGATAGACATACACACAAACATATGATAGGCATCATATCCTCAGTATGGCATCTGAGGCCTATATGAGAAGTAGTTCAAGCTGATATTTTGGCCTCATGGCTAACATCCACAATAGTACCTGATAAACCGAATACATTTTTCACTTCTAACATGGTTCGACCCACAAGCTTTTGTGTTTCACGCAAGGTGTGAAACGGGTGCTGCTGGGATTCCAGTCCGGAATCGTGTATCTCGCTTGGAGGTTTGCTCGAATACATCCTGTATGTATTTGAAAATGATACATCGGGACTTTAACCTTTCAATACGGGTCGTTTTACAATGATCCGAACTGTTTATTCGATATTTTGCGCCTCGCAAGGTGGACAAACAAAAGAGAAAATCTCTGACATTCGATTATTTTAACCGTTTTAAATTTAGCTGTTTTGCTTTGAAAATGGACGATTAACAATGGCCTTTTTATAATCAAAGGTTAAAAATATTCAATCTGAGATATTTTTGCGTATACCCTATCCATTAGAAGCCGTGTATCACATGAACGATTTTGGATCGTTGCAAAGAAGCCAATTCCAAAGGTTTAAAGTCCCTACGTATTCAATCAAGCCTCTCTGGCATATCCGTCTTTCGCAGTTCTTAATTTTTTTCTTTTGAAATTTGTAGAAGCAACGACAGCGAGGCATAGCCGCCTATCGCATTCTTTCTCTCTACCTCTCTCTCGAATCAAAAAGAAGCCCGGGGCATTATTTGGACGAGAGCAGATCTGCCGTTGCACCTCTGTCCTTTTACTCTCTCCATCTGTCTGATCGCATTGAGGTTGGGAAGCACCTCTCTCCGCCCTCTCTCAAAACCCTAATACTTTCCCTTGTCATTTCTCTTTCTTTTCTTTCGTATAATTCAATCTTTCATCCCATAAAGACCCCCTCTTTCCCTCTTCTTTCCCTAACAAAGACTGCAATTCAACCCCCATCTTCGATAAATCAATCCACCTTCTTCACACACATTTAATAACAAACGATTCCTCATCCATTTCTTTTCCTGCTTGCTTTGATTTTGTAGGGGTTTGCAGGAATAACTCTCTGCCGATCATCCGAGTCTACGTTCTCTGGGACAGGCATCGGGGCTAGGCTTTACAATCTCAGTGAAGAAAGCCTTTTCTTCCTTTGTTTTTCTCTTTCCTATGTTTGTCTATGGATCAATTTACAGATCCATTGGACAAAATGAAGGAGTAAGTAGGTCATAGGACTTCTCCTGAGGTTAGTTCGTATCCATAACGTGCTTTTCTTATGTTCTTTTCACTATTTAGGATTTATCATGGTAACTTGTTTGCATTCTGTTTCTTATGTCAGCAAGTCGCGTTGTGGCTTTCATCTCATTCTGACTGCTATTGGGTGGTTTCTTTGGCGGTCATCAAATGGCACCCCTTTACTACATCATTGTTGCGTTCCCTTGTGCTGTTGGAGCGATTGCATTGGCAATGTTTCATATATACAGACACCTTTTGAATTACACGGAACCAACTTATCAGCGCTACATAGTTCGAATCATCTTCATGGTTCCGGTATGCAGTTTATCCATCTTGATTTTTGTCATTATGATGATTACTGGCTTTTCCTGATTCCTTTTTGCCCTCATGCTTGGTTTATTGGTCATGTTGCATTCTAAGCTAATGTTTATTCTCGTTTGGATTATTTTTCTGTCTAAACTTTTGATAGAGCAAATGTTGATTTTCTTTCATTGTTTGGTTTTTGGTGTATGTGATTGTCTGCATTACTGTAAGTTACTGTTCATTTTACCGTTTTTGGAACCCAGTGCTTGTTACTAGAACTTTATCATGGATACATTAATTTCACAGGTGGAGTATGCTGTAGACTTTTCACTAGCTCACTTGTTATGTGTTTTATTAAATTAAAGGCATGGTTGAGCTTCAAACATTGTCATTCATTCTTAGTACTGTGTTTATCGTGGACATGCTTGGGTGGCAACTGTGAACTTTCTAGACTAATATGACAGCAATTATTGTTTAGCATTACTCTCATTACACACAAGGAGAGGCCTATGGGTTGTAAATACTTTAGTTTTGACAGTGGATTGGAGGCCCTTAATGGGTCCATAGAATATGGCCCTCTATTATAGAACCTTATTCCCGCTACAGCCCTCAAGCATGTTGAGTTTCCCAACCGCTCTAATAGAAATGGGAGCCATCCACCCTGTAGTTTGTTCTAACTCAGGAACACTTCCCCAAATATCCTGGAACTGCTATTCAAAATATCAGTATCTTTACATGAATCGGAGACCTGGAATACAGGAACATGTATCAAGATTGTCAATGATATCACAAATACTGGTGAATATATGGTTGTCCGAGGGAAACATTGGAAAACATTAGGAAAAAGCTGAATTTTTTTCAGTGGAACTTCAAGAGATGTTAAGGGTGCGGGATTATAAGTTGTTTTGCAAAAGCTACTTATGTCTTAAGTAGTTGATGTTGGTTTCCATTTATTCAGTGCATAAATATGCTTGGCAAACAACATCATCACCAACCAAAAAGAAGAAAAGTTCATTTAGTTTCCTTCCTGACATAAGCAAGTTTTTTCACTTTGCTACACATGATGTTCTGATATACCCATCAGATGTGAGTTCAATAATCTCATTTCAAATTCAAATCCAAAAACAAATCAAAGTTCATGCATGAATTGAATTCATGTATGAATTGAATTCATGTACGAGTTAAATTTACTACGTATGTCAAATTCCAATTTATTTATTTTTTATAATTAATATGTCAATCTCAAATCCTCTTTCCCTCTCAAATCGTCTCTCCTCTCCATCTCTCCTTTTCCTCTCAATTTCTCCACCTCTCTTTCTCATCATAACATCACTAGAAAATCCCATAAGCACGAAACACAATTAAAACTTATAATTATTTGAGTAGTTTATCAATTGAAAGTTCCGAAACACTATTGGGCACAATGCTATTCATTCAAATCACACCACAACACATCAATTTTCCACAAAATAAAATAAAAGAAAATCCAAAACCAACCATAAATCACCTAAACAAATAAACAATACTTGATTCAAATAAACACCCATAAGCCGAACCCCCTCCAAATCCCATTTTCTAACCAATCATGATAAAAACAAACCACTCAAAACTTCCTAACCAGCTAATGCCAATGTCTATGTACTTTTTTTTTAAAAAAAACACCAAAATCTTGCAAATGAGAAAACAAAACATTTGATCAAACCCAACATAATCTAATCTAATCTAATCTAATTTGCTTTAGGAGGAGATTCCAAGACGGGCTCATTTGTCCCTGGATGAGTGTATAGTAGCTAATTGTTTCTCCATTCGTGGTGATTCTATCATTCGGTTGCCCTTGTGCCATAGAGATTTTTAGATGAGGAAGTGGGTGACTTCATTAGGCTTCTGGATTGACAATAGCGGTATCATCCTATTGTGGGTGAGAAGGATTCAATGGTGTGGCATGTTCATAGCTTAGGCCACTCCTCTGTTCGGAAAAATCCATAAGGAGAGAAGTGGGTGACTTCATTAGGCTTCTCGATTGACGATAGCGATATCATCCTATTGTGGGTGAGAAGGATTCAATGGTGTGGCACGTTCATAGCTCAGGTCGCTCCTCTGTTCGGAAAAATCCGTAAGGAGGGAAGTTGGATCGCGCCTTCTTTTGGCACCATTCCCTCTACCCCCTTGGCCTTTGTTTGGTTGGTGGGAAGAAAAAAAGCGTGTTTACTATAGATAATCTTTAGAAGAGAGCTTTGGTTCTTCCTAAGATCTTTATTACGCACGTATGAGATTGAGACGATCGACCACCTGTTCATCCATTGCTCCTTTACTTGCAAGTTGTGAGAGCACGTTCTTGCCCTATCCAACATTTAGTGGGTGATGGCCGCTTTTTGTCAAAGACCTTCTCTATGCCTAACATGGTAGCAGGCTTGGCAAGGAGGGCAAGGCGGTATGGCATCTTTATCCTCATGGCTGTTTGGTGGGTCATATATGGAGAATTGAATTGTTGATGTCTCAGGAATAAGAATGGATCCTTGGCAGAGGTGGTGAGAAAGATTAAGGTGGAGGTGGCAGGATAGACGTCTCAAATGGAAGCAATGGATATTTGTAACCTTTTATTTTTATTTTTGGGATGTAATTCGCTTTGGCTGTATTCCTTCCCCACTAAGCTTGTGTTTTGGTGGGCTTTTCTAATAAAATTTTGTAACTCTTAAAAAAGTCATTATTAAGAACAAAGAACACTAATTCGGGTTGCTAAAAATAGCAATCTAGATCGCAAATGACAAGTAATCTGGAATGATGAGTATTTGTGCTGGCTAGCATGTGTGGTTTCAACATTTCATTTGTGCTTGCTCTTTAGAGACATGTTACTTATGAATTGTTTCTCACTAATATGGCAGATGCTTGTTAGCTTCTTTTCTTTTCCTTTCTTTTTTATTTTCTAAATAAATGCTTGCTTGTTTATTTTCTTTTCCTTTTCTTCTTAATAAATACCAGTGTTGTAAATAGCGGTAGTGTGTGGCGTAGCATTCATCCCTCTATAGTATGTAGCGTACGCTACACGATATTTTTATTTTTTAATTTAAATAGAAAAAATATGATAAATAGTAAAGAAAAAAATATATAAAAAGACCTAATTTTTTTTCAAGTATAAGCATGTTCAATCAAGTTATTAATTTTCATTTATCAAAAGCTAATCCACATATAAATTGGATCGAATAATTATCACAACAATTTTCTAAGCAAACCACTTGGACCATACCATAGAAAACAATGCACATCCACCCATGCACGCACCTCAGTGGGCCCCACATGGGCCATACCGTAGAAAACAATGCATAGCCACCAAGGTGTCCCGTATCGGTATCGGTTGGCGTAATGGTTACCTCCAAAACCGATACGGATATGGGGGCGTAACGGCGATACGGGGGTGTAACGGCTCGTAACGGTGCAAATTTTTTTTTTTGCCAAAAAAATATGAAAAAATATGGATTAAATCCGGAATATTCTAAGCATTCCAAATATGCATTCATTTATAAATTGGAACATGTTTATGGTGGTGTAACGGTCCACTCTTTGGTGAGAAATTGTATTGAACTATCTGATGAATTTATGAACTAGATAACCTGAATTTGACTACAAAATTCATATATTTAATTTTCTAACTATCTAATATCAATGATGAATATATTAGAATGAATGTAATATGAAAATATCTTACATTAGGGGTTTGCAATTATTTTTGAGGAATTTCTCGAACATGCGTAAATAGAAAAAAAAAAATAAAAATATATATATATATATAAAATGGTACCCCAAATCTATAAAATGCACATTAACATGTTCTACTATGATTAACACATCACATGGCATGATTAAAACAACAAAACAATCATTAAAAAATGATTTTTCGAATTTTTCAAAAAAGGGTCATAATTAATGTGTAAATAGAAAAAAATATAAAAAAATATAAAATGGGACCCAAAATCTGTAAAATGCACATTAACACGTTCTATTATGATTAACACATCACATGGCATGATTAAAACATCAAAACAATCATTAAAAAATGATTTTTTGAATTTTAAAAAAAAAGGGCCATAATTAATGCGCAAATAGAAAAAAATATATATATAAAATGGCACCTCAAATCTGTAAAATGCACATTAACATGTTCTCCTATGATTAACACATCACATGACATGATTAAAACAGCAAAACAATCATTAAAAAATGATTTTTTGAATTTTTTTAAAAAAGGGCCATAATTAATGCGTAAATAGAAAAAAAATATAAAATGGCACCCCAAATCTGTAAAATGCATATTAACATGTTCTACTATGATTAACACATCACATGGCATGATTAAAACAACAAAATAATCATTAAAAAATGATTTTTTGAATTTAAAAAAAATGGCCATATTTAATGCGTAAATAGAAAAAAATATAAAATATTTATAAAATGACATTTGTTGGATATCCATGTGGTCCATCCTTTTTGCCCACTTATTTCAGGGCATGGACCAAAAAATGAGGCTGATCCAAATCTTAGGTGGACGTGGATCACAAAATAGGCTTTAAGAAGATTTTAACGGCGGGCATTCAATCCCAATTGCGTGGTCCAATTGAGATTTTGATCCCTTCATTTCAAGGATCATGATTTAAAATGAACTTGAAAAATTATGAATGGCATGGATTTACCATACATAAATCAAGGTGGGCCCCACCGCATGCAATAAAATAGTGAGTGTGCACTATGCAGCGTGCACTGCAGATTATACCAAAAAAAAAGAAAAGAAAAAGAAAACTGAAACAGCCACGCCATTCCGTTCGGTTTTGCTGGAAAAAGAAAAGAAAACAGAGGGAAATGAAAAAAAAGATGGAAAGCAGAGAGGGGACCGAACCGAACCGAGAGAGAGAGAGAGAGAGAGAGAGAGAGAGAGAGAGAGAGAGAGAGAGGGCTGCCGCTGCAGCCGTAGCAGTGCCACAGTCGCAACCGCAACAGCTCCATTGTAAGAAGAAGAAGAAGAAGAAAAGAAACAAAAAAGGTAAGTTTTTTTTTTTTTTTTCAAGGCCCGTAACGGCCGTTACGGGTCCGTAACGGCCGTTACGGTCACAGAATTCCATAACGGCTGTTTCGACCCAGTATCACGTAATGGTGTCAGCTGTTACCGTTACGTATCGGCCGATATGGCCGTATCCTAACGGATACGGGACACCATGATAGCCACATGAATATTGAAAAAGAATTGAAAAAAAAATGATAAAGAACAAAAATGCACAATTACCAGCATTTTAAAAAGAAAAAAATGAAAAAAAAAGGTCAAAATAATTAATTATTTTCATTGTACATGAAAAGAAACTCACTAAGGGGAACAAACCTACTTATTGTAGGCTCAAGAGGAGATTCAATCAATTAAAACTTTGAAAATTGAAGCTCCATAGCCGTCTGGAACCGAAATTGGGAAAATCTGATTTCTCCTTCATTTCTTTTCCAATGATTGTGAAACTGCACCAATGGACCTCCATATAGGCTCCAACAATTGGCCAAAGAAGCCCCTTCGATGGCTTTTTGGATTGAAAATTTAAAGAGAGGGAGAAGAAATTTTAACGGCGAAGGCTTTCCAAAGGGGTTTTCGAAAACCCTATTTCGATTTTCTCTTTTAAGTTAAGTTTTCTTGTAGTGTTAGTTCAATACACATTATATCAAATAAACACCATTCTTTAACAACAAAATCAATACAATAGTATTAGTTGCTGGTTTTATAATATAAAATTTTTAAAAATATGAGTTCACCACCAATTTTTAACAAAGAAAAGTTTTAAAAAAAGGTGCAGTGTAGCGCATGCTACCTGCGCTCTACGCTACGACCCCTGTAGCATACACTATTTGGCAACGCTACACTATGTAGCGTACGCTACCGCTATGCTATGGACGCTATTTAATACACTGATAAATACTTGTAGTTTCCTTTTCACTTAGTTCTTGTATTTCTTTTATTATTATTATTATTATTATTATTATTATTTTTTTTTTTTTTTTTTTCTTTTGTTGATTGCTTGATTGAATAAACGTATTGTTCCCTGCTAGTATTTGCAGCCAACTACTTGGGCATGTCCTTTACACTTTTGATCCAATGATTGTAAATGTGTCCCTCAAAGCCAATTTTGGTTGCCTGTGTTTATAACCCGATACAAGCGAACTGTGTGTGCCTTGTGCTCAAAAGTATGTCCGGCAACTGATCCCCCATGATCCTCATCTGCTTGCTTGCCCTTTAGGGTGTGCATATATTAGTTAGGCAGGGGTTAGTATTGAGTGGGAGCATGTTGATATGTGAGTGTCACCAACCAGAGCATCCTTGTGGCGGTTCCAGCCTGGTGAAAGAGGAATGCTGATGTTTGTTGGGGCAGCTGATTCTAGAACTTGCCAATCTACCATTTGAATGCTGACCCATATTGCTGCTAGAGAGGCTAACATGATGATCAAGATGATATATTCCATCAAATCATAAATAAATTGAAGTCAATTAATATGTCGCAGATGCATCATACCTCCATTAACTTCATTTCCTTGTTGTCTTAACTTCTCATGATCTCATTTCTTTGACAGGTTCACGCATTGATGTCTTTCCTCTCCCTGGTCTTAAATGAAAGCTCAATCTACTTTAATTCAATCCGTGAAGTGTAAGGATATTGCACATCTATCTTCTTGGTGTAAATAATTTTCTTACATTTTTCACAAGTTTGACTTCACTCATTAATATTTTTCCTGTTCGTATGGTGCATTTTTATCACATTTCTCAACAAATTTGACCCTTCAAATAATAGGTACCTTGTTGATAAATTTTACATGTAGAATGAGAAATAGGAATCTATGTCCATATTGAAGATGGAAAATTTTATTATATCTGGTACCATGTTAGTGGTTACTTTGGAAAGCACAGATCAAACCCCAAGCATTATATTACATGTATTATTTGGCAAAGATTGAGCATGATGTTTACGGCACTATGTTAACTTTTGAACAAAATTTTATTTTTGCCTAAAAAAGAGAAACGTCAAAACTTTTACTTTTGCCTAAGCAATAGGTGCTTCTCTGCATTTTTTTTTTTTTTTGAAGAGTAATGCAATTTCATTGAAAAGCCACTAATACAATAGTCAGAGCGGAAAAGAATACAACCCCAACTTACATCTTAAACAAAGATAAAACTTTACAATCTTTGACATTCTTTATCTTGGATGCCCATTCTAGAACATCTCTTCTAAAAAATTAGAAAACCTCCTTCCATAGGCCTTTGCCATTGAGGAAGCATCTCCCATATTGGGCAATGAAGAAAGAGATGGACAATGAAGAAAGAAATGATCTATTGACTCTGCATCTTTCATACACATGAGACATATTGGGAAGAATCATTGGATGTATCTGAAGATATCTATGGCTAATACTCTCCCTCTCCCTACTGGTCATGAGAAAACTGCCACCTTAAATGGAGTGCATAGAACCAAAAACCATGAAAGAATTCCTGACTTGGAGATGACAATGGTTTTCGGATCAACTTGTAGAAAGGTTGAACTGTGAATTTACCCAATGGAGAAGCATTCCAAACGAGGGCATCCAAAAGGGATGAAGATAGCTGAATATTCTGTAATTGCCTCCTCATCAGATAAGTCCCTCCTGCAAGGAGGGCACCAAACCCCATTGGTGCCTTGTAGGAAATAGCAACTAGCTACAACCATATCTTTAGATGGGGCTAATCTTGCCAACAGTGGGAACTCGTTTTCCAATGGACTGATCCCACACACAAGGATGGATGTGAGTCCCATCTCCAATAGAGAATACCAAACCTTGCTTGAATAGAGGATCGATAGAGGAAATTGCTTTCCACATACAAATTGCTTTCCACATACCCAAAGCTCTATAAAGAGACAATATCTGTCTCTCAACCCCCCCCTACACACACACACAAAAGTACAAAACCTCCAATACCACTTCCATAACAATGCCACATGCATGGACTCCAACACTTGAAAACCTACTCCCCCTTCAGACATTGGTTTGTGACCTTTCCTTTCTATACAGGACTTTCTTTTTATCTTTAATAAAGTTGTCACTTATAATCAATGTTATCAAAATCGTATGATTCATATTGTATCATATGGGTGTACGATTTGAATCATACACCAAAATCGTAAATCCTAAACAATTGCATGATTATCATATGAATTGTATCGAATCAGAAGATAATTATACACTGCATAAATGGGCTAAAAAATACATAAAAAATCAAAATATTATTATTATTTATTCATTTTTTTCCTTTTCTTTGTACCCTTTTGTTCATAAAATATGAAAAAGGCTCTCCCCTATTAAAAATGTCCTTTTTTTTTCAGAGAGAGAGAGAGAGAGAGAGGGAGAGAGAGAGAGAGAGAGGATATTTGGGGATTTTGATGTTCAAAAACCCAAGACGAAGAAATCAAGATATCTTTTTTTCAAACATGATTTTGCATTCAAGAATACAAAACAAAATTTTTAAGGACTCTTGTATGTTTTTCATGGTAAATTTTCGAAAAGACAACAAAGGAAAAAGACAAGAATCTTTTACTACCATGATACGTATATATGTATACCATATACATTTTCTCAATTGATAATATCATGATATGTATTACTTTTTTGGTACATGTTGATGGTAAATGGATGATTGATGCATTTTTAATATTTTATGATTCAGTTATATCTTTTCACATGTCTTATATATATTTTTTGTAAATCAGAAAAATCTTACAATTTACAATACGATTTGTGATTTGATACGATTCAACTCCTATTACGATTTGCGATACAATAACGATTTTGACAACATTGCTTATGATAATGAAGATGATAATTTTGACATGAATATCATGGGGGGCAAATGGGTTTACATGATCAAACACAAAGTAACTGGCTTTGTAGAAAAAGACAGTTTTTTTTTTTTTTTCAAATAAAAATTTAAACGAGATCGAGATGCCTGGCCTATTTGCAGTTGAATGCTAAAAATGCTCTCATGGTTTCTTTTATTAATGTGGATGAGTATCATGTTTTCCATGTTGATGGTGTACGATTTGTGCCTGTCTTTTGTTTTTGAATTAATATGCATGCTTTTACAATAACAACTTTATTTGTTTGTCATGCTCTTTTGACGATGTTGCTCTCTACTTGAGCATGCTTGTCATCCATGTTGATGATGTACTTTTTGTGGATGCCTTTTTGTTTTGAAATTAGTATCATGCTTTCACAATGATAACTATATTTGTTTGTCGTTCTTTTTTTTATGATGTTGATCTCTACTTGGACATGTTTAACCAGGCTTGAGAATTGGTCCTTGTCTCAATTTCTTTTTAAATACTGTAGTGACATCACAGATATGTTCACATTGTCCATAATACCACACGTGCAGTAGATGCCATTCGTCTTTTCCTATTTATCTTGCACTGTAAATATCTAGGTATAGAAAGAATTACATGTGCTTATCTTGCATCTTTTCCTATCTTATTGGTCAGTTCATCAAAGCTTGTTATGACACTCTCTAGTGAACTGCCCAACCTGCCAATTTCTTTCAATTATCAGAATCAGATCATGCCTATATGGGGTAGGCCCGGTAGATTGCATGCTAGAGTAACTTAGAAATGTTTATGGATGCAAGTCGATGGTTCTATACAAACTTTATGCAAGATCCGATCTTAATTTTCTTTGACTCTATTTCAGGTATGAAGCTTGGGTCATCTATAATTTTCTTTCACTTTGCCTGGCATGGGTTGGAGGTCCAGGTGCTGTTGTAGTAAGTTTAAGTGGTCGGGTTCTGAAGCCATCATGGTGTCTTATGACATGCTGCTTCCCTCCTATACCTTTGGATGGGTGAGTGCCCTATCTGTGGACCTTCGTTCTCCCACTATTGCTTGGTATGGGTATTACTAGATCACCCAGTACTTGAGCATATGAACCACATAAGTTTCAAAAATGTAATCATGCTTTGTTTAAATAAAATTGCACATTCCTGATTTTGTTGTTTTGGTTGACCAGACGTTTTATACGGAGGTGCAAGCAGGGTGCTCTCCAGTTTGTGATTCTGAAACCCATCTTAGTCGCAGTTACATTTGTACTATATGCCAAAGGGAAATATGAAGATGGAAATTTCAGTGCAAATCAAGCATATCTTTATGTGACAATTATCTATACGATATCATACTCTATGGCACTGTATGCATTGGCCTTGTTCTATGTGGCATGCAGAGATTTGCTTCGGCCATTCAACCCAGTTCCAAAATTTATCATGATTAAATCCGTTGTTTTCCTAACTTACTGGCAGGTACTACTAGTTCCGCTATCTGGTAATTGGTTACATTGCTTGAACTGTTCTTGAATTTATTGTACCACTTGCAATGCGCTGCTGTTCTGCCTGCTGCCCATGGCATGCATATGGTTCAAAGAAAAATGCCTGACATGCATTTGCAGTAGGTGAATAAGAGAAACACAAGTAGGTAAGAGGGCAGTTGATTGGGTGTTTATGGAGATGGGATGGAGTACAATTTGATAATCAGATTCACGGATTTGTAAAATTAAGCAAACGAATTTCATGATGATTGGAGTTTAGGGTGGAATGGCGGAAAAATGATTCATGTAGCTGACCCTAGTTAATTGGGATAAAGGCTTAGACGATAATGATGATGATGATGATGTTGTTGGAGTTTAAATGTATTTATGTATGCACACAAACTCACCTACACACACACATATATAGATATGAGTATTTTAAATAGAGAATAGCATGTAGTATAGCGTTCAGCCACCCGTCTGAAGGATGGGGAGTAACAATGTAAAGTACACTACTAGATTAAAATAATAGGAAATATAGAGCAAATAGTAAATATAAAGATAAAAATAGCAAATGCATTAATTTAATATCTTCACTCAGATTATTTCGATAAAATCATTGAGAATGTCAACTTATTTTTTGTGAAAATGGCGAAATGTAAAAAAATCATCGAAAACATTAATTGATTTTACTATGTGAAAAATAGCCTTTAGCATATGCTAAGTACCTACGTACTGTATAGAATAATAGCATGTAGCGTATGCTACATGCATGATTTTCATGAGCTATGTGGCATGAAGGCTAGTACACTAGGTAAAGCTACATGGTGTAAGCTATTTAAAATGCTGTACACACATGGAACCCTGCCCTATTCACACATGTGTCACATCTAAGCTTTTCCATCGGGTAGGCCGCACTGTTTAGACATTCTGAAAAAAAAGAAAAAAGAACAGGTGGTTTCACTCCACGTGCAGGGCACAGTGTACAAAACCCATGGGTGGCTAGTAAAAAATTGCTTCAACCATCTACTTGTTTTGCACATTCTCGTCCACATGAGTGAAACAGCCTGATTTTCTTCAAGGGAGGTTTAATCAGTTCCCACGGGAGATGGGAAGCTTGAATTTCACACACATTTGTGTCTGTATGGGTGGGGCTCCGCATGCATCTGAGCTTGGCAAACCTCCCTCTAGAAGCTTGTCTATAAAAGGATCCCCTATTAAATATGATCAATGCCTTTGTCCTTGTAGGGTGTCTTGGTTTTTCTTGCTGCCAAGTCTGAACTCATAAAAAATGCAGAGGAAGCTGCTGAATTCCAAAACTTTATCATATGCGTTGAGATGCTTGTTGCAGCTCTGGGTCATTTCTATGCATTTCCGTACAAAGAGTATGCAGGTGCGAACATTGGTGCCTCTTCTGGTTTTACAAGAAGCCTTGCTCACGCCTTGAAGTTCAACGACTTTTACCATGACACAGTGCACCAGGTGATTTAAATGACACCAACTTTTAAATATGTGGCCTGCATCTCCTGCTTTATGGACACTTTGGCTATATCACTTGAGCTGACAAGTGTTTCGATCTATGCAGTTTGCTCCTACTTATCATGATTACGTGCTTTACAATAGTAATGAGGGTGATGAAGGAACAAGGAAGTACCGATCACGCACATTTGTTCCAACTGGCCATGAAATGGATGCAGTGAGAAGAAACAAACACATATTTGGTAATAAAGTTGATGATACACAGATATCCAGCGTTTCCTCTTCGGACACCAACAGTCCCAAAATCTCCAACACAGTACAACACTCAAACGATCCAGAAGTGATGAAGTCTTCATTACTTATGGATGCTTCAAATTCTCTTGCACAGCCATATGACCTTTCATTGATTGACATGGATCTGTCTAGCTACCCAGAAAAGGTTCCTGCAGTGAATGACTCCACTACACGATAACACAC
Source organism: Magnolia kwangsiensis (assembly GCA_037074715.1). Taxonomy (NCBI): domain Eukaryota; kingdom Viridiplantae; phylum Streptophyta; class Magnoliopsida; order Magnoliales; family Magnoliaceae; genus Magnolia; species Magnolia kwangsiensis. The sequence continues at coordinate 119,995,917 of CM073579.1, forward strand.
ATCATAAAACCATTTAGCAAATCAAGAAGCTTTGGGTGTTCTGTACCTTGTTAATCATGCGTTCCATTTGCAGAAGCAATACAAGCTTGTCGAGTGCTGATATAATTGCTGCTTATACCAGAGCGAATGTTGATGATGCTGATTGCCAGTTTTTTCAAAGCAAGTGTTCAAGCCCTATCAATGTAGCTTATGCATGCTTCAATCGGCATCATTTTCTTTAGATCATCATGGCTTTGAGGGTAACTGTATTGCCATGTGCTTCTTGTTTGTTTTTTAAACACACCCTCACACTGTATTGCCTTGTGCTTCTTGTTTGTTTTTTAAACACACCCTCACACCGTATTGCCTTGTGCTTCTTGTTATCTTCACCATGTGTTATTCTCTTTTGGATCTTGTGTTTGAGAGGAATGTCCTCATTTGACTTGTATTCCAACTTGCTACCATCATGCCCCAAAAATTGGAACCTGAAAATTGGGGTCACTTCACTCTTCTTCTTTTTTTAAAAAAATTATTATTATTATTACTATTATTTTTAAAATTTTAAATTTATTTATTTATTATAAATTATGAAACTTGATGAAAATGTCAGTGGCTGTTTGGTTTATCATGAATTTTTTAGAATTTTAATTGCCAAATTCGTGAAGCGTGTTGTTGAGGAGTTTGGATGACACATTTTACCAGACTTATAAACTAGACTTGGCTAAAGGAGCCCAACTCATGAATTAGGCTGACGTTGATTAGACCTTTTGTGAATGAGTGTCCTTTTTTCCTCTTTATTTATTTATTTATTTTTTTTTTTTTTGGCGATTTATCAAATGATGACTGTCCGATAAAAGGGATTCTTTAAGAGAATCCAAGGTGGAAACATTATGGATGGTCTGTCTAGGTTTGGGCATTTTCTATAGTGATAAATTAAGACAGTTGATTCACTTGGTCATCAATAAGATTAATGATCCAACAAAGTTATTTTTGAGAGTGGGCAACCAAAGGTGGATTCCACAGGATGAGCAATCTAGATGATATATTTATAGTTCTTTTCATAATCAGAAAGGACATTTATTTGGTTGACCATTAATCAAATGGTCAGGATTATTTGATTAAAGTAATTCCTTAGGAATGTAGTTAATCTGAAGTGAGTACTGCAGGAAATGGTCTAGGCCAACTATATCGGATCCTTCATTTACAATCAATTTGAGTTTTGCACTATTGAACATCAATCTGATGGTTGGGATTGTAAAGAATCTTTCATTTACAATCAATTTGGACTTAATCTGATGGTTGGGATTGTAAAGAATCTTTCATTTACAATCAATTTGGACTTAATCTGATGGTTGGGATTGTAAAGAATCTTTCATTTACAATCAATTTGGACTTTTGTAATATTGAGCATCAATCTGATTGTTGGGATTGGAAGATGGAAGTAACTGCGTGATGTGGGCAATTCTAAGCAGGTTTCACATGATGGTTGACCCAAATAGATAATATGATGATCTAAAATGTCTTATTTAATGTAGATTGGATGGTTAGGATTATCCAACTAAAACAATTCTTGAGAATTATGCACAAACCAAGGTGCAGCTCACATAATGTATAGTTCAAATTTGTGGTTGGAGTTTTTTTTGCTTTAAATGATTTGTAGTATCCAATTTTGTTATCAACCAATCAGATGTTTAGGGTAGTCCAACTGCAGCAATTATTGTAACAGATTGATCAATCAATCGACCATCTTATTATGATTAACAATTGGTTGTATGACAATGATTTTCCAATCAAAATGATCCTTGAGAAACAGGCAATCCGCATTGTAAATAACTCTATATAAATGATGCAAACCATTTGTATCAATGGCTTCTGGTAAGGTGACTAGGAATGTCTGATCAAAAGGGTGCTTGAAAGATTAGCAATCCAATGTTGGATCCGCATGATGAATGTTCCAATTGGGTTTCTACTTTGTTATTTCGAATACGGACTATGTTTAATGGTTATTGATATGATAGTTATGTTCCTCAGTAGACGTGCAATCAAAGAAGGGTCCTATGTAAAGGGTGCAGATCTTATATTTTTAAGATACATGGAGAATTGAGTCTGAAGCTGTTGCTGCAGGGTCACTGTCCAGCATAATATTTTCTAGCAATAGTGACTGAAGCTCAAAGGAATACATGCCTTTTTCAAGAGTGGATAGGATAGGAGCATACAAATTTGATTTCATCATTACACCACCCCCACTCATCTATTATGGCTGACCCATGTGCTAATCTTAGGAGCTACATCTGTTAAACCCGTTAAACACCCCACTCCGAATGTGCCCATGTTTCCACTTTATGCATACATGACCCAAGCGCAAGTTTTTGATAGATGGTACAAAGAATAATGACACTCTTAGCCCCATACCATCTCCATTTGTCATCTTTTATCTTTTTAGCACCTCAAGCCATTTTCGCACTTAGTAAGTAATTTCAAACCTGGGAATGATTTTCGCATCTAAGAGCCATTTTTGCACCCAGGTGCCATTTTCGTGCCTAGGAGCCATTCTGTACCACATACATTTTTGTACTCATGAGCCATTTTCATGTCCATGAACCATTTTTGTACTTGGTGAGCCATTTTCGCACCGGATGTCATTTTCATGCCCATGAGCTATTTTTGCACCGATGAACCATTTTCAAAAGCGTGAGAGCCAATTCTGCCATTTTTGTACCGGTGAGCTATTTTCGTGCCTGTAAGCCATTTTTGCTATCATAATGCATTTTTTTTTTATCACTACAGGTTCTGTAGACAGTTTGTGGGGAGCTCTAAAATAGCATGTAGAGAATTATAGAAAAGCATGTAGTAGAAGCATGTCAATTGCCTAAAGATCTCTAGAAGTTTCTAGAGTTTTCTAAAGTGGTCCTATAGAGAATGTCATATAGAGAAAATCTAAAAAGTATTCTCAGCTGTTGGATGATTATCACATGGCATCATGGTAGCCATCTATGTAAAAGATGCCATCTATGTAAAAGTGGCAAGAGATTCCTGGCTGGGGTCCTTATTTGCAACACACCTCATAGACCACAGAAACCTAGGAAGTTGTAAGATTTTAAGTTCACTATTGGAAGTTGTAAGATCTTAAGTTAACTACAGTGCAATACAAGCTTTCCAGCCTTCAAAATCCTCCAGGTAGTTTAGCTCTATAAGGTGTGCTGTTGCTTGCGGGCTTAAAAACTTGGTTGGTATTCAGGGTGCACAAAGTCAGTCCCAATCACTCCAGTAAGAAGCAACACTCTCCTGCTTAAGAGTAGGAAGCGGGTGAGCTGCCCCACGCCAAGTACGACAGGTAGTGGTATATTGCGACGTTGGCTGTGGCTCCATATGGGATACTAATAATACTGGTAATGCTCGGGCTTCGCCACAAAAGAGGCTTGAGTTGAGTAGTAGGAGAAACACTTGAGACGCTGTGACATATCGCTTTTTGGCTTTAGCACTAAGCTTCAAGAAATCAACTAACAACCACAAGCTATCCGTACTTGATTAACCATTGATTCTGGGAGCTCTATCCGACCAGCTTTCATCTCATACAGAAGCTTAATAGCCTCATTGCAGAGTCCTTGGTTCGTGTAACCAGTAAGCATAGCATTCCAACTGACCATGTCTCTCTCAGCAATCATCTCAAATACCCTTGTTGCATCTGGAAGAAGCCCACATTTCCCATACATGTCCACCAAACTGCTCTGTACAAATGAATTCGATTCAACCCCAGCTTTGATGGCCTGGGCATGTACCTGTCTGCCATTTCGACCATCGTCCTGCATCCTCCCACAGGCACGTAGAACACTTGAAAAGGTGAAGTTGTTCTTTCTCTTTCCTGCTCTCCCCATCTCCTTGAAAAGCTGGAGAACCTCATTGAAACGATCTTCTCCACAGTACCCCACAATCATAGACGTCCAAATGATGGAACCACGACGAGGCATTTGGTCGAAGACCTTTCTTGCACTCTCCAAACAACCAAATTTCACATAGAAACTCACCAAGGAGCTAGCCAGAAGCTTGTCTTTTGTGAACCCCATCTTCCAAAGCCGTCCATGAACTTGTTTTCCCAACTGAAAATAACAGCAATGGGTACATGCCTTGATGACACTGACAATAACAGAGGCAATGGGCTCTAGTAGCCCATCATTTTCTCGGATGGAATCCAGGAACAGCCTCAGGACTTGTTGGTGGTCGTCATTCTCGGCGTGACCAAAGATCAGTATAGCCCAGGAGATGCGATTTCTGGCAGGCATTCGATCAAAGAGGTGGTGGGCGGTGTGTAATTCACCACAGACAACATACATGAGAAGCAGGCGATTAGCAAAGGTAATTCGAGGGATGAGGCCGCCCCGCTGGATATGGTAGTGGACCTCAGCGCCTTGGAGTGCATCCATGGAATCGGTGCATTCCTTGAGTAGAGAAACATAGGTGTCAGCTTGAATGGGGAGTTGCAGGCTATCCATGAGCCGTAAAACGTCGGTGGTTGTCGATCTTTTCTCCTTGTTCGTCTTGGGTTTGATTGATTTTAGCTCGACATTCGTAGGGTAGGGTAGTAGTCGAATAGTAGGAGGTGGTGGTGAATTTCTCATTTTGTTTACACCACTACTGCTGCTGCAAGGGTTGAGAAGAGAAGAGAATGGTGGTGAGATGGCCATTGTTCACGTTGGGTGCTTGCTCGCTCGCTCGGTATAAACTCTATTGATTCAGGCTCAGTATGCATTTTCAAGGGGTGAGTTATTTTATACTCGAGCTGCGTATGACCCTTCGTAAGTAGGCATCTTCATCATCATCAACTAATCCACCCTGTACATCCGTCTTGCATGTTCGGACACAAGGACAAATAAATAAATGAGGTAATCCAAAACTCAACTAAGCCACTGACGCAGGGATGAACGTGATAAGATCGATCACCGTCTTCCACAAGGATAACTACTCTGAATCCACGAAGCTAATCTAGACTCCTCACAAAGACTTCTCAAATCCACAAGGAAAGAAGGCAAGAGAATGGTTCTAATAAAATTCAAAATTAATTAATAAATGAATAAAAACAAGTTTACAACCCCTTAAATAAGGTACCAAGCAATAGGAAAAATCAGAATCAAACTACAACTATAACTCCTAGAATCTGTGACTTACTATAAATAGTAAACTAGACGGTTGTGATGTCTGCTAGTGCGCAAGGTTTTCGGCAAAAAATAGATAGTGTCCTATTTGGCTTCACCAAACCGTTCTCCTAATTATTCTAAGCACTATTTATGTTGGACACAACTCCCAAAGCTCAACGGATGAAGAGTTATACTCAAACTAAAACTTATTATTTTTAGTAAAAACGAAAATAAAACAGGAAAATGACCTTCGATCCATGAGTTTCTCACAAATTTGGATTGCACAACCTGACATAGTAGGATTGGTTGGCTAAAGTAGCTCGTTCTACCCCAAAATTATATATTTTACGTCAGATAACTCATTCCGGATTGCGAGATGCGCCCGATCTAAGGTCCAACGGGCCGGATCACTTCTATCATAGACCGGGCCTTTTCCGATCCATCTTGGCCATGAAACTGTCTGAGACCAGCTCTACATCAGCCACATGATGGGAAATTGTAGGAATTGAATGCTTGTATAGGAACATTTTGGGGCCACAAAAGTTATGTACAGGATAATTTTGTTTTATTTTATTTTTTATTTTTATTTTTATTTTTATTTTTTGTTTTTCATTTCATCCCAGTGGCAATGGCCTTATGAATGGTTTGGATAGCAGATAGACAGCCAGATGGATCCTAAGAAGATTTCAACTGTAGGCATTTCTCTCTCCACTTTTTACTTATTGTGTGGCCAACTTCGAGTTTTGGATCCACTTCATTTTTGAGCTCATATCCTAATATGAGATCGCAAAATGGATGGGACATGGTGGATTTTGCACAAACATCACAGTGGACCCCACTTAGCTTTTGAGTGAAGGAGCTTCCTATGGTCAGGGATTGTCCAGTCCCTGTATCCAGGATCAGACATTCAATTGGACCATAAGTCATCCACCCTTTTATTACTAACTCCAACCACATCCTTTTCAGGCTTCCCTTTGTCCTTTTAGAGCCTTTAGCTTGTATTAACTTGCTGCGAATTGGTGCAGTTATTAATATCCATATCTAAGTCTACTTCTCCTCATCTTATTATCCTGGTGCTACTATTTAAGTTCTCTTGAAAGTTCAATTTTAATTCCATCATTCTTCGTCTTGCTTATTATCTATCTCAACTTTCTCACTTTCAGCTACATTCATCATATGAGCATGTCGTTCTTTAATTGCCCAACATTCTTTTCTATAAAGCATGACTAGTCTTATAGCTATCATATCAAATTTCCTTTTAAGTTTCAGCACATGATGATTTTCTTTCACCATTCTTGAATTCTATGGCAACAAACTTTTTAATTTCTACACTATCATGAATTATTAACCTAAAGTTTCAAAAGTAGTCATTTTGAAAAACTTTTTAGTCAACAATTTTAATTAATTTATCATTTTTTTTAAAAAAAAAAACAACGGGAATATATTAAAAAAACTAAAGAGAGAAGCTGAGATAGCAGAAACAAAATCAGAAAAAAAACACTACACGCCTAAAAAGAGAAAATTAAAATCTTTAAGACTAGACACATTAGAAGCCTATTCTATAAGTAGCTTTTTTGGCTCTTGATTCCACAACTTGAAACGAAGCCTACGCATTGTTGAAACACCTGTCGTTTCTCTCCTTCCAAACCGCTCACCAGATAGTCATGATTGCCATTTTTCAAACCTTAGATCTGATTTTACCCAACTTGAAGTCGTGCCAGTAAGCAAAAAAAGAGGAGGCTGAAGCTGGCACGCAGCCGCTAACATTGAAACTTGAAAAAAAATAAACCCTACCGAATCTGAGAGATGAACAGACAGTGCACGAAGAGGTGATCGATCGATTTATCGCAGGCCATGCAATAAAGACAGATGTTGGCGAGCTGCATTCCTTTCTTCATGAGGTTATCTATTGTTAGAATCCGATTCCTAGAGGCCAACCAAGAAAAACAAATATATTTTAGGGAGACGGGGTATTTCAGAAAAACAGAAAAGCCAACATTGCCGGGGGAGAGGAGGGGAGAAGAAAAGAGTAAAGGGACTTCACCGAAAACTGAGAGGATTTATCTTTGGTCCAGATGATTTTGTTCGAATCGGACAGGGAAGGAGAAACCCTGTATAAGCAATCAAGAAGTTCAGCAAAATGAGTAACCTCCTAGTCATACAGATTTCTACAGCAACTGATATCCTAGACTAAACTAGATTTAGATTGAGAGAAAAAGCTGTTAATGGGCTTGTCCTTCCTGACAGCTCGACGATAAATAGATGGGAATCTGTCCCTCAAAATCCTTTCCCCAATCCAGTGGTCCTCCCAAAACTGAATTGCCGACCCGTTTCCCAAATGAAAAGCAATATTCTCCATAACCAAATTTTTGGATCGAAGGATTCCCTTCCAAATGCGAGAAGCTCTGTAGACTGTAGAATCCTTAGTCCACCAACCTCTCAATGACGACCCATATTTCCCTTTGATGATGCTATTCCATAAAGCTTTTGGTTTCGATCCGAGTCTCCAAGTCCACTTGCCCAGGAGAGCCTTGTTCATCACCTTGAGATTTTTTATGCTTACGCCTCCATCTTTGAAATGCCTATAGACCTCTTGCTAGTTCAGGAGATGGAATTTGTTCTGATTTTTCTTACCGCACCATAGAAAATCTCTTCTCAGCTTGTCAATCCGACGCCGAATAGACGAAGGACATATGAAGATGGACATGAAATAAATGGGGATATTCGACAAAGTAGCTTTGATAAGCGTGAGCTTGCCCCCCATAGACAAGTACCTACATTTCCATCTGCCCAACATCTTTTAGAATTTCTCCACCATCTTGTCCCACATGGAAAGCAGAGGGGAACTAATGGCCAGCAACAGGCCCCCGAAGAATGTCGAAAGAAGGGCGGTTGAGTAACCCAAAATTTGAGCAAAGGAATTTAGGTCCAATTCGGAAACATTGATCACAAAGATTTTGAATTTGGCCATGTTAATGCGCATCCCCGACACAGCCTCAAAGCATCTAAGAGACGTGTGAAGATTGACAATGGCTTCAGCATCGGCTTCGTAAATGATCAACGTATCAACTGTAAATTGAATATGAGATATCGGCATGATTACCCCTGGCATTGAGATACCTTTGAACAGGCTAGCACTTTGGCCCTTTAGCAGCATTTGGGATAGAGCTTTAGCTATCAAAAGGAATAGAAGAGGGGAAAGAGGATCACCCTGGCATAAGCCCCTCGAGCTGGGAAAGAATCCTTTTGGGACGCCATTGAGAAGAACCGAAAAGTGAGGAGATTCAACACAGGCCTTCATCCACATCCTTCATTTCTGATCGAAACTCATTTGGGAAAGCATGTATTGAAGAAACTTCCAGTCCACATGGTTGTAGGCTTTCTCCATGTCAAGCTTGCAAAAGATGGATTTAGTCCCAGACCAATGACAGGAGTGAAGAATTTCATTCGCTATGAGCACTCCATCAACGATCTATCTGCCCTTTATAAAGTCATTTTGATGTTTGGAAATCAACTTATCCATCACAGAAGCAAGCCTTATGAATAGGATTTTAGCTAGGATTTTATACATGCTGTCAATCAAACTAATAGGCCTGAATTCAGAGAAAGAATTTGTCCTAGGAACTTTAGGAATGAGAGCGATGAAAGAAGCTCCGATGCCCTTGGAGAGCCTTCCCCTGGTGTGGAATTCGTTGAGAAAATCTATGACGTCTGGGCGTACAATGTCCCAGAATGAGTGGAAGAAACTCATTGGGAAACCATCAGGCCTAAGAGACTTGTCACCATCCATCGCATCGATAGCCACTTTAAACTCCTCATCCGAGAAAGAAGTCTCCAGCCGCTTTGCTTCTGACGTTGGGAGAGAGAGGAAATGGATGGATCCCATCCAGCTGAGGCCTGGGCCAGCCTTCAGAAGAGAGAAGAGATCTGAAATGAATCACAGCTGCTTATGAAATCTCGTCTCTGTCATCAATTTGTCTGCCGTCCACAGAGATGCTGTGAATAACTTTAGCCTAGGCTCTCATATTGGCAAGGCTGTGGAAACACTTAGTATTCTTGTCGCCCTCAGAGACCTACTTGGTTCTCGATTTAACCTTCTAGGATAGTTCATCTTCAAAGGATTTGGAGGAAATAGATTGAATAATCTGAATGCGTCTGGCTAACACCTCTAGAGGGAGGACTTGGCCATCTGATCCAAAATCAATGAGTTGCAGCTCTGCGAATAATGCCTCGGTTTCGCAGTCTCTCTTCCTAAGATAATCTTGCTTACAGTCTTTTAATTTTTTTCTTTAGCATATGAAGCTTGCACATCAGCCAGTGACCAGCGAAGCCGTCAGCCTAAAATGAGTCCCTCCATTCAACAACTTTTTGATTAAAGCCCTCGATACTAAGCCAAGCAGAGTTGAATTTGAATGGTTTAGGGCCCCAATCATCCTTGATAATTGAAAGGAGAATAGGGCAGTGATCAAAAGTTGTTCTAAGAAGAACGATTTAAGTTTTAGTTAGGAATTCCTTAAACCAGTCCGTAGATAGGAGGAACCTATCTAATCGCGACTGAATTTGAGATCTACGACCATTGGACCAAGTGTATTTGACACCTGAGAGGGGCAAATCCACCAGTTCTTGGGCTTGAATCCAGTCAGAGAATGATTGCATGGCAAGATTTGATCTCCTTCTTCAAGAGTGCTCCTCAGCGAAATGGATTACATTGAAATCGCCCACATAACAGCAAGGTCCTGAATAAGACTGTCTAATGGCAGTCAGCTCATCCCAGAAGTTGAATCTTAAAGAATCATTATTTGGACCATAAACAGAAATCACAATACATCAGAAAGATGAATACTTATCTTGAAGAATGATGGCTTTAGAGAAGACTCCAGTCAGCGAATATTAAAGGTCCCACCTGAAGGATTTTCACGCAATCAGGATACCTCCTGAAGTTTCAGTATCATCCAAAGTGATGAAATTTGCATCCCAAGCTCCCCATAACGTATCTAGAAGACTCTTGGAGAATAACAGAACTTTAGTTTCCTGTAAACAGATAATGTCCGAGTCTTTTCTCCTAATAGACCCTTTGATGAGACTCTGTTTCTACTTGGAGCCAACTCCCCTAACATTCCAAGAAAGAACTATCATTAGGGTACCAAGCTGCCCCGAGTACCCTTCCTCCCACACCTAGCTGTAAACGTCGATGTTATGGCCGGAGACAATTAAAGTCAAAGAAGCTCCTTGTTACTAGAGGATCGAGAAACTTGTTTGACGGGGGTCTTAGGAGGAGGCAGATGCCTACCCCTATTCTCAATGAATTGGAATAGGTCAGTATAGTCTTCTATCCTGTTGGCGAAGGAGAGACCAAGAAATCGACCCACGTTCTCCACTGCATCTCTAATCCATTTTTTGTCTTGAATTTCCTTGTATATTTTCTCTTTGCTTTTGCCCTCCATACAAGCCATAGAGTCGTCGCCTTGTTGCTAGATGAGAATTTCTGGGCACATCTGAAGAGATTCTGTAGCAATGACATCCGTAAAGGTCTCCTCTTGGAACAACGTAAGGAGACTTAGATCCACCCAGTCTTTGGATGCGGAGTTGAAAGGAGATGAAGGGATAAATGAAGCAGAACAGGACTCAGAAAATGGATTTCCTGTCATGTTGTCTTTGAAGATATCGTTGCTCAGAGAGGAGAGGGCCGGATTATGGGAGGGTGGACCGGGATAGACAGGTTGGGTGCGATTTGACCGATATTTGGGTGTGAAGCGGAAAAAAGGTTGGGATTGATAGAGACGGGTTCAGATACCTTCATCAAACCCCACTTGCTAGGGGAGAGACGAAAATGGGCTGAGAACGGGCCCGATTCGACTGATCCGACTTCAATGAGAGATGTCAGTCTAGGAGCTGACATTCGCTCCTTCATCTGGATAACCTTGCTATTGTTGATTGATCGATCAGGCGACACACGTCGTGAGCCTGTAGCTAAAGCCTCTTTGTAATTAATGTTGCTCGGTCAACGAATAATAGAGAGGCTACGTGTTCGCACCATAGATGCCTGAGGAGAGAGGAGGTCCACTGCCCAAGAAGGGAACTCTGACTCCTAGACACGTGTCGTCTTATCCATGGCATCAAATATCTTCTCGCTGACATCCGAGATTTCATCTGATAGACGAAACCTAGAAGCAGAGGAGAGACTGCCATGTGTCCTTTGAAAAGGCCGATCACAATCTTCATGTACACTCACTGTAGGTGATCTGACACTCCTTTGCTCCAGTAGTCCATTGGAGTACGCGGATTGAACTCCTTCTTCCCACATTCCTTCTTGCATGTGCAACAATGGTTACCTCACTGTTTCCTTGGCCCGCCACACATCTTCTCATCTGGGCTGCATGGACTGAGGGGAATCCTTCTGGACCGAAAGCAGGATGATTAGGTTATCGATCTTCACACGCACATGAGACGGGAAGGGAAAACCTTTCTTTCTTCTCACCCGAGCCCTTATGACCCCAAGTTCCGTCCCGAGTTGGGTTTTAGGATCGATTTCGAGGAGAAAACTCAGGCGAAAAGCCGCTTTGATGAGGAACTTGTCGTACCAACATTCCATTGGGATATCCCAAATGAGGATCCATATGTTTTCTTTGCCAAAAATTGAGAATTCCTCCTACGGCATGATTTTTTGGATTGGGCCATCTACATACAACTGGTCCGCCATTGTTAAGATGTCTGGGTTAAGGCCTGGACACGCTCTCACCCACAAGGCATCGTGGCCTAGCGGCTTGAAGTCGGAGATGCCGAATTGGAATCCTGTGCATTCTCATATCCATTTCTTCACGCTCGAAATCGTCGCACCGTCTTCTGTGATAATAACCACCGACTTAGCTAACTCTGCTCAATTCTTCTCAAAGATCTCTTG